>CM060831.1:24660000-25260000 GCA_030762175.1 Metallyticus violacea | reverse complement strand
TATTTTTTCAGTAAATTGTTGAAGTTTTTGAGCAAGTAACATGCAAAATAATGTTTTTTATCTTGTTTTCATACTTATGTAACTATTAACTAAAAATTGAGTCCAATAGAGACTTTTTGATTATATATTGGAATTTAGCATGTAAATATAAAGTGAGATCAATTGTTTTCATTTAGGTTACATTATTACTGTTGACTAGTATAACTGCAGCACATCATTATAGGCAGTCTTTAATAAATTGTAGAACTTAGTCTTTCATGGCTGGTGTCAATTATGTAACCTGAGTCTTTTTGGCTGTAAGGCCATGGTCCAATGGGGATTAATCTCCTACATCTTTCCAGGCATTACATCCTTGAATGCAATGGATATCTTCAGTGACAATGGATATCTTCTTGGAGACAAAGCAATGACTGATTTGTTGCTGGAAATAGTGGCAGTATATGTAGTGGGGGTGCCTGTGAAACTGAGCTCTGATTGGGTATTTCCAACTTAGATCCAGCCCCCTTAGCCAAGTGAGCCAATAAGAGCTCAATTCCACAGGCACCTCATATGTACATATACCACCACTATTTCCAGTAATAAGTCAGTCACTGTCTCGTCTGCAAGAAGATTATGTCGAACACCCCACTGAAGATGTCCATTGCAGCCATGCACAAAATAATTGTGAAGATAAAGAAGAAGAATCCCATTGACCTTACAGTTCAGGAGACTCAGGTTACATGAGTCACTATTAATTAATAATACCAAAGTCATTACTTTCTTTCAAGGCTTTTATATATATTTTAAATCAATATAAATTATGGTAGAATTTGTAATATATTAGATACAATTATAACCTTCACATATTCTTTTTTTTTCATAGTCTGTAATCCATCTTGCACCTAAACTGAATTACAACAACCTGAATGTAGAAGTACTTAGACATTTTGCAAGATTGCAGTCGAAAGATGATCAAGGTGGCATTAGAACCAATACTACAGTGTGTCTTGGAAAGATAGCACAACATTTGCATCCACAAATCAGGCAGAAAGTGCTCATATCAGCTTTCATTCGTGCCATGAGAGACCCTTTCCCTCCTGCGCGCAGTGCAGGTGTGTATTGCTGATGCTTTGATAGCTAATTCTTTGTGGACCATTTACCTTAGAAGTAATACTGAAGTAAAATATGTCTTAGAGCAGTTAATAAAGTTTTTTTTTTCCGAATGGACAGCATTTGGCTCTTTTCTTTCCTCTTATTTAAAATGTAATTTTATATTTTTAACTACTTATATAACTTTTATACAAAGCTGTTTAATAAAGAATGATCACATTTTTTACATCATATTTTACTTATCCTTATAATTTTGTGATATTTCTCAAAGAGTCCCTGTTGGATGCAATGCACTTGTCCCAACATTTCTGCCAGTTTTCAAATACAAGGTAAAAGCTTTTTTTTGACAGGTCCTTCAGAATCATCTCCACAGTTTTCACTGCTCCTTCTGATGATGGAAAATGTCTCCCAAGAGATGTTTCTTCATTTTGGAGAAAAGGTGCTAAATCTAGATTATGGGGAGGGGAGGTTGGGGGGACACATTTCACATCGATTTCTGTGAGATATTCAGCAACATTTTCAATGTGTGCTGTGCATTATCTTGGTGCTGCATCTAATTTGTTGCATGGAAATGATGTGAAATGGCCTTGCAGAGAGTTTTCAGGATATCTCTGGAGTATAGCTCAGTTACAGTTATATGCGATATGACATGCTGGTAAATCATTTCTTGAATATCAAAAAACAAGATGACTATAACTTTCCCAGCAGAATCAATAATTTTTGTGATAATGATGGAGATTTCCACACAGAGCTTTGCTGTTGCTCATAGGGTGGAAATGCTCATTGGCAGTGGTTACCTCTTTAAAAGAAACTGTGTGTCTTCCTGTAACATCATCTTCAGCTACATGCAAACTGCAAATGAATGTTCTTTTGTTTGGAAATCAGCAGTCTTGGAACCCACCATGCACAAATATGTGTCATGTGTAACTTTTCAGTTGCCAACATGGGAGTGGCATCCAGTGAAATTTTTTAAAATGTTCTTAATATTAAAATTGAAATTTATTAAAATACTAATTAAAAATACACACACATACAAAATAGGTTTACACCTCTATGGCCCTAGCCATTTTTGGATGTGACTCCCACAGTAAAATTTATATTGAAATATTTTCCTACCTAAATTATTAAATTAATCCTTTAATCATTTGTACCCCATTTCTTATAACATTACAATTACTAATAAAAAAACTTAAATTAACCCATATCTAACTTCTCCAATCCTTGCTACCCTCCATCTTCAGTTCATCAATAGTCATCTACTAGAATTCCATAAGACAGGGGTTCTTATTCATACCAATTTAATAACTAACTGGTTTCTCCTACAATTGAGTTATCTATTCCTCTATTCACAGACCATTTTCACTTACTTTTTACTTTGTATAAATATTAACCTATACTCTTACATGCTTCTGTAAATATTCTGTATATAACTAGCTTTCTATCCTCTTCACACCACTTATGATTTATTAATTCATTCAGTTTTTATGCTGACTTACTTCCTCTGGTTCATTCCTTTCGTTCCATATATTAATATTTTCTGCAGGTATCCATTCTACTTCAGTATACAATTAAAGATTTCTTACAACTGCCTTTTTGCCTAATGATCTTGCTTCTATCTTCATTATAACAATTTTCTTTTCAATTTTCTCTGTTATGCTGTCATACCCCTTTTAATGAATATGTTAGATCCTTTTAGCTTTTATGTCCTTTTCAGAATTTCATATTTTACCATGCTGAAGCCAATTTAACTATAATTGGTCTAGAGCCACTTTGTTTATCTGCCCTATAAACTTCCACCATCTCCCAACCTTTTAAATCTAGTTCCAATCTTTCCTTCAGTATCTGTCATGTTTGTTCTAGAACCCAAATTCCTTTTCTCTCCATCTATGAATACTGGATTACTTCTTCTCCCCCTTACTCATTCTTTTCATCCTATCCTTAATTCCATGTACTTCTCTTCTAATTCCTTGTACTTCCTCTTTGCAATACTTTTTTTATTTCCGTGACAATTCTATTTAGAGTCTCATTAATTCTGAATTTCATCCCATCTTTTTAATAATGTTCCCCAGCATTGTTTGTATTTCAATTGGTCCTGAGTTTAGTTCTATTTCTTTTATCACCATTAAGATTAAAATCATACTTACTATCACTGAAATTGTTGTTATTCTGTCCCCAATTAGATTCCCATTGTTAAAAAACTTCTTTCTCCCATATATGCCAATCTTCATTCAATAAATAGTAAGATCCACGCCCATTGTTACTTATTTTACTCTGTCACCCATTACGCAGGACTCGCTGAATCATATCCTCCCGGCTTCACTGCTTCTTAGTATTCCCGTCTAAATATTACTTGACAATCCTCTCTCACAATGACAGCAGCTGTGTTAATGTTTTCTTATGATAAAGCACAAACCAGATTTCGAATCCATCTTCTTTTGAAATTGATTATCTCCCCTCTTTAATGTTTTAACCACCATCCTGTGCTATAGGGAAGAATAAATTCTCCAAAGGCCTCTTGTAAGATAGCATAGGCTTCAGCTGAAAGCAGAATTTCAGAGCAGCATATTGTCCATCACTTGTCATCTCCATTTTGCTGTAGGCAGAACTGAACAGTCTCAACTCGCATACATCTCACAGGCTGAAACCAGAAGTGACAACAATGAAACTAGTACTAAGTGTATATTACACATTAAGCTAACAAAATATTCCAAAGTTAAATTTTTGTGTGAGAAATTATGTCTGTAAAATAATTATGATCATTCTTAATTGAACAGCCCTCATAATTTATTTGCTAGTAGATTAAATCCCAAATTCTTCCTTGTTTATTATGGGTTAATGTGAATGAATTATTTCCAAATATTGATTAATGGTATACTTATTTTCATCTAAATATATGTTACTTTTTGGGATTAGTTTCTGAAAGAAGCACACTCTGTATTTATTTTAAGTAATCTGAAAGAAGTATGCAAAAGCTCTTCATTTTGCTTTTGTAATTTTTTTTTCACTAGGTGTTCTAGCTCTTGCTGCGACACAGCAATACTTCCTGTTATCTGAGGTTGCAACTCGCATTTTACCAGCTCTCTGTCAGTTGACAGTAGATCCAGAGAAACCAGTACGTGATAATGTGTTCAGAACCATCAAGGGATTTCTCGGAAAACTTGAAAAGGTGTCAGAGGATCCTAGCCTTAGAGAATCTATGGGTAAGTGTGTGTTTTTGTGTATGTGTCAGATAGGTAAGCATAGGAAGGGATGAGAAGGAGGAAATGTTTAGGTTATTTAAAGAAGGTATTTAAATAAAATAAATAAGTGATTAACATGCCAATTCAGGACATGAAATGGCCAGTAAAATTTTGCTCATAGGCCTTTTCTTTCAGGCTTAAGGTTTTTTTACACGAGGTAAATTTACAACATGGGACTGTTGGCTTTTCTTCCCTTCCAAAGGTAGCCATACTTGGAATTTTATACCCTAAAAATCTATCAACCCTGGCCGAGTAACGAGCAACCTTGGGTCTACAAGATAAGTTACCACTAGACCACCAAGACTACCAGGAGGATATGTTGGTATTACAACAAGGAGTAATGGTAGCAATGCAGGAAAAATAATTTGAACTGTTAGTGAAATATATTTTTAGTTAAATATTGTAAAATTTGATGTGGCTAGACCATTTCATGGCTTTCCACATGGTCTAATGGTTAATGTTGCTGGCTACTGGCAGGGCAGTTCCAGATTTGATCTCTGATATTTGCTTGGAAATTTACTAAGTTAGAAAGGCCTGGAGCAAAGTCCACTCAACCATGTGCTGAAAATTGGGAAGAGGTAGGTTAGGTTTTCATAGTCTATGCACAATAGATGTTGCATTCTGACCCCACAACACAAAATGCAAAGAATGGGTCTGGAATTATAGCACCTTGATCACTACCATGATGAAGGGCAGAATACACTAGCCCAAACCGTCATAGGTGACGAGTCTTGGGTTCACCATTACTAACCCAAGACAAAGCATGTGTCAGTGCAGTGGAACATTCTGCATCGCTTTATAACACCACTTGCTGATAAAGTAATGCTCACAGTCTTTAGGAATCATAAAGCCATATTATTCACTGCATTTGAGCCTCAAGGACAAACCATAAATGCCACCTCCTACTGTATATTATTTATTGAAATTACAATATAATAAATTTCTTTCTGAATTATAAATTTGAACATAAGTATTCTTGATATTTCCTAAACTTAGGTATTCATTTTTTACACTAAACTCCACTTTCTTACATAAAAGTAATATGCATTTCAGGGGAGATCTTCAATGGGAAAGATTCTCCTGAAATGCATTTACTTTTATGTAAGTAAGTGGAGTTTAGTGTAAAAAAGAATACCTAAGTTTAGGATATATTACCACTCCATTGTCAACAGTGTCTTAGGTACAATATTCTTGATATTATTGTATGATTTAGTTGAACTACACACTCTAAATGCTTCACTTACTTGTAAATTGTGTTTCCAATTTACATTTTAATAAATAATTATTCTTATTCCAATTGATGAATCAGTACCAAATAAAATATTGACAACATAATTAAAATTAAAATACCCCCTATCTATCATCTACAAACCTTACTAACCTCCATCTCCAGTGTGTCAGTTCTAGAATTACAGTAGCCAGATGTTTATCCACTACATCAAATACTTTTTTCCCATCAGCAGAGAGTCATTTATCCATTTTTTTTCCTTGTTTATTTTCCACATTTTTGCTCTCTTTTAAACTCCTATTCTGTTTGAATTCTTCTTAAATTCATTAATCACTAATTAACAAATATACTATATATTTATTTTGAATTTGTATACAATTTATTTATTTATAACTCCCAACAATGATAAATTTACCAACTATTTCTTTCCATTTAATTCCACAAATACATTTAATATTCAGTTATAGTGATAGACACTAATTGCTAACTAAAGTTCTCACTAACTGAATATAGTTGACTTGCACTCATGAGCTGCTGAGTTTTCCGATGGCCCAGAAAAGCTTCAATACTGTATTTATTCTGCTATTGGGACTACTTTATACATAAACTTATATCCTATCCATTTCTGTTTTTGATTAAATTTTTAGGATCTCAGTTTCCCCTGATTTATTTACCTTCCTCATCCATTTGCTAAATATGTGTGAATCTCCCTGATATCATTTACTGATTTATATCCAACAACTTTTTCCCCACTATTTCTCTTGGTAGGTTGACTCATTTTTCCATCCTTAATTTTTCTCTCATTATTTGAGTTTCTTCACATTCAAGAATAGTATGCCAGTAAGTATCTTTAATACCACACATTATCACCATGGATGGCCGAGGTTGTTAAGGTATGAACTCTTGAGCAGGAGTTCTGCAGTTCGATTCTTGCTGGGAGCAAATGCCAGGGAGGTAACTGAGGTCTGGAACACTTTCTCCCTTTAAAAACTAATTCCGTTCCAGTTTATCATTTCATCTCATGTATCATCAATGTCCACCCTGTGATGCCTCAGTAGTAAAAACAGAAATTAAACACTGTTCAAAAAAAAAATTCCACCCATTGGACATTCCTCTAAATCCCTTCCCCCTTTTAAACCTTTCAATTTCTCTACACTTGTTCTAGCCCATACAGTTCCTTTTCTCGTCATTCTGTCACCTTTTTCTACATAATTTTCCTTATCCCATTCTTTCTTTAATTCCCTGTAAATCCTGCATAACTTTTAGTTATTAAAACTACTAAATATTTCTTGGATTTTGATATCCTTAATTCTTAGTTTAATTTCTTTCCAAAAGCCTCTTTCTTTTAATTCTCTATCTTGCCAGGGCATCCCCAAGCAATAACATCTTTAATTCTGTTGACCAAAGTATTACATCAAGTAGCATTCTCCTGCAAATCTAAACATTGTTTCAAAATATTTTATTCATTTAAACTCTCTATCCTAAACTAATATTTTAAAATTCTTACCATCATTTTCCTTTTGCTTCCCCTACTCTTCCTAATTCTGTTAGTGAAACCCTTAGGTGAAGCATTTGGCTGCCCCAAAATTTGTTTACAAAAATTTCTGTAAATGAAATCCATATTTAACCAACCCTCTTCAATGTTCTAATTTTCTACTCCAAACATCATTTAATTCTGTACTACTGCCTAGTATTCTCTCCAACACTTAATATGCATTCCTGGTAGTTTATGCCTGCTAACATTAATAGATTTTAAGCTAACCTTCCTTTTATCCTTGAATCGGTCAACAGCTGATGATGAGAGGGATTGCTCCAGAAATATGTCCTAGTTTTATGTAAGTGGAGTTAGTGTGAACATGTTGAAAAGATTAGTATAAGAAATATTATCACTCCATTGTCTACATCTTCGTAAGTACAATTTATTTCATTTATCCTTTCTTTTGTTAATGCTTTTTTCTTTTGTTCACCAACAACCATTGCTATTGAGTATGATGCCTAAATAGTCAAGTTGATTAACCACTTACATTTCTGTCCCTTCCCTTCCCTTCCCTTCCCTTCCCTTCCCTTCCCTTCCCTTCCCTTCCCTTCCCTTCCCTTCCCATCACCATTTTTCATTTTTCTGCAAATTGCTTCCTTTCTTGAATGCCACGCTTTTTCATTTTCGAGTGTTTATTTCGATCCTATTCCTGACAAAATATAGATATTAATTCAATTGATTTCACTAAACCAAAATTAGTTGTTGACCTCATTACTAGATCATCAGCAAGAAATCTATATTATTAATTGTTGGAATAGGCCCATTGGCTTTACTGATTACTTTTAGTATATCATCAATAAACAGATTAAATAGTAAAGGCTTTAGCTAAGACCTATTGTATTCAGATTACTTGCAATCACAATGTTGTGTTCGATCTTAATACACAATCAGTCTCAAAGTATATATTTTGCAATGCTTTTATGAATTTGTCTCTTACTTCTTTCTACTCAGTTTAGGCCACAATGCATTGCGATTAAAGTTCCAACTATAACATCCTCAGGAAACTTCAAATGCCATTCAACAGTATGGACCAGGACTCACCAAAGGCATGACTTGTGTCCCAATACAAGACAAATGAGACACTGCAAAATTTCAAATGGGAAGTCCTTAAGTATACCCCATATAGTCCCAGCCTTCAGTCCTCTTAAATATTCTCTTTCAAGTGAACATTTTCCTGATGATGAAGCTGTAGAAAGGGAAGTCACCACCTGGTTCCAACAGCAGACTAAAGAATTTTATGCTGCTGGATTTCAGGACTTGTGAAATGATGGGACAAGTTGCCTCATGTACAGAGAGATTATTAAAAATATTTTTCAATTCATTATTATTATTATTATTATTATTATTATTATTATTATTATTATTATTATTATTATTATTATTTAAATTTTAAATCCATTTGTAATTTACTTAAAAATTTAACCTCCTGATAGATTCTTCAGAAATCCAAACTCCAGTGAACAATGAATTCTGTTATATTAGGGTAGTTTTCCAGTAATGAATATTGGGTTAATTTAAAATACAGTTATTTATAGTTAAATAAAGGCAAAAACAATATTTCATGTCCAAGTAATACATTAAAATGGAAGTATCAAACCTTACATGCTGAAACTTAACGTTGAAATTTTGGTTACAAATAAAAAGGCCACATGCAAAAATTGGCCGTTAGTTTTTATCTGCAAGGTCTTGAAATTGAAGCTGGGATCCTGTAATGGCAGTGCAGCATGCAATTTAGATAGAACATCCTTGCTTGAACTGTAGTAGAGCATGTTCTCCTCAAACTCTCACATGACTTTCAAATAGGTATTTATGGTCATCCAACTCAGTTAATTAATATAAGTATTGTTTCTGTGTGATTTGGTGCTTGCAATCGAACTGGCAACTAATTTTGTGCATGCAACATTCTTATGACAAATCACTTCTGCAATCAAAATTTTTTCAAGGTAGGTTTTAGATTGTGAATGACTTGAGGCATTGGTCATCACTGTTCCTCTGATATCTATAGGTGCTAAGCATACATGGTTTATATGATCTGTCAGGATCCAGAATAGGCTTTAGGCCTAATCCTTGATGATGATGATGATGATGATGATGATGATGATGATGATGATGATGATGATGATGATGATGATGATGATGACAAAATTCCATAAATTTTTATATTACATCTTTTGGTGGAAAGATTACTTTAAAAATAAAGGGGAAAATGGTGGAAAAAAAGGAAGAGAACTTTTAATGCAATTATAAATTGCATCTTGCATGATCTCTGAGCTGCCTGTCCTGGGGGTCTAGTGGTGACGGTAGTTGTAAACTCAAGTTTACTGGTTCAAAACTGGCCAGCATTGATGGATTCTTTTTAGTGTGTAAAAATCCTATTATGGTTTCCTTTAGAAGAGAAGTAAAGCTGTTGATCCCATGTCGTTAAAGAACCTCAAGACTGAAAGAAGAGGCCTCTGAGCAAAATTCCATTTCATGCACTGAATTGAAGGATGCTAATAACCAAAGTTATTAAAGAGCAAGCTTAAATAAGATAAACATAATCTTAGACCTAAGAGGTTCAGTTTGTAAATAATTTTGTAACCAAAAGTTATTGTAAAATATTTAATGCTGCTTTCAATTAAAAAAGGCATAAATATAAAGATGTTATGTTTATGTTAACTAAAAGGACATCTGGGCAGTTCACTCAGATTGCTTGGGTTTCTCTAGCCATTATGCTACCAATTACTTCATCTTCATTCTGACATACTATGAGCAACAACCTAAAAGCAAATCACGCTATTGGCATACAGAACTCTGTGACAATCAGATAGCGTTATCATAAAATTCTGTAACAAATTTGTTTTGAAACCCTTTTCTTAAGCATGGAGATATTGTTAATAAATGATAGAAATTTGAATAGTTTGGGATTTTCACAGTGAAATATAGTATCATATAACAAATTATTTATGAGGAAGTCAAGTGGAACAAAAATGATAGAAAATTTGAATTTATATATTCAGAATTGGAATAAAACTTTCCAGAGGCTGATGTCAACACAGCTACTCCAAGCTTATCAAATGCTGCAGCAACATGGGCAGGATGGGCTGTAACAGCAGTAACTGCAAAGTTCTATAGAAGCCAGTCTGATACTGTCAAGTCCACTTCTGTTGTTAGTAAAACTCTCAGCAAACCTGGTTCGTTAGGTAAGTTGATAATATTATATATATATATACTTCAACCCAAATTGCAGAAGTGCTGTGATATATGAAACATTATATAGTAAGAATAAATCAGGAACTTTCTAAACTAGGAGTGGTTTGCAAAATTATCTATTATAAAGTTTGGTGGATCCCTCGTTGTAAGTATAATCTACTAATGTACTATGGGAGCTGGAAGAAGCAGAAGAGCAAAGTAAAAAATTTTAAAAAGGGATCTAGACTGTTCCTGATATAATTTTGTGCTAGATATGTAGTACAAACTATGGTAACATTCAAGAGATGAATTACAGTGATAGGTTTGAACTGATCCTTTGGAATATCATGTCTGATGTGGCATTATACAGCTTACTTAAACTAAATTAGCATTATATGTTTTTGAGGAAAGTCTATTACTTTATTAAAGCTATGCTTCCCTTATCTCTTAGATTTTTCCAAATTAAGAAAAATATTAGAAATAACTAAAAGTCCCTCATGCAGGAGCTGCATAAATTAAGCAAATTCCTCCTCAAGTCAAATTTGTGAAGGGTATTACAGAGTGCTAGAGCACAGAAGTTTAAGTGCAATTTCAGTTTTCAGGTATACCCCCACTCCTAATGGTTTGATTTCTCAGAATTTCAAATTTCCTGAGAGAAAAAACAAAAGTTCCATTCCCTAAAGTGATTTTTAAATTTTTGCTGGTTTTTGAGCTCGATGAATTGTATGTTAATTGATCAATATATGCTGAGTTTCATTGAGAAAAAAATCTTCCCAGCATGAACTTCACAAAAGAATTAAAAAATCCAAATTAATTAATGAAATGAGTAATGATATTATTGTATGGTATTAACATGACATACTCTAAAACTAACTAAAGATTAAACCACAAAAAGTAATGGTATGCTATTAATTAAATGAAATTTAAGACCACGGGTAGATAAAGCTATACTGTGTGGTTATTTTTATTTAAACATTTTTAAATGTAACCATGGTAATGAACTGAGCCTCACCTTTACATTCACTAAAATAGAGAAGAACAGTAAGTGTATTTCAGATGAAAAAGTTCGTGTATTCAATAGAACACAAGCATGTCAGTATTCAAAATTAATTATAATGTACTAAGTAAGTATTTCGCACTTGCTATCTTCACAACGGTGCTTTGTCAAAAATAAAGCATGCATCATTATAAATACAGTTTATATACTAAGTTAATTTGTTCTTTTATTTTGAAACAATTGAGAGAAAATTAAACGCTAGAGCACTTTTTAAATTTCAATTTTCATGAATACCTCTACTCCTAATGGTCCGATTTCCCTAATTTTCAAAAACTACTTGAAATTGTAATGCACTTATCAAAGGATATTTATAACTTACTGAAGATATTTTATTTATATTTTTAATAGAGCTGTAAAACTTGAAAAATGCCTTTGCTATACTTCTATGAACAGAAATAAGAAGTGGCCATGAGAAGCCACTTAAGTTCAGTTGTGGCAAATGTTTTCATGGAAAATTTTGAGGAAAAAACTTTACAGACAGAAGAACATAAACAGACTCACTGGTTCTGCTATATAGATGACATCTTCATAATCTGGCCACATGGGAAAGAAAAACTGCTTATTTTCCTTGACCATTTAAATAGCCTTCACCACAACAAAACATAAACCCAAGATCGCAGGTTAAGTCACAGCCATGGTCTATGGATTTTTTTGGATGTAAAAATCCTAAGTATGGCTTCCTTTGGAAGGGAAGTAAAGCCATGGGTCCCTGTCATAGATTTACAGCACATAAAAGAACTTCAAGCCTGAATGAAGAGGCCTCTGAGCAAAATTTATCAGTCATTTCACGCCCTGAATTGAATGTAATGTTGATGATAGATTTTAAAAAGCATCCGTAAATAAATCAAAATAAATAAAATAATTGCATCATAAAATTTTCTGTGGAAATGGAAAATATTGACTCACTTCCATTCTTAGATGTTCTGGTTTGACACAAGTTAACTGGTTCTCTGACATGAGGTTTCCACAAAACCTACACATATCTATAGTTAACTTCAATGCACAATCCAACCATCACCCAATTAAAAAAAGAACTCTAATTAAAACACTAATCCACTGAGCCAAAATCATTACTGAAACTGAGGGACTAAAAGTCAAACTAAATCATGTCCAGAGAGCTTTGGAAGCAAACAGTTACTGCAAGAAAGAAATCAGTTGAGCCTTGAAACCTCAAAAAACCATGACATTTATATCGAACCATAAAGGCCAAATTTAAGCATTCTTGCCTTTTATAGAAGACATCATAATATGTATTACCCGATTTTTGGGAAAGAAAAATATAACAAATCTAAACAAAAATAGGTCAAAAACTGTGCTTCACGAGAGATCCAAGGGATCTTCTCAGCTCCATGGAAATATATATATAGTACCATGCAATTGTGGGAAGGTATACATTGGCATGACTGAAAGATTCATAAAAACTCAGCGTGTAAAACATAAGAGACATGCCTCAATCAGCCAGAAATCTGCAATACTGATATGCCTTAAAAATTGCCATTAAATAAAATTTGAAAACTCTAGTATTTGCAATAGCAACAGAATATTTTAATTTGGCTAGAAGAGAAGTCATAGAAATGAACAGAAATTAGAATGTATAAACAAAGACAAAAGTTATCAAATAAGCAAGACTTGGAATCCATTACCAGTTAATAAACAATATATGCACCTAACTCTCCCAACACTCCTAATGAAAGCTTTGGTTATTTATTTTTAATTTAAACCAATGACCATGGCAAAATAGCCTGGTAATGATCCATTTCAATAGAAGTAGTTATCATAGGTTATATTATAGTTGTTAAGATATTGAAAGTGTTTTATTCTCTTATTAATGATGAATATTTAATTAATAAGTTGCACACTCTTGCAGAGCAACCTTCAAGTAGCAGCATTTCAACAACTACATCAAGTGTCACATCCATGACATCCTTAGAGCAAGAAGAAAGTAAAGGTGCAGATTCTGTTTCAGATTATGATGAGAACTGGGATACAGAAAACTGGGGTGATATGGAGGTATGTAATATTTCTAACTTCTATTAAGTTTACAAAATAAAACTCCTTTAATCAGTGTTGTTAAAATATGTGTTTGTATGAGGAGATATGTATTGCAATGGACTGCACATACAAGTGCTTAATGCATAAAACTAAAACTGCTAATATTGTTGGCCAGAAGATTAAAATATCTTATTTTTTTCTTGTTTGTGAGAAAAAGCATTATGTTACTGCAATTATTTGGCAACATAGCAGCTTCCTGCAGCTTCTGCAGAGGTACTTGTATCAACAGACTGTATACTGCAGATGTAACATGCAAATGTAAATGCATATTATTCTAATTAAAATGTTAACTGGAACTTGCACAGTGAAGCCAATCATATAATTGATACAATTGTATGATTTATTTGAACTACAAGCTTGGCATTTAGCTTAGCTTAGCTTAGCTGATGATGAGAAAGAAGTGTTCTCAAAACCAGTTCTATATATTATGACAAGTAAGTGAAGCATCAAGAGGGTGTACTTCAACTAAATCATAAAATAATATCAATTACATATTACTCTTTCTCCATGGGACAGGAAAGGAAAGTAAAAGTAATATTCAATTTTAAAGTTTATTGCTGTAAATGGAAATTTATTATAATTAGAAAATATTTTAATTATTTTATCCATAAAATACTTTCATAAATATTTAAAGCATCAAAATAACACATTAGTATCTCTGATATACAATAACTAAAATTATGTTGAGAACAATCTTAAATAAAACGTTACTTTTTTTAAAGGTATAACCTTTTCTGTTAATAGTTTCTTTAACAAATCACCAACAAATTATAACAAATCCCCAACAAGTTAATGGAAAAAGGTTAAAATAATAATTACATTCACAGAAGAGTTGAACATTATTACAATATGTGTTCAAAATATCCATCATTAGGAGTTATGCATGCTTGGCACCATTGAAGCATATTTTCTGGGATTCGTCTTAACTTTGTGTAATTGTTCTTGTTTTTGTAAACAGTTTGAAAAGCACATTCCCTCAGCTCTTCTACTATTTCTTCTTCTTGCTGATACATCTTAAACTTCAAGTTCCTCAGAAGAAAAAATCCTGAACTTCTCCTAAGCATGCACTTCCAAATCATCTGTTAAGGAAAGTATTTTCTATGAAAATACTGACTGAGTAATGTGAAGTGCTGTGTTACACTGAAATCCCATATAGGTCTAGTTTGTAGAGAAATATCCTCCAGAAGTTTGGATAAATGCAAGGGTGTCCACTGAGTATTTTTGAGGGTGGAGCAACACATTTTTGAAAGTAGATGTGCGTTAAAATTTTCCAGGTGTGAAAACTCAATTAAACAACCTAATTTGAAAATTGATATAACAAAGAAAATATAGGTTAAACAGTTGTATTCCCCTTAAATGCTTTATTTTAAAATATCTGTGTTTTGGCTATTAAATGGAAATTTATCCTATATTAATGTATTCAAACTGTTCACATTAACTCCATTTACTTACATAACACAGGACATATTTTGAAAGCTAATTGCTTCCATCATCTGCTGTTGACTGACTGCTGGATCCCAAGATGCTTTTGTGGCAGTCTCTGATGGTTCTAGTAGGAACTTGGAGAGTTCGTACATGGGTGGGAAATCAAAATTCATTTTTCTTATTTCTTAAAATAAAAATCTTTTCCCAAGTGGATACTGCTATTGTTTAAAGATGCACCAGTAAATGATTTAATGTTAAAAATCTCCTGATTGATAATGTTAATGACAGTATTCCACAAGAGAAAAAAGCAGGTATTTGTAAAATAAGTTATGCAGAGTGTGAAAATATCTACATTGGAAAAACAAAGAGAAACATAGGCAAATGGTTAAAAGAACATTTCAGAAACATAAAATACAAGTAGTTGGAGAAATCAGCAGTGGCATCGCATGTCTGAATAGAAAACCACAACTATTGAAAAAAACAAAATTATTAAAATCAGTGCAAGGACCTAGAATTAGCAACATGGGAGAAAATTTACATTTAAAAGTAAAAAGACAGTTTAATGAACTTTGACACTTCTGGTGGTGAAACATAAACTTCAAGTTCATCACATTTCCACAGAGCAGATTACACTTCCCCACAGCATAATGGTTTATCCTCCAGTCGACAGTGGGACTGACGATGCAAATGAAGGGTTCACAAAACCAGTTCTGCATATTTAAACAAGTAAGTGGAGCAAAAGAGTGTTAGTGCGACTCATTCACATAGTGATCTTAGTATATGATTAGATTCACTGTGCAATGTTCCATTTAACAATTTTAGTCTGAAACACTGCATATTTATGCTGAGTGGGGTTATATTTTTATGTAATTTTCTGTATGTATTTCTTTTCTATGAATTCCAAAGTTCAGACTTCCTTTATTCCTTATGATTTTTAAATCTAAGAAAACAAACCATTCTTTCTTCTTCTTTGGTAAACTGTATAGATTTATGCTATAGATTAAGAAGTTTCAGAGCATCTATTGTATGTTTTTTGGGTATTATTTCAAATATGTCATCTGTATACCTATACCATGTCTTGAAAATTAAAGGGAAAGCTTTGGTAATATGTGTTTCTAAGGAGCTCATGAATAAATTTGCTAGAAATGAAGACAAAGGGTTTCCCATAACTAGGCCTGAAACATATTGGTAACATCTTTTGGTTGAAAATGAAGAAATTTTGTTGAATGCAAATATTAGTGAGCTTCAGTAATTTCTCTATTTCTTCTGTTTGTAAATGTAAGGAAGTTAACCATTTCTTTAACATTTGCATAAGATTCTGTATTGGTATTTTCAGGAATAAGGCTTTTACATCAAATGACACCATTATATCTCCTGTTGTAATTCTGCCATTTTTAAGTTTTTCTTCTAAGTCAAATGAATTTTTGATGCTCAACTTTGAAATCTTTTAAAAGAGTTGAAAATTGCAATAACTTTTTTGTTACCTTGTAAGTGGGTAAATTGATATTGTTGATTATTGGTTTCGTGCTGTTATCATTTTTATGTATTTTAGGAAGTGCATGAAGTATGGGGAGTATCTGATTGCTCTATGTGATTTTCTATTTTTTTAGCAGTGGATAGTATTTTGACACTTCAAAATATTTTTTTTTCTGAGAGATTAAACAAATTGGAATCTTTTCTGGACCAAATGTATTGATCTTAAAGCAGATTATCTTGATTATAAATGTCTATTTTTTGCAAAAAAAAAGTTATTTACTGTATTTACCAGACTTATCAATCTGCCCTGTTACTGTACTGTAGCATTTTAGATTCAACCCTAGAAGGGCTTACTGGAAATTTTTGGAGAGAGAAATTAGAAATGAAATACTCTTGAGGTATTTCATCTAGCAAATACTCTCTTTTAACTTTCAAATACCCTGCATTACAGACACCAGCCTCTGCAGGAGGTGGAGGTCCTCCCAGTATGTCATCAGAACCAAGAAGTCCTCTTCCTGGAAGCAGAAAAGGCACTGATGGCTGGGACACAGAGGAGTGGGGCAGCCTTGAAGAGGACCCTGTAAGTTACATTTTTATCTAGTTTGTGATTTGAAGAGAGTCCACCCTTTTTTTTTTCTAAAATAAGTTATTTGGAAAGAGTAGAGTCATTTTGTAATGATTGCATTAATTTTTTATGTCATTTTCAGACAGCAATATTTTGCCCACTTAAAAAGTTTACAAACAAAACAAAATAAAAGGAAAATAATGAGATAAATTCTTTCAGTACTTTCAGTGTATCTACCAATAAGAAACTGTTCAATAACTTGACCATTGTATACATTGGCACCTTTCAGGCAGCTGAGGCCACCAGTACTGCAGAAGGAAGTGGTTGGGAGTCTGCAGATTTTGTTCCAATTGAAGAAATATCAGGTACTAAGCCAGTAACTACATACAATTGGGGAGAGAGTCCAAAAGAAGAGTTGCCTGGAGTTAAGGTAAATATAGAACTGAAGTAATTGTAAACATATTTTGAAAATACAGGGAGTATAAAAATCAATTCCCTAATTCTAAAAAAGTCAAGCAGCAGCAAACATAAAATAATATAGCATACATAGGAATCAAAACATATCCTGAAAGGACAGGGTTATTCATAATTACATAAAACATTTGAAACATTTATAATTTGTACATTACATAAGCTATACTTGAATACATGAAGTAAAGCTAAACTCTTTATATTTTTTTTTTCAAAAATCAAAATGTTCTTTATCTTCACTCTAGCAAATGTGGCAGATGTATAGATGATACTTTTGTGTCATACATGTTTCAGCATTTGAATCATTGCTATTACCACAATGATTTGGTTGTTAAGTTGCACAACATTAGCAGGTAGTTGGGGAATAAAGATATCACCTTTCAAGAGTTTCCTCAAGAAAAAATGCATGAACGTAAATAAGATGACTGGGATAGCCACTGCATTGCCCTGACCGTTGTGTCCAATCCAACATTATTTAAATTCTGTTTGAGACAATGATTTACTTCATGGTAATGAGACATATAACTATCTTATTGCTAGATAAAATGATCCCTTTCTTCATTAAGCTATGACACCAACCAGTTTACTGACATGGTTCACTGGAGTTGCTAAGGTGTGAATTTCTGAATGGCAGGTCTTCACTTGAATTACAACTGGAACCTTTCTTGATTGGCCTAGAATTCTTCCTTTCCAAAACCCCTTTCCTTTCATAATTTATAATTTTGTCTCATGTAATAAGTGTCCACTACTCCTATATTTTCCATTAGTTCACTCAGGCATAAAAAGTAATGTGAATAATTTTTTAATGTTTCTTATGTGCCTCTGTGGTAGTTGCATCCTGAGTGGTACACCTCTAAAAATTCTCTAATTCAGGGTATTAATTTTGATAAACAAAGTATTAAACAATAGATGAGTGTAAGAGAAAGTGTAAAGTAAAGCATGTGATAAATATTAGAGTGCAACATGAAGAAAATCTCTCCCTCAGTCTTAATATGACAGCAATAATTTTTATGTATTTATTTATTTATTTATTTTTTGTCTTTTCAGAGTATAACAAAGAGCACATCAGCATCAGGCTGGGAGGACACAGAGTGGGAACCTTTGGAAGACACTGGTAATAACATCAACTAACAAGAATAAACACATTAGCACTAAAATCTTGTGAGGGGTCATTTACCTACTACAATTATTATACTGGTTATGGCCCATCAATAAGGGCCACCTAGCCCCCCTCCCAAAGAAAATGTCATAATTATTTACCATTTTCTTTTCTCCTTTTCTACTTTTAAAACAAAAATGCATGAAAACAGTGATGTATAATCAATTAGTTCTTAATTGTATCTTATGCAATAGGCGCATTTCGTCTGTACTGTAGTAAGGGTAGCATGCGGGTGCTCCTTTAGAGAAGGAAGCTCATGGGCCAGCCTGGAAATTTTACACTTTAAAATTATGCTTTCATAATCTAGTAAAGATTTACAAGGACTTACATTTGTCTTCATTCAAGAGGGGTTAGCTCTTTTCTTGCTTATTTCTCTGTTCTCTTGGGTCAGCAGGAAAATGGCTCATGGCTAGCTTGCAGTATTCTATCTTTTCTTAGGAACCAGATGTTGAGGAGTTACTGACACCACCCATAACTGACTAGGGGTTGTTTTTGCACTTTGTTTGAAATTGGTGACTTCCTCACTGTTTGTCAGTGGAAAATTAACTTTTGCAGTATAAACTGTTAAGCTACAAAAAAGCATATCTGTCTTTGACATTGTATAAAGTGGACATTTTATTGAAGATTCCATTTCTGCATCTAAGTTTAACTGTTAAGTTGGAAGTGAAACAATTTGGACCTTATGAATGGAAAGCTATGGGAACTTACTCAGCAAGACGACACAAAATTAAGAAAGGTCTTTTTTTAGTTTGAAAAAAAAAGCATTTTAACTGACAACAGTGAAGTGGGAAATATTGAGTGTAGGAATGAGATTAGAAGAGAAATGGAAAGAGCAAATTTCGTTTCTGTACAGGCCGACAAAACAACTGATATTACATGCATGTGACAATTTATTGTGATACATCAGGGGGGGTAAACTAGTTAAAAGATTCATAAAATTCATTGCTGTTTCTGAATTGACTGCAGAAGGCTTAAGGTATACTTTAACAGCTGAATTAGAAGAGTTCCATATAAGCCAGAAGTTTATAGCACAAACATACAATGATGATGCAGTTAAGAGAGAATGTCAGGAAGTAATATATCTCTTGATAAAGGAGACCTTCCCTCCCAGGCCATTTGAGTGCCATATAGTTATGTCCTGGCTCATCCTTCTACATGGGTCACAAGCTGCCACTGGTGATAATTATTTGTCTGCAAACATCTGCAGTCATGTATGACATGCCAACTCCATCCTTTACAAATCATTCTATCACAAACCACCAAATATGCACAATCACTGAATGTGTATTTCTTCAGGAAATACAAAATCTAAGCCAAGAGAATAACAAAATATTAAATTATATTCCAGTAACCTGCAGCCAAAATTGCATGATATATTCTTTACTATGAAATTATAATCTGTCATCTACAATCAATTATCTGCAGACTTTTATAGTCCAATGCTCTGTTATGCATGGCTGGCTATTAGTGGTGAATCTATTAGTAATTTCATAAGTGTCATCAATGTAGCATTCAGCACTACATTGCAGAATGTGTGATTATGGCATGCAACCAGCTTGATTATTTTTTGTGGGTTTTGCAGTAATACTTATCGTTTTAGGCATTTTATTGAAAGTCCTCACTTGCATTTATAGTTAAAATGTGAGCATTATATGTGGCTTCTATAATGACCTATGCAGTGAAAACTAATGAACATTTGCAAAACTTTGCAGAAAAAGATACTCACCAGCACATTTAGATCCTATAACTGAAATATAATGCGGGTGTGTATGTTTGAACCCAAGTGTTTTCTTTGTAAGTTATCTTTTCTGCTTTAATATGTTACTTTAAAAGCCAATATTATAAGAGTGGTCAATGAAAACTTTTTTTGTTATATTTTGAATGGAAGGGTTAATTTGGGTTACGTAGTTCAAACATTTTGCTCCATACATGAGCAGAATGATCAGTATTTAACATGATTATGCAGTGATGGTGTTGGAAATAAAATATACTGATCTGTAACTGCATGAGCTATAAATGATAAGACATGATCAAGAAGCTGAGGAACTTGGCTTATTCAGATATATTATAATGCAAAATAGATACAGAACACAGCACTGGGAGGAGGTGCTTGGGGATATTTAACAGCAGAGGTAAGATTTAATTCAAAACGGGCAAAAGGATATGTATATGGTATATTACAAAGAAGAGAGATAATGCAATAACATTACAAAATAAGATGCTAATTAGCTCATATTTAACATGGAAATTTTTCTGAAGTCTGCAGAATATTACCTGGTTAAGCTATGTTGCTGTATTTCACCACCAATGCTAATCCTTCCTCACTTTCATCATTGCCATTAGTGTCTTCTACATCTTGCCATAGAATGTTATCCTCAATGCTGTTAAGTGTGGTAAATGAGTGGTGCTGTGAATCAGAAACACCTCTGATCAGAGCTCTGAGTTAGTACATAATTGCAGTGAGTTGCAAGTGAGCATCACAGAAGTATGGTATTGTTGTCCTTAATTTGAGGCTAGATAAAATACATAAAGTGGGACAATTTTACATCATAGTGCTATTGGGCTTGGAAACACCTAGTAAATGCCACAAATAAACTGATTGCAAAAGTATGATTAGTTACAATATTCTAATGTTTATACAGATAATTGACATTAATCAATAATTATTAAAAATTTAATTTAGCAATTCCATTCTTGCTAATAGTACAAATTATATTGGTTACTGCAAAGTAGTACAAGTTGCAGTACAAATAAGTAGTGCAAAATTATTTCCTTGTTGGCAAACCTGCATTCTTGTATTTTCCCATTTTATCTGATACTGTGACATCACAATGACAAGAGACATTGCATGTTGTCAAGTAATTATACAAGCATACATCAAAATATTGACTAACCTGACATTTATTTTTTTTTTAATATGTAAATTAAGGACTCCCAATTTTCAAAAGGTAAAAATGGAGGGGGATAAATATTGTACTTACGAAGCTGTTGACAATGGAGTGGCAATATACCTAAGTTTAGTTATGGAGAGGGTACTTATAAAAATGGTATTATTGAAAACCAAACAATATATTTAAATATTTTTGGAGATAAACAACGACAACAACAGCAGCAGCAGCAGCAACACTTTTTATGGATGATCTAGTGGTGGGAATAGTAACAAATTTATTAAAATTAGCAATGGATGCAGTTGATGAATACTGTAATAAATAGGGCTTACAAATGAATGAAGATAATATTTAAATGAAGTTCTTTAAGACTGGAGGAAATCACAGTAAGCAGGGGAAAAAGTAAGAAGGAAAGAAATGACTACAAAATAGAGCAACAGTGTTTATACTTGAGAATATATGGATGATGGATGGAGGACTTGAGAGAAATAAAGAAATGGCCTTAGGATAAGTTTGGAGCTATGTCAGCAGTTAGAAGCTTTATACAAAGCATCAGAATTAGTTAAGTGGTTAGAGATAGTACATAATATGGTGATGGAAGCCCAAATGGTATATAACATAACATTAGATAGGTTCATGGTTTTTATTTGCCAATTATTACAGTTTGTGCATTTGGCTTATTCAGATTATATTCAAACACTACAAATTTATTACATATATCTAACTTATAATTTAGTTTACAAGAATTCCTCCATAGTATAAAATGATTTTTAGCAATAGGTGGTTTTAACACATTCGTTAAACATTACGCTATAAGTACTTGTAAATTGAGAGGACCATACAGTTTGATCCATATACTTAAATCAACTCTTCATGGATTTATGCCACTGTTTGCTTTCTCATGGCAAGATAACCAATAAAGGACCATATTTAACTGTCAGGCATGTTGCACAAAGGTACCTCCATGATTTTTTGGGCTGCTATTGAAGCTAGGCACAAGTGAGAACAGAAATCAGAGGGAGTTGCCAACACAACCAAACTAACATCTCTTCAAGTGGCAACTGTCTAGCTGAATTTCCCTAGCCTTTATCTTTTTTTTAACTTACTTATTGGATGTCACATGTATTTTAAGTAATAACCAATATTGTAACATGGAACTATTTACAATACATTACAAAAATACTCTTGTGGTGTAAAAATTATTATTTTAACTCCCACCACTGTAGTCAATTTCCAAGCCCCTGGATTACCAGTTTCCTTGCATATAGTGAAAATGATTAGATTAGTCATAGGAAAAATTGTTATACTTGCAAAGAACACCATTAGGTTTGAAGAAACAAAATTCTGTTATAGTTAATCTACTTACTCTGAATTCATTGTTTATTTTTTTTCTGTAACAAAACCACAGTTGACTATACAGGTCTGTGAAGACATTTACCACTTTAAAGCTTACAGAATGGATCTGCACAAAAATGATTATGTACATAGAACCATTCTTCTGTCACTTCATTATGTATGGTCAGAGTGTGCAAGTGTCCAAAGATCAATGCAGCTTTCTGTAAAATGATCAATGCAGCTTTCTGTAAAATGATCAAAGCTCATTTTCCAAATCAATATCATCTTCTTGGCCCAACCAGTCTGAATGTAGCAACTGAATTGATTACTAATCCTGGAAATATTTTGTCATCTTACCACATGCACAGATAAACAAGGCATTCAATACAAGAATCTGCACAATCTCGACTGGTGTAGCAGAAGTCAAGGAAAAGGTGACTAAGTGTAGTCCTCTAATGAGCAACTGTGGCCTTTTACAGAAAAACTAATATCACCATTGAATTCAGATGGAAGTAAATGGCATATAACTGAATTTTGGTACAATTTTGTGTGCTACAAGTATAAAACCCACAGGCTGGAATTAATGAGTCCCCTTGTTGAAAAGCAATTTTACAATGCAGTCACTCTGTTACTTTTGTTATTAAATGTGTTTAATTGTGGTAAATTAATTTTTTAGTTTCCAACAAGCTGGAAGAAGCTCGTAAGAAACGTGAGGAAAGAAAACTTCAGAGGCAAAAGGAACTGGAAGCCAGAAGAGCAACCAAACTCTCAGGGGGACCCATGAAATTAGGAGCAAAGAAACTATAGATGCTGCTTGTATGGACTAGCTGCTGATTGGTTTGATTTTGCAACCAAGGTAAAACATAATACCATATAACAAATTATTTTTGAAGAAGTCACTCAAATTTCACTAGTTTTATTCCACTTACTTGGAATGAATAATGGAATACTTATGTGATACTATATTTCACTGTGAAAATCCCAAACTTTTCAAAAATAAAACATAATACATTTAAAGTAAAACAATTTGTTTCATAAAATCCTGTTGCTTTATGAGGTTTTGGATGTATTGGCATACAATATTGCAATAAAATATGCCAAAATGATGGTTTTCCTCTTGACAAATTTTACTAGATATGTAGATCTGTGCTTGACACATTTTGGATAAGACATGCTTTAATAAGAGAAAGATTTGAGAACACACAGAGATAACCATTATCCTTACTTGTGAAATTTCATGTCTCAAATTGAGGAAAGCACTTTTTTAAATTTCTAGCTGATTCAGCAACAAAGTTATTAGTCCTCTTGTTTTCCTATATTGCTACAGCCTGATGAAATTATAATTGATTGGTGATTTATTTATTCTATATATAAACAAGAGATGGAGGAGGTGGAAAGAAATGCTTTAAAAGCTAAGGTAAATAAAACAAAGAGGGATATGTGAATTATATACAGAATGAATCCAAACTCCACCCAAGAATTTTCACAAGTTGTTCAGGGATGTTTTGTGAGTGTATTGATATAAGGAACTCATATTCTCTGGTGACTGATTACCAGGTAATTTCATTGCTTTTGTTTTGTTTAACTCAATTAGCTTTGTATTTATTTACTTGGAATATTATTATTTCCAAACAAAACATAACCTTTCACTGTTATAGTAGAGCATAATAGTGAGTGTTTTCAGTGCAGCGTCAACAGGTTTGAACTCCTGCTCAGTTCTGTCTCAGATTTTGTTTCCTGTAGTACATTACTTTTTAGTACATTAGTGATGCAGTATGGATAACTTTACTTATGCAGAATTAGCAGATAAGCACCTTATCTACTGTTTCATTCAATGCAATGGAAGAGCAGCACAATGATGCTATGCAGAGTTGTTCCTGCAGTGACGGCAACCTCATCACATTGCATTTGCAGCTGTACATAGGCAACTGCGAGAAACCAGGTCCTTCACTATTAGTATGCGAGATACTGCTATGAGAGGAATGTCAGGATGTCAGATCTTGAAGAGGATATTTTAAATGCAGTGTGTGATAACTCTGCAAGTAGTCATCACCAGCAAAATTAAAGTGCAGTTTGTAATTGGTTCTTAGAGTGATGTACAGACAACCAACATTTCCCTGCTATGATATTGTAAACAGATGAGGCAATGTTTAATAGAAAAGGCATGTTCAACAGTTGGAATAGCCTTATCTGAGAGTATGAAAATCCACATGTTGTGGTGAATCAAGCCTACCAACAGGCATTCTCTGTGAATGTATGACTGGTATCATTAATGATTGTGCAATTGGGCCTTACTCCAACAGACTCTCCAACAGATTGAATGGAGTAATCTAAAACATTCCTTCAACATATCCTCCCACATTTTCTAGAAGATGTGCCACTGATAATTCACAGGTATATGTGGTTTCAATATGTTGGGGCACCTGCACATTTTGCAGTGAATATTAGATACCTTGATGAACAATTTGGGCACACATGGATTAGTCATGGTGGTCCTGTTCCATGCCTAGCTCAATCACCAAATCTGACAGCCATGGACTTTATCTTCTTGGGTCGCATGAAGAGCCCATGAGTACATGACCTCTATGAACCTGGTTGCTAGGATTGTAGCAGCTGCTAAATGCTAGAGAGTGTGCAATAGTCCATGAGGGCCATTGTGAAGTTAGTTGTGATCATGGCAGTCGACATTTTGAACATTTACTGTAAACAGTGTAATTTAGGTTTTCCATGTCATTTTATGTATTGTTTGGTCATCTATCCTTAAAAATAAATGTTGCAATTGTTAGAAGGTGATGATTGATTAATTGGCGGCAGACCGTAAGGTAAACATGCTCTCTATTAAATGTTGTGTTTTGTTTAGAAATAATCATATTCAAAGTAACAGATACAAAGGTGATTGCGTTAATACAAAATGAAAACAATGAAATTACCCAGAAATGAACCACTGGAGACCATGGGTTTCTTATATCAAAACACTCAGAAAAAATCCCTGAACAACTTATGAAAGTTTGTCAGTAGAGTTTGGATTCACCCATTTTTTTTTTTTTTTTTTTTTTTTTTTGTGTGTAATGCCTGTTTTTACTACTGTGGCACCACGGCGGTGAACACTGGTGATACATAAGATGAAATGACATATTGGGAAAGGATTTTTTTAAGGAAGGAAACGTTCCAGGCCTAAGTTTAGGGTACCTCCCCGGCATTTGCCTCTTATGAAGACTGAGGAAAACCTGGAAAAAACCTCAGTCAGGGAGGATGGTCCTGGCAGGATTCGAATCCCAGACCTCCCGTCACGAGTCTGCATCTTAACTACCTCGGCCACTCATGGCAGTAGAATTCATCCTGTATAGTAGGTGTAACTGATATGAAACTATACCCAACAGAGAAATGAAAGCTTATAGGGACTGGATCACCTTGTGAGTACCCCTGAACTAACCCTGTCTTGAGGTTCTTGCCCAACAGGGATTCTGTGGGCTTGTCTATTATCTACATGTAAGTTCTGTAGAATATGTAGAGTTATTTTTGCATCAAAATGTTCCCACATTGTTGCTAAATGCATGAATAAACACATTAATTATAACATAATACATAAAAATTACATTAATTTCTAATAAACAATTAACTCAATTAACAAAATGTTTCATTCCTGCTAGCAAAGGGACCAGGGTTCTTTGGAAAATCCTGAAGGCATTTTCCTAGGTAAATCTCTATAATTTTTTTGTATTTAATCTTAAGTTTAGAATTCTTCTGTCTTATTTTAATAGGTAACTTAACTAATTTTGGTATCAGCAGCAGTTCAATCAGAAGTTTTCCTGCACATATTTCAAAATAAAATGCTAAACATTATCTAAATCTCTATATATTGGACATGTATCCTTAAGGCATGCATTTCTTATTCCACTTAAATATATGATTCCAGCACTAAAGCATGTAAACCTTTCTCTGTGTGCTTTATCATAGCATTATGCAACATGAACAGAAACATCTGAAACTCAAGTGTAGAGTATATGGTTAGCAATAAAATAATTATTATTATGGTTAAATAAAAAAGAATGCATATACATTAAATCATATAAAAAAACATAAACAGCATATTCAAGGAATAATATTTGTTCTATTCTTGTCTTGCATTTACCTTCATCACACAATTAATGGCATTAATCTATTAGAGAAAGTAATAATAATATGCAGTGCTCTGTAAGTATAAAAAGAAAATTAACAAAATTCAATGCTAAGCAAACTATATGTATTAAACATTATTTTAGTATGCGACAGCAGAAATTGGAATGTAATGGGGGATTTTTCCTTTGTGCGACCACTTCACACTTAACAACTGGCCAATCAATTCAAGCTGGTACTGCAGTGAACTAGAGTCAGAAAGTCTGCAGCTATGATTGTGGCATAAGTACTTAAAAGGTACATATACTCACCGTTATCAAGCAAGATGCGGGAATTGCCTCCCTTCATTTCCCTACATTTCTGGCAGTAGCTTATGAAATTAGCCATCACTCAGCAGTTCCCTCTGAGAAATAAAAGAACTTTCTTCAGGAATGTAATTTTTCAGGACTTCTAATGTGTGTGGATTTGTTTTGTATACTTTTTCCTGTAATGCCCCTTTCCCTAGAGAAAATTCTGAAGGCATTAAATTGGGGTACCAAGAAGGTATTGTCATTGAATATTTCATGAATTGCATACATGGAAACATGGGCTCTACATGCAGTTGCAGAGTCACTGGAAAGTTGCAAAACTATTTTCCCTCATAGCTAATTCATGGGAAAAGGTTTGCAAAATATTCTGCACATACCTGTCTTTATTAATTGTTTCTTCAAAAAACAGGGCCTATTATTCTCTCACAGCTCTATCTTTTGATCATGCAGGAATTCCTCCTGAAGTAGGTTATATTTTTTGAACTCCAGTATCGGTCATTTTGTGAATTAACATTCCCAGTTAGGTGGAACCAAGATTTGTCTGTAAAGAAAATTAGATTAGGGTTAATTTCCCTCATGCACATTATTCAAAATCCATTCACAAAATCTACTCCTGGATACAGTCACCCAGTTTAAATTCTTGCACTACAGTAATTTTTTAGAATTTTAGTTTTGTAGCCATTCAGAGGAATAGGAAATTCCTGTTTCCTGATGAAGTGATTTTTAGGGAACTTTCCAGAAAAGTAAGGGATAAATGGATGAAATGTTTAAGGAAAGAACTTGGGGGCACACAGTTGTGAAAATAGTAATTTATTTTACAGGCCCTTTACCATACGTATAACCAGATGGTTGAGGCATGAGAGAGCTTTAGTTTTGGTATTGCTAAATTCTTAGATTTTTATTTGTTTCATAATCTGTTTTTGATTAGTATAGGGGCAAATAGGAGCTTATAAATAAAGGGATTATTAGTTTGTAGAAACTGTATATCTAGCTGAACCAAGTCTTCAGGAAATTCCAGTAGATAATTACTGATGAGCCAAGCCAAAGAGTAAGATCTAGTGATTTGCTAATAGGAAGGGGGGGGGGAATTATTAAGAGATATTATTGATTAATAAAATTCATTCCTTCCTACTGCAATTTTCATTACAATAAAAAAATTTGCAAATTTTATATTAAACTGTGATTCTTCCTTTGTGTCAAAAAGCTACCTTTAAGTTAAATTTTAAATTTAAAAGCTGCAATACTTTTAATAACATTTTGGGCAAACTGACTGAATGACACCTCTGTGCATAGTCAATGAAAGGAAGTGTTAAGTGTTTTATAAGCATTTAAGGTTGGTTCAGAAGAAGTGTATTTGGTAAATGTAATGGAAAAGAGAGAGAACGAATGCTTTTTTACATTAGGAGTTTGGAGATTGACAGGTTACAGGGAGAATTTCCTGTGATAGATGATAAGCAAGCAAGTTACATTTTGTTAGAATGCAAAGAAACTGTTGAATGTGGGCTAAAATGAATTGGAGATAAATGGATACAACTTAATAAAGCAGATAGTACTTAAAAAATGTTGACAATCAGGATGAGGCTATTTGTAATTTTATATGACTTGGGATGGAGCTTGTGCTAAAACTATACTTTATTAATTAATATAGTATATTTAGCATAAATAAATAAGTCCTTTTTTGTACAACACAACAGATATTTTACAGCAAATGAGTAACCTGCTAAATAATTGTAAAAAGGACATCTGCTTTCTTTTCCTGCAGGTGTGTTCTTGGTATTGGAATGCAAGTAAGAAGAAGACTTTATCTTGGCCAGTGAGTAAAATATAACACCATAAAAATATGTAGAAAAGTAGAGAATAAGTCAGTAAGAAAATAAGTTAAGCTTTTGATTGAAAGTAGAGTATTTTAGAACATTTGTATTTTCAATTTAATATAAGGACCTCTGTTTCATGCTTGATGATAGAAATATACTGTAGCAAACAAACTTCTTAAAATGCTTAATTTATTTTAAAATGAATCAGATTTTTGGCAGCTTATTTATTTGACTGACATTCAAGCTGCTTAAACTTTTCAAATTCAATTATTAGATCTTCCCCATCCCTCTTTCTTTTCTTCTAAAGTATTCAGAAGGTTGAAACTGATAACTAAAACAATAAATAGTTAACTAAATCAATGATAATGTTAAACCAGGTTTCAGATTAAAAAGAAGGGGATAAAACTGCATTTATTAAAATAAGATTTTGGAGGGATAAGCATTTAATGTCCAACCAACTACCAAGGTCTTTCAAGACAAATTCAGTAATGAAATACTATTAGGAATAACCAACTGTTTATACAATAGGTGGTCGAAAAGGAGTCAAGGCATGTAACTGAAATTGGTGTGAACTTGATTCCTTCTGTATATATTCATCCAGAAATATGATGCATTCTTCCATCTCTCATTCATGTTACTAATTCCTTGATCATAGAACTACTTTGTATGAGTCTCAAGCCATGTTTCCAGTTGACTAATCAAGTCCTGATTGTTAAAAAAAATGATGTCAAGGAGCTGATTTTCATGTTTTGAAAGCTGCTCAATTTTAAGTCTGGTGAATAGAGTGAATGGAGCAAGATGCTTTTACTGCTTGGTAAGTACAATGTGTCATGAACTATATGAGCTGGCACTTTTTTCTAAGTCAAATGAGCTCCTCTGGCTAACAAGCTGCATTTTTTGCACTTTTATTTCTTCTTGTAGTTTTTCAAGGATCTTTTGGGTCTCCATTTTGCATACACCCATCTGCCTTAATGACAATCTCTCTTACTATCTTTAATGAATAAGGAATGTATTTTTACAACTAACTGGTTAGAAACTTAATAATTCAGCAGGTTTCTGTTTTATCCATGGTATCACTTCATACTCAGCTGTCCCAGTTTCCTGCCAATTTCTCTTCCATTCAGCATCCCATGTGCACAGTGTAAGTATAAGAAATTTAACTAACACATGTCTTTATAAGATACCCAATACCCCATGTCTCAATGACAGTCTCTCTCTTACTACCTTTAATGAATAAGGAATGTATGTTTACAACTACTAGGTGGTCCAGCTTCGCTGTTGTGCCACATAGTAATGATTCCTTGATTCGTGGCAACTCTTTCCATTCACAAGACATGAATTTTCAATAGAACAAGTCCTTTCCTATGTTTAAGGTATAAATAATTAATGCTTTCTTGATGCATTAATTGTGCTGTGTACAAAATGAAGTGCCTTATTTATTTTATTTCATTCCATAAAAGTTTTCAGGAATGAAACAATGTGTTGAAGAGGTTTGTATGTGAAGTTCAGAAATAGTTTTGAAAAAAAATCTTCCAGCATACAGAGCTCCATCTTCATTATCTAGGAATAAGATATAAACATTGTTGCTAGGCTCTGCATGAGTTGACATTGGCTCAGAAGGTGTATGAGCTGATGCCTGTTTTGCATTGTTATCATTTAGTAGAAGGATTCCTTCTTGATAGATGAGAAGTGAATCCTCTTTGACTCTCCAAGATACTCTCATTACTAGTTGGCAGCCTATGAATCTATCGCCAAACAACCAAAACCACCATGCACCAAAAGGAGGTTATGTTCTCTGTTTGGTGGACTGTGTAAGATATTGTGTACCATGAACTACTATCAGCCAGCCAAACAGTCAATGTCATTGTGTACTCTTAACAACCATGAAAAGATGAACACTAAGGAGCCTGCACTTATGAAATGCTTTTGCATGATAATGCAAAACCACATACAGTTTAGGTTGCTCTTTAAACCATTATCTGTCTTGGTTTAAAGACTCTAGTGCACCCTCTATATTCTCCAGACAAAATAACCTTTTAGAACAACATTTCTAATCTTTTTTGATCTGGAAACTGCACTGGATGGAATTTTTTGCTTCCTACCCTAAGGAATGCTATCATATTAGAATTCACAGTTTTCCTTCACATTGGTAAAAAGTCCTTGAATAGTGACTAAATTTAATACTAAAGAAATTAATTTTGTTCAGGATATAATGATTTGAAATGTTTGGTCTGAAACCAATAGAACATTTTTGTAGATAGCGTGTATGATAAGAGAAGTACCAAATCTCATTATCTCAACAAGTTTTGTTCCCTTTTTGAGTATATTTAAAAGTAGCAGATATACTCTGAGTGGTGGGAGAATATTTGCTCTTCATAAACGAAATAGTTAATGCAGATAGATATGCAATAAATAATTTTATACTTCCTTTTTGCATAGCACAGCACACACATCACTTGTGTTAGTCATTAGAAGCAATTAATGAGGTGGTTCAGAAGAGTTAATAGTAATAATGCATGTCTCTCATTCCTAATATGCTGATGATTCCTTTCTTTTGGGAGCTTTAAGATATTGTTTAGAGCAAGTCCAAATACTTAAGATAGATTAAAAATGAATGTGCATCATGAGATAGCATCAGTTTATTAATGAAACTGCATGAGAATGCTTAGTTTTATCCATAGGAAGCAGAAATGTTTGGAAAATGAGCATTGATGATTTTAGCATTTACTGGCTTAGGAGCATATATGAGGTAGGTTCCAAAAGTTTCTAACCTGACATAAAAATTTTCCATCAATATTAAAAAAGCCATGGTTTGAAAGGTAACAAATCTATTGGGAGGTAGCATATTATTTTCAACTCTCTATACATTCCAATTATGAATTGGAATTATATTTACTACATTTTATGTGATAGATTAATAATGTGCTTCATTAACGTGAATTTTTCTTCAAATTGAATTTTAATGCACTCCATTATCTTGAAACAGCAGTTGAGAATTATACTGAAAGAACATTCATTTAAAAATAACTCTTTCAAAGCATTAATGTTTATCCTTAAAACTGTTTATGATACTGAATACAGGAGGGAAGAGCCTATTTTCTCTCTAATAAAAAGAAATGTTGCAAGGTAACACAATTTTAGGTAGAGTTGTGATTTAAAATGAATGCTTACAGGTGACTGCAGTATGCAAACACCAAACTCAGTTGTGTTTCAATGGACCTTCAACATGGGCATTTCTTGGTGTTCATCTTACTTGTGCCATCATTCCAGTATCTTCTCTGTTTCAGTTTCTTTGTGTGAATCTTCTTCTTAGCAATGAACAATGCTTTGTGATTTTTCTATGTACTGGCTTAGATATCAGAAATGCAAAAGACAATTTACTTTTAAAAAATGTTATGCCAATCATGGATTATTTCTTACTTATTTGAAATTGTCATTACAATACTTTAACTTCCAAGTGTTAGTGGAATTTTTATGCATGTAATATTGTGTTTACAACTTCGTGGTTATAAAAGATTGTACATTTTATACAAAAATTAAAACATATCATAATGTACCTGCATTTGTATCTTCTATAATATTGCATTAAATGACGCTGTTTTTGGTATTAATATTTGCACCAATTAAGCAGATTCATACTGCTGCTTAATATCGGAAACTTTCTGCTTGTTATGATTAATACATAGAGAATTAAAACCTTAAAATGGTGAATACATTTCTTCTAAAGTTCTGATTTGAATTTCCTTATTTTGTAAAAAAATGTTTTTGTCTTTTTCTTTTCAGCATCCTTAACAGGGTACTAAGAGTGCTGAGTAGTTTTTGTTTCATTGGTTATTGAAGACAATGAAATAATTGTCTATTTCACTTACTCTTGGCCCCAGATTTTTTTGGTAACTTGGAAAATTATGAATGTAATTAATCTAGCTATAAATACTGTCACAAACTTTTGGCTTGTACTGTACAACTGGTTATCAAAGTCTTAACCATGCTTGTGCTGAAGCTCAATCCTGACCATTATGTGTTTTATTGTGAAAGAAAAAGCACATATCTTCTTTTTAGCATGGAGTGGATAAATACAAAAACAGAGTAATCATAATTGCTCTACATAGTATTGGAAAGACTCACCTATGAGAATTTTCAGACCCTAAAAGCCCTGCAGATCAGCAAACGATTTGTATATTGAACAATCAAGAGATTCATTGACTGGCAGCATGAAAGAGTGTCCAAGGCTTGGACCTCATACTATAGGAACAGTGGCAATATTAAAGTAGTTCCAGTCGTAGTTGCAGTAGCACCAAAACAACAGACATTCATAGGATTCTCTTCACTGACCAGAAATTGTTTGCTATTGAAGAGATTTTTAACTGTCAAAATGACAGAGAATATATATCAAGATCTTGAGAGAATTCCCAAAGTTTAAAGGGGCCACCATACCTCTTCATTTATAAATTTGATGAAGTGTGAGCTATGAGGGTTCCAGCAGGCTTCTTTTTTGTGAAAAAGACTTAAAAATCAGAGCCAAAGTGTAAGTGGAAAGTGTTCTAAATCAAACTTGCTGTAGAAACCAAACCAATAAGCCTGGAGCTTGCAGCAAGATTCTGCCCCAGCTCATAAGGTAAGGATGAAGCAACATTGGCTGGAGGTGAGTGAACCTAATTTCATCTCCACTGCTGATTGGCTTCTGCTAGCCCTGATCTCAATCCCCTGGACTGTGTGTGCTGCATAGTTTACAGGTCAGAGAATCTTCAAGACCTTGTAAAGGCAAAAGGAGAACATTTTGCAATCTGATTGGTGCCATATATGTGTAATATACTAAAAGGATATTAAAAGATCTCAAACCATATTTTACTTTTTCACAAATTAGTGTGTGACAGTATTTAAGGTTATACTAGATAATTCAATGAAATGGACGTAGACATACATTAGTGTGTGAAAAGCATGATTATGGAACAACATAATTGGTGGCACAGCTCCTTAGCCCCTGTGTCACATATGCCTGTTAAGGCCACTTTTAAGTTTGCTGTCCACAGTAGTAGTGTGAAAGCTTCATATCTCTTGTGGATAAAATCTCTATAATGGGAAAACCTTTGAAATCTTCAGTATATGTAGACTCAAATGGGGGAGATTTGTAGTTATGACTGGATAGAACAAGGCACTTCAGATGGTTGAAGTATCAGGACAATAAGCCAAAATCTATGAGTCCTGACCATAACTTTAAGGTTTTCCAATCTGATTCTGATTCCAAATCTGTATTAAATTTGTTTTAACATTTTTAGAGATTAGACATGGTTAAATTATATGGTAGGATTATGATGAATGCACAACAGTGACAAGAAAACATGATGGAATTCAGAAAAAATTTAGAGAACAATGTGCTAAGGAAATTTGCATACATATTAAGGTAATCTTTTAATATACAGCACCCAACTCATTTGTTTTATGTTTTCCTGAGGTAACCTCTAGGGGTGCGCAGATTGCAAAAGGAGAACCACGGGAGTCAAAAGATGCATTTTTTTTTCATTTTATAGCAGAAGTGTGACTGAGCACAATTGCGAATGATCATTATTGTTGCTGTAACCCATGGAAACACATATATGCAAACAGTTATAAAAGCACACATGCAGACAAATTGCAAAACACAAGCACTGAAGGTGCATACACTGTGGGTTATGGCAAATAGACTGATGCTCTTTTGTGATATATTTGGTGGCTCCTAAAGAAGCCATTTTTGCCATAATTGTGGTGAAAAGGTGCAGGTGGTCTCGTGGAAGATGGTTTGTTGCTGCAGCGATGGTAGCTTGCTGGACTGATGGAATGGTATCAGTATAATTTTTAAGTTTCTTTCTGACAAAAAGGGAAATTAGAATATTTCATTGATACAAAATTTAGTCCATATTTTAGATATTTGCAATATATGTGATAAATAACACAAATATATTGGTAGTGAATTTCATCATTGTCCCGGCCTACAAAATTTTGCACGTGAATGATTTCATCTCGTGCATAAATCCCCCCATCGATGGCCAAAATGTTAGCATATGCTGCCCACCCATCCAAAACAATAATAGTCCCAGGCAGTATGAGCAATCAAATTAAATGCATGCTCATGTGTTTTATTATGCACTGAACCATTAAATTCAATAGACCATGTAGCAGAATAGACATCACAAATAGTTCATTTTGTGGATTTTTGGGACATTTTCCACCTGTTTTCAATTATCTGTTTCATGAATATATACTCGGTTTTGACTCCAAGAGTTTCACTCCCACAAACCCATCTGCAACCCTCGTGCATCATGGGAAACATAAAACAAATGAGTTTGGTGCCATATATTCAAAGATTATCCATCTTTTAGCCCAAATGCAAAATTTCTTAATAAACAATCTATACATCAAAGATGATCGTGGACTTTGTACACCAGGTGTGTACCAATATTGTGCCATTGTACCTGGTATTCATTGCACAAAGGGATGGACTATAGAAGAGAGGTGCAGGAAGCAACATACCAAGTTATTCTACCTGGAAATAGCCACGATTACATGGCACAACATCAAGGCAAGTCATAAGATTATTTTTGAGCAGACAACCACCTTAATGAAGACCAACAGGTACTAGGACTGCCTGACCAAGGAAGTCATTGAAATTAAATTGCAAGGACACACCTTCAACACTTAACAGACAGTGAGCTTCAAATAAGTGAGGCATAGAAGCCAACTATTACTTTGATTGTACCCAGACAGGGACCCAATGTTCAGGGAAGAAAAGCTGATATGGAGACAACTTATGCCAAACTGCAGTCTTCTGACTTAAATATACAACTAACATGCAGACTTTCATGGTTCTCCCAGAGAACTACCTGCTCTCTAGCACCTGATCCATCTTATCAAAAGATGGATAAATCACTAAATCCACATCCAAAATGCATAGGAAACTTTCTGACAAGGGCCATTCTTCCACCAAACCAATCACCAGACTAGATTCCATCAATATAAATTCATCTTCTAGCATGTCTTGACACTAGAGTACTTGAAGGCCATGCAGTTATGATGACTGAAAACATGGCAGATGTTGAGAATTTTACTCCTTTAACACAAAGGGAGATGGCAAAAACATGTATAAAGTTAGTCTTAGTGTAGTGAATAAAATAATTAAAAGGAAGACAGAAGTAAGATCAGTTAGCCCCAAGAGGAAAAGTCAACATGGAAGAAAGAAAATGACAACTGCTAAAGATGAAGCCTATCTGATCAAGAAGAGTAAGGTGACCCCCTCGAAAAAAAAACCTACAGAAAGAAGAAGCTATCTGAAGCTGGAGTGTGACAAATGCTGTCAAAAGTTGGTCGAAAATAGAAGACTAGTAAAGAACCAGTTCCTGATATGAAAAGAAATTAATGGAATGAGCAAGAAAATAGAGAAATTTGGCTGTTGAGGACTGAAGGAAGATTTTATTTTTTAACGAATCCCAGTTTTATGTTCAGGGAGTTAGAATACACAGTGTGGGGAGGTCTGACAATGAAAATTTGCCACCCCAGCACATTCATCCAATACGAAAAAAATACAGATGTTAAATTATTTGTCATATAATGGTGTTGATTCTTTAGTACTGTATGAAGGAATGAACAACAGTGAGAAATATGTACAAATGATGGAGAGAAGAATGTTATCTGAGCTATAGAAATTGTATTCTGAAGGAGGGAATGTTTCCCATGAAAAAGTGATAAATTCATGGAAGATTTATGGTCCGCATGTAAAGCCAGGCTAAGAAAACTAAACTGCTCTAAGTAGAGATTGATGTGTAACATAATTCCTGTGTATATAGTTTCACAAGGGAGAAATTCAATCAATTTCAATAAATATTGTGAGTTATAAAGACTATTGGCAGACTTTCAGGTTGAGAGTAAAGAAGTAAAGGACTGGAAAAACTGTGGAGGCTGAAATGGGTACAAAATTTATATGTTTTATCTTAAGCAGTCACCAAAATTTGCAAATTGTGTCCTTCAATAAATATAATTTATTAAATTTTGCCACTACATAAATAAATTCACTATATCAATTACTGACAATAAAATGTATGAAAACACAATACATAATTATATATCTGTTTTCAGTCTATAGCCAATTTTTGGGGTCAAAGACTTCATTCTTTCGCAACTCAGCTTTGAAATGTAAATAATGTGATAGATTATTGCCCGGGACAAAGTCTCACAGGAAAATATTGGTTGGTGTCAAGGTACTTTAATCTTATGAGAAATATAGCCATATTACCAAGAAAGTCTAGTTTAGTAAAACCATCATGATCTGCCCTAGAATTGAAGTTCTAGCTCTGCTGTTTCTTGCAAGCATCTTTATGTAAAGGTTCTGTAGAAGTATTCAGTGCTCCCATGGGCTACCAGTATATGTCCCATTTGCCTAATGTTTTGGGAGGCTGTTAGAGAACTTACATACTCATTAGAATCATTTAGCAGATATTGGATTGCCGAAATTGAATTTGTATATAATGTGATAGTTTCATAGTTATAACTATTGTTTTCAGTGTTAAAAATTATTTTCACAACATATTTATCATGATACCTGGAACAAATTTTTGTAGTTAAATATCACAATACTACATTGGTGCATAATTTAATTGCAGGGACTTAAAAATTACCACTTGGAAACTGTTCAGCAAATTGTTGTGAAAGTTGAGCTTGCTCTAATGATCAAAGAAGTTCTGGAGATAATTGGCATATGAAGATTCTCGTTGATAACCCAGTTTCTCGTAGAAAGACACAACACCATCTTTGCAATCTAATGCAATCTTATAGCAGTTGAGGCTCTTGGCAAGGAGGGAAATAATATTTACTATCCTGCAAAGAAAATGAAAATATTTAGTTTAAAATTAATATTTGTGTCTTTAATAAAGCTTTTTGAATTAATTTTAAGGCTATATTTATATTTAGTAGAAAAATATCACAAAATACAGGAAAACAATTTTATAACATGCTGCCAGTTTTCTAAAACATTCACTTGTAAAGACACTAGATACTATTGCTTGCATGTGTGAGTGTAAAAGCACACAGTTTAAATAAGAATAGAATATTTCATTAAATAAGAATAAAATATTTCATAGTTAACATATAACGGAATAGTGGTAAAATTGATGTTTTAATATAAATATATTTTCAAACACAGGTAAATTTTCATTAAAGGACATCATTGGTGATGAATATCATTCTTGTAATGATTTATAACAAAGTTTTAACCAGAAACAACACATAATCAATGCTTGACAGACCTATGAATTGACCACTGTGGAATATGCATAAAAATGGCAGTAAAGGGGAAATCACTAAAGCATTTTGTGCAGTGATAGGTACCTGCTGATATACCTAATAAAGGCATTTTTAAAAAATTAGACATATTACGTGTTCCCTCTATATATATTTTACAGGTGTTATGTTTGTCCATCAAAAACTTAAGTGAATAAATTGTACTTATGAAGCTGTAGAAAATGTAGTGGTAATATATCCTAAACTAATGTATTCAACATATTCACACTAATTTCACTTATTTACATAACACTAGGACATGTTTTGGAAGCTCTTGCTTCCCTCATCAGTTGTTCACTGACTATGCTAGAATTGTTGACTGGATCCCAAGATGCTTTTGTGGTGGTCTCTGATGATTCTAGTAGGAATTTGCTGAGTTTGTCCATGGGTGGAAAATCAAAGTTCATTAAATTTTTCTTATTTTTTAGGATAAAAATCTTTTCACAAGTAGATAGCTCTATTGGGCTGTGAAGTTCTTTTAGCAACCTAGTCTCTGGTTTAATTTCATGATTATTGGTCCAAAAGAGCTGCTACTGCTGATTTATCAACATGTTTGAAACAAATATTCCGAAAGTGTTCTTTTCTCTGAATTTCCAACTTTCTCTTTGTTTTTCCAATGTATTTCTGAACACAATCTGAACATTTTATTTCATAAGTTCCTGATTTATTTTCTGTTGGTATGGTGTCTTTTACTGTGCAACCTAATAAATTTTTGATATTATATTTGTTCTTTTGGGCTAACATTACCCTTGTTCTTTGAATACTCTGTTAAACAAATAATTAAGATGACAATTATGAATGGGTAACAAAGAAAGTAATAAAAATTATCAATATATTTAAAAGACAAAATTCTATAAGAGAGATTTCCATACTGAAGAACATCAAGGAAAGATACAAATTCAAAAGCTTCAAGTACCATCCAACTTACCACAACAAATTTAAGACTGCTGGTTTACTGGAGGGGATTCTGTTCTTTTTGTTGTTTTTAGGAGTTTTTTTTAATTGTGTTTACTGTGGCCAAATAATATCTCTATTTTTAAATATTTTTTTGAAATTTTTGGTATCCCCATGGATGGAATGTAAATTTTTTGTATTTAATTTATATCTTTTAAGGATGGCAATGCCCTGTTTTTTTTGTTTTGTTTTGTTTTTTTTTCTAGTTTTTGATTTCTATTTTCTTGTTGACTAGATCCATTGTGTAATCATTTTTCTGTGCTATATTATGTTCTGATGGTATTCTGATTTGTATTTGGTCTTGCTTATGGGTAGCTTTATTAATCTTAATGCAAGGCTATTGATTAGTGCAAATATGTGTGGTTTTGAAGTATAGTTGCTGTTTTTGATGCAATTATCTATGTGGAGTATCTTTTCTGGATGTGCCAAATTGCAATATGCTGTGGTTTCTGATTTAATTATGAGTTTTACTGTGTTGTCTTATGGGCTAAGTAATTTGATAACAACTTTCCATTTTCTGTTATTTGTTGCAATGATCTCATATTCATACAGACAGACATCTGCATACCATGCAGGATAACTAATTGTGAATCTAAGCTGGTGATGAAGGCAACAGCCTTCAAAACATGTGTAATTAAGTTGGTGTAACTTCAGTGAAATTTGAGTGATTCATTATCAAAATTATTTAATTAAAACTTAATTTAGTAGTCTAACTAAATACATTTGTTTTTATTCTAAAATAAAAAATATATTCTTGCATATGTGTCTTTTATTCTTAAATTAATGCTGTTGCTGCTGCTGTAATAATCCTGTTGATGTAGCACACACAAAATTGTTAACATTTTAAAAAATTGAGTCGAAATTGTAACATGCACACCACTAAAATTCAATAAAATGGAAGACTAGTTTCGGGAGCCATTGCTCCTATCATCAGTTCCTGGTCGACTGCTGGTCTCGTTGTTTGTGGTAGGTCGATTCATCTCTGGTTGAGGTTTAATGAACTTTTGTATTAGTACATCACTTGGCAGGATTTCGAAATGAAAAACTTTCTCTTTATTCTTTCAAATTTAGATGTTTTCCCAGACTGTAAATTTAGTTTTTCCTTTAATATTTTTAAGTAATTTGGGGTTTTTATTAATGTTATGTTCTTTCCAAAAGTGCCAAGCTACCGCCGATTTTTCTTCTTGTTTTTGGTTTAAATTCCTAATGTGTTCTTTAGCTCTTGTTTTTATGTTTCTTTTCGTCTTTCCAACATAAATTTTTTCACAATCATTACAGTTCATCTGATATATTCTTGATTTATCTTCTTCTTGTAGGTTATCTTCTTTTTGTCTTGAGTTAAGGATATTTTTAATGGAATAATTATTTTTTGGAGCCAAAACAATGTTGTACCTTTTAAAATCTTTTGAAATTTATGAAAGGCTGATGGGTGAATTTTTTGTATGTTCTGTTTTTCCATTTGATGGGAGTAAGTGTAGTAGAGTCTCTAATTTTCTTTTTATTCTTTGCTCTGTCTATTTTCTTGTGCACAACTTCTTGTTTGAAGCCATTTTCTGTAGCTATATCCATTATATTATTCATTTCCAGTTCATATTCCTCTTTGTTCATTGGAACATTAACCAGTCTGTATGCAAGACTATTTAAAACTGCATGTTTGTGGGGAACTGGATTAAAACTGTTATATTTAATGTAATTACCCGTGTGTGTAGGTTTTCTGTATATACCAAAGTTTAGGTGATTTTCTTTTTTAATTATCTTAATATCCAAGAAACTGTTTATTGCATTCTCTCTCCATAGTGAATTTAACTGTTTTTTCCTGTAAGTTAAGTAACTTTAGTGCATCATCCAAGTGTCTTTCTGGTACTATTGCAAAAATATCATCCACATAGCGATACCAAGTCTTAAATATCCAAGGGAAACTATTTACTATTCTAATTTCTAAAGCACTCATGAAAATGTCTGCCAATATTGGTGATAGTTGGCTACCCATTGTCAGACCAAAATTTTGTTTGTAATATTTGTTATTGAATGTAAAGTAATTTTGTTCTAGAAACAAGTTAATTAATGTAATGTATTCTTGAATATCCTTTGTGGTTATTCCTATCTTTTGTAACCATTTTTTTTATCAGAGAGTATAAATTCAGTGTAGGAATACTTGGAAAAAGTGCTGTAACATCAAACGAAACTAAGGTATCTGTTTTTTCTATTTTTATATCTTTAATTTTTTGAATAAGATCTATGAGTTTTTCATACTAAGAGATTCAAATCTTGGAAAAGTAGAAAATTTGTAAGTTAACCATTTTGCTAATTTATAAGTTGGAGCGTCCATGTTATTTATGATAGGTCTCATTGTTTTCCCTGGCTTGTGTACTTTTGGGAGACCGTAGATTGTAGGTATTGTAGGGTTATCTGCTTTAATTTTATAATGTTCCTTTTTATCTATTAATTTGCTATCAGTTATTGTTTTATTAAATGTGCTTTTGCATTGATTTAGTGGATTTTTTGTTACTATTGAATATTCATTGTTTTTTTAATAATTGTTCCATTCTGTCTATATAATCATTCTTAATCATTCTTATGTGTGTATGTTACAATTTTGACTCAATTTTTTAAAATGTTAATATTTGACACCACTGTTACAAAAGTTCACTATATTTTATACACAAACTTGTGCTGTTAACTTTGCTTTGCAGTTCTATTTAGATAAATCATTCCTCTTCATTCATATTTGATGTCAAATACCTTATATATATCATAATTAGATAGAAATAAAAAATATTTATTAACATTTAGAATGTAAGTAGGTTTATGTAAATATAATAATTACACTGGGGTTTTTATTCATGAACCCAAAAATGAGGTTTAGCTGTGTTTAGTACTATTCTCTTTTAATTTTAGTCTAATTATCTACTTACATTTTACCTAGCTGCTGTCCACGGTATTTATCACTTACAGCTACGTCTTGCAAGCGTCCTCTCTGTAAGTGCAAATCTTTTTTTATGTAAGCAACATTTAAAGGTTACTGCTTTTTGTATTCTTTTGAAAACAAGATAATATATTTTACAGTGAATAATTCTTATTACTGCCAGTACTAAGAGAATGTAAAGTTTAGCACAGTTGCTTAAAATATAATGTAAAAATAGTAAACCTAAGTTATCTGCTCTAATTGGAAAATTATACAAATATTTGTATACATTTTTATAAGCTAATAATTCTCAAATTCTGACATTAACAACACATTTAAGTGCTAACATACCAAAATAAATTTTTGTGTTAACAATAAACTCAAATAATTAATACCGTATCATATGAAGTCTGTGTAGGCTACAAAGATGCAAAGTTAACTAAACAATTTGGCATTTTGTATTCAGCAGAATTCCAAAATGAGATAATTTAATGGTATAAATGAATAGTTTTCATTGCTAATCACTGGCTGTCTATTAAGACAATAGTTGTTGCATTATTAAATCAATATAAATATGTATATTGCTGCATTGCATATTACTTTCTTTTAAATAGGTCATTAACCAGGATAGTCCCCCGCTATATCATGCTTTAAACTTTTGCAGTACTGGACTTTTTATTTTATTTATTTGATTTATTTACGGCCACTTTTTATCATCTCAGGTCATCAGTGTCCCATTCAATTCAGGGCGTGAAATGGCCGACAAATTTTGCTCAAAGGCCTCTTCTTTCAGGCTTGAGGTTCTTTTTTGTGCCATAAATGTATCATACAGGACCCATGGCTTTACTTTCCTTCCAAAGGAAGCCATACTTAGGATTTTTACACCCAAAAAAAAAACCATTGAGTCCTGGCTGGGTTTGACTCTGACCTTGTTGATAGCTTTGGCAGCTGGGATTAATGAAAAAAGAATGATGTTTAATGCCCGTTTTTGCTACATAGGCACCATAGGCGATGGAAACTGATGATACATGAGATGAAATGGAAGGATTTTATTTTGAAGGAAGGAATCGTTCTGGCCTAAGTTTAGGGTACCTCCCCAGCATTTGCCATTTATGAGGACTAAGGAAAACCTTAGTCAGGGAGGATGATCCTGGCAGGATTCGAACCCCAGACATCCTGTTCATGCAGCAGCTGGGATGGTGGTAACATAGGTATCTATTGGTATAACAAATGTTTAAATTTTTTTAAAGATAAAAAATGCAGAATAAGTTACTTTGCAGTAAATAAAGGGACAGATAAGATTCTACCATAAGTGATAATGCATTATATAACAGTTATATTTAAACAATAATACATATGTTTTTGCTTTTATAATATGGCTTACCACGGCACACTTGTAGAAAAACTTTTGTTCTTTCAGTAGAGTGGCAGTAGCAATGATTTCATGTGTTCTTATATCTTCTATGACAGTAACATAGTATGTATTTGGACAGGCTTTCATTTCTGCAAATCTTCCTGAAAATCAAAAGAAATATTTCATGTGTATATTATGCCTGTAATATTATAGCGGATTAAGTTTTTCACATTTCCAGCTCCTTGTCATTTTGAGGCAATTACCTCAGTTTTAAGAACAGAACATATGCAATATTCATTGCTGAATAATCTGCAACTTTCCACGTACTCATGTTCACAGATACATAAAATATTTAATTTCCTTTTATTTTATTTTCTATTCTGTAGATTCATATATAGCCATAATGGCTAATTGATATAGAAAAAATTATTTACATTAATATTAACATTTACTATGTAAACTGGATTAAGTTTTTTACACACATAGTTTTTAAAAGCAGTTAAGAATGTCTTTTCCTTATCCATTAAATCTTTAAGAGTGTTTGTAGTACATGAAACATTTTAATACACTGATAACCAACTCCCTTTTAATAAGCTAAACTTGTTACCAACTTATGGAGATATCTTTTCCATCTTGTGTTAAACTGCATACTTTAGGTTTCTGGTAAGTTTATTTTGACTTTTAATATAAAATGTTGTAAATGGGAAAATAAATCACTCTTAAGGATAATTTTTTTTTATATTAGATATGCAAAAATCTTGCTGCTAGGAAAGTAAGCTGCGATCATTCATCTTTACATTAAAAAAACTACAAATGATTTGAATGAATGGAAATAGGGTTCCATATATTTATGCTCTCCAAACACCTCCTTTTTAAATTACTAAATTAAAGTAGAGAAACCTTTGGAGTGATACTAATTCTAACTGTATTAGTCAATGAAGAAATTGGAATTTCACAGTAAGTGCAAATCAAAATACCCTGAGTAGTGTCACTTATGTTTGGCTGTTGCATAAGACAAATGAACAAAGTTAACAGATATGCACAAAACTCAATATATATTTTAAAAGTATTGGAACTCTTTTAATTTTGATTATGTTGCTATAAAGTTAAGTATATTACGATGTAAATCCATTATTTATTTGCATTTTTCCGTTCTCAACATGAAATTTGATTTTATGGCCTTTAGTTAAACATTTTAATTTTTAATCTAAAAATATTATGATATTAGTTTTGAAAAGACCACTTTAATAGTTAAAAAATAATTGAGCAAAATTTTTAGTAGGAAATTTGTTCATGTTTTATTAAGATATATAATGCTAGCATTGAAACTATAGTTACTGCTTTATTTTGCAATAAAGTACCTTTTTGGTTAGACTGATTAATAATTTCAGAAATGCAGATATTACTATCATTACTTCCCTAAATCTATAGAATGTTTAATCCAAGATAACTGGTAGGGTTAAGGCAGAATGTCTATAATTTTTTTCATATTTAACTAACAGGTCTGACAGTGTATGTCAACAACTGATCAATTAACATTTCTTAGCTTCTTCAGGATGATTAGAACTTACTTACTAATAATGAAAAGGTTTTATAATGACATTTCAAATAAATTACTTTTGACATGGCCATGGACAGTATATAAAATAATTATTTTAATTAATTAAACTGTAGGCATTTTATTATTTCTGAAGCAAAATTGCACAGTCCTGCATTATATTAAATTTCCATAGAATTATGATCTATTAAGTATGATAGTATAATTGCAGAGGACAATACAACTCTTTATCATTTCTAATCAATGTTATTATTGACATCATTCTAACTAGTTCATGATGTATAACTAAGCTAAAGGTGCAGTATTTTAAAGTATGAAAAAAAGAGAAGTATCTGAATAAAGTGAAATGTACTCACTTAGATATTGTTCTTTTGTGACATCCTCAACTGGTCTAATTAGTTCTAAAAGCTGCAGAAATCCTGAAAATTAAAGACAGGAGGAATTATTAGCTTAACAGAAACAGTGACACTTTATTTTGAGAGAAACTTTGTCATTTATGGGTTTTAAATTTATTTGTATAAGTCTCCATTGCAATAATTAAGGAAGCATTTATCATTTGAATAGCATAATATTAAGTAATGAAAAGATTGCTATGACATCTTCAGCACTTTTCTGAAGTTTTTTGAGAGTAAATATGGGTATAACAATCATTGAGACATTAAAAAATGAGATAGGAGAAAGAAATGGTTTGTCTGTTTGCTGCAGCTTACCTTTGTTGTAATCAGAGATTTGGAGTGGGCGCACAAGAAAAGGTTCATCCTTGTCAAACTCAAGTCTGCTAAGCAGCTGAGGATCATATATTGGTTCCTCAATTTTCTTAAAGACAAAAGAAAATCAGTTCAGAAATTTTAACTGGAAGGTAGTAAACATGGTAATTAGCATTTTGCTGCACATAGTACCCCTATCAGGTTTTTGCATCTGAATGACAGATGATCAGTATATGTGACAGAGTGTTTTAATATTAAGATCATTGAGTGATTGAGTTGAACTAATACTTTTTTGCACCACTTACTTGTAATTATCTAACTTGTAATTTCACAAGTAAGTGGAGCCAAAGAGTGTTAGTTCTCAATCACACAATGATCTTAATATATGATTAGCTTCACTGTGCAATGTTCCAATTAACAATTTTAGAGTGTTTTAATTTTTCTGAAGCTATTTATTTGTTATTTTGAGTTAATCTTATTTTTTGATTTTATAAGGCTCCCAGCGTAAATTGCATTGTGCCATACAATATTCTCAGAAATTTCAGTATCAAGATTAATCATGTTCTCTCAACATGAGCATATTAAGAGAACAACCTCAGTGGTGTGTATTCTAATCCACTCTGGTTCAGTTTTATATAGTTTGATTTGTTAAATGTATTAAAAGTAATATTGTGTTACATTATTTATCCTATCATGATAACCCTTTACTCAGGTATTTTAATATTTCTGGTGCTCTCTCTTTATCAACTTCAACACAGTTATCTTCATGACTATTTCTGAAATGTTATTCTTGTTTATGTCATCCATTGCCAAGAGGCCTTTTATAGTCAAGGGGGTTGATTAGTATCATTATATTAGGCATAAGTAAGTTGGTTTCTAGGTTATTTATCATTTTTGATGTGCTTCTAAGGGTATTATTTGTGTTTTCGGGCAACTTGGTGTACAGCTGTGAATTCATTTTGTTCTCTGTGAAACTTTCATAAGATTATTATGTAATGAGATGCTAAATATAATAGATTGAATTCCAATAATGCTATATGCAACAATATGTTCTCAGAAAATTGCACAGATTAGTAAAAAAATATGTTTCTACATTTACAATCACCTAACAAAAGCATATGCTGGCTGGCAATGCATGAATGACCAAATAAATGGATTTAAGTTTCTTTGAAGGCTAATCAGATTTTATTTAAGACAGTCAACAGGGCCACATAAGGCAAGGCAAATTCAGATGATGAAAGTGGGAAAGAGCTATTTGGCATTGGTAAGCTGCACTTTCAAGGTTGTTTTTTTAAATAACTATATAACTACTTGAAGTTAATAGAAGTGCTGTAAGTATCAATAGCATTTCTATAGAATTTTATTTAGTGAATAATATATTTCATCTAAAATGTGATACAAATATGCGTTCAAATTTCAAACTTTTATTGCATATTTATTTAATTTATAAAAATTAGATGTTTTCTTATATGATAACTAATCCTTTCATTAACATTTATACCAATTTTATTTTAAATATATTAAGAAATATATTTTGTTTTTTGCTGTTAACAAAACATTTTCCAAGAGTTAAAACTCAAGTGTCAACTGTAAAAATTTATTTATCCTTTATAGCTTCAAAATTAAGGAGTTCCAACTAATATTATCACATTAAAGTTATCCCTCCAATGTAATGGATCAATACACCCATTACCATTGATACCAGGCATTATTTTTAAGATGGAGATTAGAATGAGGACTGGAAAAGAGATGCAAATAATTAAATTGACAAAGGAAGATATGTTAACATTGTAAAGTGAGATTATTTAAGCTACGGGCGCGGCAGCATACTGAAAAAGCTAGTCGTCAAGGCTGTACAATGCATGTGTCGATAGCAGCTTGTAGTTTGAGGAAGGTTTTGTCAGCGAGTGGTTGTGCGTTCATATGTTCTTCGTTAGTTATGCCACTGCATAAATAGTTATAGTCCTGAAGAACAGGTTTTTATGTGCGATGCAAATGTGGAAACGGATTCTTTCAGAGAAGTGGTAAAGCGATTCGCAAGAAAATATCCTGTAATTGGTGTTCCAGGTATAGAAACTGTTCGCGTACTTGTTAAAAAGTTACGAGAAGTAGGGTCTCTCAATGACAAAGAAACGTGTTCCGAACTACCGTTTTCTTACTGAAGAAACATTAGCTTAAATATGTAGGTAAACGACTCGAACACAGTTCAAGAAAATTCCTCCGTCCCAAAGCAAAGTCAACTCGTTCAGAAAACATGCGTTTCAAAATTCTCCGCACGAAATGCCACTAAATTACACGAATTAAAAACTTATGTAATTACTGTTTATAAATTGCAACTCGCGATCCTCCGGCTAAAGGCTTGATTCTAACTAAATACTTGAGAGTGTTACTGCAGGCAAAGTGCTTTCTGAATTTATTTTATTTTCAGATGGTTCGAATTGCATGGCCGCATCATCTCACAAAACAATCGAAATTGTTCATGAAGTTTCGCTTCATACTTACAAAATTGTTGCGTAGTGGGTATGAATGCGCAGAGAATATTTTTTTTGTTTAATATTTTTTATGAACACATTTCAATGGTGAAAAATATGTGAGAGACATTTTACAACCTTTTTTCGAACAATTAATAGACATTGGATACCAGTAGTTAATATTTCAGCAGGACTCTACTATGCACACATTGTTCACGAAGCACGTAGTTCTATTGCGGAACTTTTAGGGCAGATTTATCAGTTATGGCTAGCTTGTAGCTTCATTTTGGCTCCTTGTGATTTCTATTTATGAGAAACTTAAAAAAAAAGAGTTTTCGAATAATCCGCATACAACACAAGATTAAAATAAAACATAAGGTGAGAAACTGCTAATATCACACCTAAGGAGCTTACGAACGTTGAAATTCCTAAGCAGATGCCGACATTGTGTTGTCGCCGTGGGGCATCAATGTCAACATCTTTTATAACATATGTCAGTGCTTATTATTATTACTTTTAAATACAGCACCATTTTGTGCTTTCAGTAAAAATGTAAGCACTAATAAAAATACTAACTTTACGAGCGGGGATCTTGCTTCCCTTTCTCTGGGTGCGGCGACTTCTCTCAGGCAGCTCGTAATTCATATAATATCACTATACAACGTAATAAAATAAGTTTATTTTTTTTTTTTTTTTGTTAACTGTGAGATAAAAATAAAACAATGCGGGATACTAGTAACCTTTATTACACACCGAGTGCTAATATGTAAAAGAAGGTAATTTTCCACCAGACAATCCTCAAGGGTTTCTTAATGTAGCATCTGAATACAAGTTATTTAGTGTGATTAGCCCCCCCCCCCCCACACACACACTTTTAAAATCTTCTAGTTGGCAACATTTCATTCAAATTCTGGAACCCACATGCATCCAGAAGTAAGTATTCTAAAGCCACGGACGCAGATAAAAATTGGGTTAAACGTTCTGGCACATTGAATGGTAGTGCACATATCAGAGAGATACAATGTTATGTGTTACCTCAACGTTCTTGTCAAATCAATATGTGAGTATTGAAACAACTTAATTGTACAAAGCATGGATATTCCAGAAAGTGTCGGTATTATGAAACATTGTTAATTGCAAGGGTCAGGCCTAAAACCTGTTTTTCAGGTGTTTTCAGAACACACTTAGAAAACATACACATAAAACCCATCCTGCCCTAGGCGACTCTCAAACCCACGACGTTCCACTACTCGCCGTAACGAGCATGACCACCACAGTTGACAAGGTTTTATAAATGTTTAACACAAATGAAACACTTACCTCTTTAATGATAGAGCCCATGTTGAGATATAGGCTAGCTGACTGCTAATGGTTTCATTCGTTGTTCGCCATTATTTATATCGTACCATTCTTTTAAAGCATAACTAGTTATCTCGATCCACTTTGAAATTTGGATGTGTGTGAGACAGCGGCTAACTGGTTAACGCCAGCTAAAAGAATTATCACTTGAGCAAGATTAGACAAATCATAACAAAAACGACAGGTAAGTATTTTCCACTATATCCCCAGGCATACAATTATTAAACGCGAGACCTTCATTAAACCGATAACGGTTTGCAATCGCGATGATAGTCAACAAGTCAGTTAGATATGGAGTTCGCTTATTGCACTTGGAAACCGTCTTTATCTAGTGGTCAGAAATTTAAGTGCATATGTTGCTATGTTCCCAAGAACAAGCCGGTAAACTCAATGAATAAACATGATGTTTTCTGACTAACTAGCACGTTCCTCAGTGTGAATATCGGCGCTGGTAATGTTTCGGCATTTTAATATGAACAAGTCGTAGCGTCCCCTTTTGGGGAACCTCGTGTGATACATGTTTTATGTTAAGATGTATAATTTTTATCATGTCATTGAACCGCCATAGGTGACCGAGTTCGTTAAGACGCGGACTGGTGAGCGGGAGGTCCGGGGTTGGATTCCCATCAGGATCGTCCTCCCTGATTGAGGTTTGTTCCAGATTTTCCTCAGTCCCCATAAATGGCAAATGCTGGGAAGGTATCCTAAACTTATGCTTCGAATGTTTCCTTCCTTAAAAAAACCAGGGAAAAAAAATTTCTAGTTTATCATTTCATCTCATGCATCGTCAATGTCCACTGCCTGTGGTGCCCTATTAGTTAAAATGGGCGTTATACACGTTGGTTAAATTGGGCGTTATATTAAAAAAATAAAAAAAAAAGCCTATCATTTTCATTTGGAATAATATACACAGGGTTGGCAGACATACTCTTTTAAGGGTATGCACTTTTATACTCTCTCTTTTTAGTGCAGTACTCGTTTGTACTATTTTTCAGCTGTATGCGAGCTCTGAAAGGTAAGGGGAAATCTGTGGGTGACACATACCTCACTAGAGTTGGCGACACTGTACACTTTTCTGAAAACGAATATGGATGCACTGCACACGGCCGACAGCAATGGGATTCCCCGAGTTCCGAATTCTTGGAAGTTGGGGGCAAGGCAAGCCACAAAACCTAAGCATAAACGATATTTTCTGATCATGATGCAAATATTGCAGTATCGTTCTTTGTGCAGTAGCAGTGTTTGCATGCTATGTATATAGTGTTTACATATCTTGCTAGTGATTTGTGTGAATGTTTGGGGATTTTTATTTCTATTTTCTTGTCTGGATTAATGAATCAGACTGCAGACAAAATGCCTTGACAAAAATGTACATTTTATGCGGATTTACAGAAGGAATTTGTTGCATTTAAAAAGAAATGGATAGGAAATAAAAGATCCGTACATATTTCAATCACCGTGTTCAGATAAACATAAAAAAGCAATATGTAATGCTCGTTCCTCTAAACAGCAGACATACTTTATTTTATTTATGTTTTTTTAATGGCGTTAAATGCTACTACTGTGGCACTACAGGCAGTGGAAAATGATATAATGGGAAATTATTTTTTTAAGGAAGTAAACATTCCAGGCCTAAGTTTAGGGCACCTCCCCGGCATTTGCCATTTATGCGGATTGATCAAAACCTTAAAAAAAAAAATAAATAAATAAATAAAATAAATAAATAAATAAAAAATAAAAAAAATAAATAAATAGAGTGAGATTCGAACCCCAGACTTTCCGCGTACGAGTTCACGCCTTAACGACCTCGACCACCTGTGGCGGTACAAATAGTATATAAAAGAAGATACTCTGCAGAAGAAAATAAGGCAGCAGAGGCTGCATTTTCTTTCCATAGTGTTGTCCACTCATTTCTTGAAAATGCTAACAGATGAGCCCAATAGTCAGAAAGTAAAATAAATATTATTTACGCAAGTGCTACTTCCAATCACGAAAGTTACAAAAATATGCCATATTTTTATGTGAAAATACGTATGTCATTTAAAAAAAACTGTTAGATTTCACATTTATTCCAGATGAAAAATCTGGCACAGTGTCTAAAGTTTTAGTCAATGTCTTACAAAACGTACAATTGTCTAATAAAAGCATAGCCATTATTGGGAAATTGCAATAGTAATTTTGGGGGTCTTAACAAAAAGGGCACTAATGTCTTTCGTCATATTCAAAATTCTCTTCAATAACAATATTAGGGAGAGGATGACCTGCCCATTATCTTAAGCAACTGTGCACAGCATAGGGTAGAAAGTTGATCAATTGTAATTGAAAGTCTTGTGTTGAAGAAATTTAATCCTTTTTTAATATATACTGTCCGAACAGAGGAATTTAAGGAATTCTCGTCTTTTGTTGACTTGGAGTACAAACAACTTCTTTACAGATCAAAGACTAGGTGACTTTCCTTGTTCCCTGCTATCAACAGGCTACTAGAGATGTTTCTAGCCTTGAAATATATTTTTTTTATACCAAGAACGCCCTTCACTTGTCCTTAAACAGTTTTTTTTATGAAAGCCTTTTAAATGAATGTTACCTAAGGCTGCTACATTCAATAATATTTGTATTCCATAATAAAATCAAGCCATGGAAAGTGAAAATACCTCGACAGTGAAAATAAAGTCCGTTCTCATATCCTTTAGTGGAAAACACACCAAGGAAGGATGTCAAAAATTCGGAAGGAGGCCGAATTTTTGACATTGAAAATAAAGCAGCTTATTAAAGATAGGAGAATGAGCAACAGTGTTTTGCTTTAAGCAAAAGATTATTGTATGTATATGAGAGCAGTTGGCAGTATCTTAGGATGGGAACTTTTCAGTGGATGGAACTCTATATAATTCACATTGGGTAGATATTGAGAAGTGTATACAATTAATGCAGGAAAAGGGGGTTATTATTCAGGAATCCCTTCTATTTGATCAACTTGGAAATCTGAAAACTTTCTAGGCAGCAAAGGAGCGTGATAAAGATTTCGGTGAAACACTCACTGTCTCAAAAAGAGTAGGTGAAATATTTCATGTCAGTTGTCAAATTGCTCTGAATTTATAAAAATATTAGGAAGTTAACAATTAAAATAATTATGGCAAGCTTGGCTATTGAATTAAAGAATTCCTCTGACATTTTGAATCATTGAATAGTAACTAATATATTTCTGTGCATGTTCTGAGTTATTGCAAAATGTGCACTATTTTTACTTTTGTAATCTAGTAATCCTAAATATGCAACGCTCTCGTCGCTTTTCTTTTCTACAAGCGCTCGCGCATGGCTGTATTACTGCAACACAAGAGCTGAGAAAAGATCTCAGACGACGATTGTAGTAAAGAGAATCGATAGTTTTTTTTTTTAATTTAGTTTATTTATGGACGCTCGTTAACATCTCAGGTCATCAGCATCCCATTCAATTTAGGGCGTGAAACGACCGACAAATTTTGCTCAGAGGCCTCTTCCTTCAGGATTGAGGTTCTTTTTCGTGCCGTAAATGTACGACACTGGACCCACGGCTTTACTTCCCTTCCGAAGGAAGCCATACTTAGGATTTTTACGCCCGAAAAATCCATCGATTCTGGCCGGGTTTGAACCCGCGATCTTGGGTTTAGAAGGCTAGTATGGTTACCACTACACCACCAGTACCGACTAGAATCGATAGAACTACCAGTACTTATAGAGAAATGTGTTACTGCGTAAAATTTACAATGCCTAGACCTCCCTGACCATCTCTATGATTGGTTCACTGACGCTGGAAGGTGCTGCGTGCGCATTTGTATCTCAGTGATGATTTTTTTAATAGTGTTTAGCGCTCGTTTTAACTATGGAAGCATCACAGGCGGTGGACACTAATGATACATGGGATGAAATGATAAATTGGGAGTTTTTTATTTTATTTATTTTAAACAAGCTTTCCAGGCATAGTTTTAGCTCACCTCCCTGGCATTTTCCATTTATGAGGACTGAGCAAAACGTGGAAAAAACATCTGTCAGGGAGAACGGTCCTGGTGAGAATCGAAACCCAGATTACCGCTCACTAGATCTCAGAGATGGAACGTTAAAAAAATTCCTTTGTTTGATTTATTTTAAATAATTTCTGCTAATTTTCAATGAAAACGAATAAGAATCCTATAACATTAATTTGAGAGTGCTTCTTCGGCAGAGGGTAATAACGGAACATGTGACCGTTTTGTCCTCTTGGGCTGGTTCTGCTGGTCAATTGTTCACAATATCAGTTAACCCTTGCAGGCTGGCATACTGTCTTGAGTTCTGAGAATATTGTTTATATTGTCATCTTAACTACAAGAAACAAGAGCACCCTTTGGACATCCTCGACGTTACCTAGAATAAGTTCAGTTTCTAAGAAAACGAAACCCATTAAGTCATGTCCCTATGCCTCTGGTCGACCATTGCCTTATATATAACTTAAAATGCATAAAGGCGTACCACATTTAAAGTAAGGAACACATAACATTTTATGTGTTCCTTACTTTAAATGTGGCACGCCTTTGTACATTTTAAGTTGTGTTAGGTCTCCTAAGGAGAGCTTTTTACATTCCTTATAAAAGTATATATATATATATAAAAATCACAGGTCATCAGCGTCGTATTCAATTCAGGGCGTGAAACGGCCGACAAATTTTGCTTAGAGGCCTATTCTTTCAGGCTTGAGATTCTTTTTCGTGCCGTAAATGTACGATACGGTACCCATGGCTTCACTTCCCTTCCGAAGGAACCCATACTTAGGATTTTTACGCCCGAAAAAAATCCATCGGTCCTAGCCGGGATCTAACCCATAATCTTGGGTTTAGGAGGCAAGTATGATAACCACTACACCACCAGGACCGATAGAGCATCCGTAAATAAATCATATATAACACTTTCTGCAAAATATTAAATCCTTATTCCCAGTACATTTAATTATAATACATGGAATGAAGAAAAATTGTGCCTTTGAAAATAAATATGTTTTAGAAGCTTTCCTAATGAAACATAATTTCGGTAAATAAATCAATCACATGATACATAACGAAAATTTATTTCACCAAAGGATTTATTAAATCATGAATTATTTTATTATATTTTTTAAAAACTGTAACCACTTTCGCATCCTCAGTTACCTGTCAACTGCTGGATAATTTATGCTAGGGGATGGCATTCTGATGTGGTGGAAATGTGATGAACTTAAAAATTTGTTTTCATCCTCAAAAGTGTCAAAGTTCATTAATCTGTCTATATATGTAAATGTAGATTTTCTCCCATGTTGCTAATTCTGTAGGTGCTTATAGTGATGTTAATAGTTTTGGTTTATTCACTATGTCATGGATTTCTGTCCAGAAATGAAATGCTACCACCGATTTCTCCATTTGTCTGTATTCTATGTTCCTGAAATGCTTTTTTAACCATGCCTATGTTTCCCTTTGTTTTTCAATATAAACTTTTTTGTATTCTGCACAACTTATTTGGCAAATACTTGCTTTTTTTCTCCAGTGGAATAGTCATTATCTTTCAGGAGAGTTTTAACATTAAATCTGTTTATAGGTGCTAACCTGATATTAAAATATTTTATAATATTTTAATATCAGGTTGGCACCTAATCACACTGTAATTAATTGTTTCGCATATTCCTGCTGCACAACCACACACTATGCATTACTGGAGAAACTCTGTGCAAGTGGAAGTGTTTTGAAACACCTCATTTTCATTTCAGATTTATTTTCTTGCTTCCTGTTAAAGATACTAGTATTTTGAAAAGTGTTACATGTCTTATTCTCTATAAGTAAAACATAAACATGGATTTAAAAATATTTAAAGTACAAGATGATGAAATTAATTCCAAAATCCCTTAGAACATACTCATATTTAATAAATAGATAAAGTAAACAGCTTATTGAAATTGTAGTCTTAAAAGAAGTTAGGAACAGTGAAGTTGTTACATATACAACTGAGTCAGTATTAGGTGACACTAAAACTTCACTAACTGATTAATTCTTCAGAACTGTTTCAAGAGCATTCGCTCTCATCGTCAGCTGTGGACTGACTAACTCTAGCAGGTGACGTAGTGGCATCTGATGGAAACATGTTCTGAAGAATTATTCAGTTAGTGAAGTTTTAGTGTCACCTAATACTGACTCAGTTGTATATAGCTTATTGAAAGCTTTCTCTTAATATTAATTTGGTTAATATATTCTAAAACACTCTAAGAGTTATTTATATCAAAAATACTGTAATTTAATACCTTTCTAGCATAGAACCTATTAATGATAAAATTCATATTTTGCATGAAGACAATTGTTTCCTGTTTCTTTTAAGTTCAGAAAGTTGAGGTTAAATATAAACATTAAAAGAATTTTGCTTATTTCGGATGGATTAGTCTATATTGATTTTGTTTTTACTCGTGCACTTTTCATTTGATTTTGGTTTTCCTTGATTTTGGTATAGTTTGTATTTTCACTGCCATGTTCTTGGTCTTTATTCAGGCACTAAGATTGTAATTTTATTTTTATTCAATAAAAATAAAATAACAGCAGAAAATGAGTATGCTGTGAAAATAGTCATGTTTTGGAAATAAAAATTCATATTGCTTGCTAATGCAAAGAAATGAATTTGCTTCATTAGGTCATCGAGATCTTTTTAATCAAGATAGGAAAGCGGATTGGACAAAAAAAGTTTTATTCTGTTTGGATATTGCATATACCAATTTATATATTACATCATGCATTCCACAATGAGCCATCTAATTGCCAACTAAATCCTTGCCTTATTGATCCTAATTTCCACGTATATTAAGAACTCTTGCAGTTTTGATTAATATCTAGTCTTTAATGATTTTGTTGCCTGTTTCATGGCAGCTGGCAATCTGTAGTAAGAGTGGTGGTAACTTGTTGTAAAATAGATTTAATATCCATGCAATTGATTCAAGTTCTCGCAATGAAAATAAGCCTGTACCTTATGATAAGAGATGTTGGAAATGCTATCTTGCTACATCCATATATTTCTGGCATCTTTTAAGAAAATTTTCATTCACATGCACCAGTTCCTGTTCTGAAAAAGGGTAATTTTTAACTGGAAAAGCATACAAGGTCAGTGTTGTCTATGAATTGCATGCAGCTGATCCTGATATTTGAGTAAATTTCTGAATTGGATATTATGCAATATTAATGAGTAACCACAATCAACCTAATTGAGTCATATAATGAGTTATGGTTGCAGATTATTCTCGAGCCTTTAAATCACGTGGTTGAGCTTGTATTGTTGCACTGCTCAATGGGGACATACATAGTGTTGTTGTTTTTACCAGAAATATCATCACTTGTACTAACATTAAAAATAGCAGAAACACAGACTGCAGTTTAATTGTGGAGAGTAGGAAATATACTTTGTTAATAATCTATTGTGTGTGAAATGAAAGGACAATAAAACATTTATTTTCTTTCCTCCAAACACATAACAGCTGACCTAAAGCATAAGAAAGTTAGGAAGGATGAAGAGATTCAAAGCCCTGGCATCAGAAAGGGATACATTGGGTAGATTTACAAGGCCATATCACAACTGTCTCCCTTCATGTATCATACTAGCAAGAGGTATAGAAAAATATTGATCTCTCATATATCTGCATGTTCAATGCTTATATTGTTCAACATATACTTATAGGGAAGGAAAATAATTTTTCTGACTTAGAGTAAACATTGCACAATAGTATCAAATTGAAATGACCGAGTACTCAGAGGTTGACATTCTGCCAGTTTTACACCTTTGCATTTGTTGGACTCATTTGGTAATGCATGTTCCTCTTATTAATAAATAAAAAGCATAACTAAAATGTACGATAATCTACAGCAGGAGAAAAAAAAGTAAAAATGCGTGGCAGTACAGAAAATATAGAGTTGTTTTCCTTTCCTGGGCTGCTTCGAAGCATACCATATTAAACCATTATACTATACTATACATAATTGACAAGTCGAAGTGTTCTTGCTCTGCATACAAAATTTCATTTCATTTTTTTATGACAAACTATATATGAACATGCTTTCCACAACCCCCAGAGCTTGATTTCTGTGACCTGGAATCCATATTTAAATATGATGCAAATGGGTTAATATTCTTTACTAATGAAGCATGGTTCCATGTTTCAACACAAAATAACAAGTAATGGAGACGGAAAAACTCTATTTTATACATGAAAGCCCCTTGCATGAATAGAAAATAAGTGTACTTGAAACCCCCTTGCATACAGATTAATAGGGTTTATCTTTATTCAGAATATCATAAATGCAGAAAGATTCAGGAATGACATACTGACATGTGATTTTCATTTTGGGTAAAGTTAAGAAATAAGTATACAGAACAAACAAATTTGGAGATGCTGTCCTGCTACATCTACACATTTTTGGCATTTTTTTAGAAAATTGTCACATGCATAGTTCATTTTCTGAACAACAAATATTGTAGCAGAATTTCTTGCTAAATTCACAGAGTAACATCTCCATTAGGAAGTGCAATTTTTAACTGGGTTATACAGGAGAAAAGCTTAATGAAATAGGCTCTCAATCAGAAACTTTTCCTCTAAAGTTTTATCATAATTAAACCAGAAAATTGGCATATCTATCAGCAAGGTGTATAAGACCACCCAGTTTCTGCATCTTTATCCATACAAAATTATTGCTCCATCTAAAATAAAACCTGTAGAGGTGCTGAAACAAAATATTTGGGATGTAGTTTACAATATTCAGGAAAATGAATTGGAGTAGGCACTTTCAGCATTTACTATGATGGTGAGTACTATATTAATTACTATTTACTTTAATAAATAATGAAAGAAACAAAAATAAAAAAAATGCATGCTATCAGATTTAACCACACGGCACAGTTTCTCTGGACAGTTCGCAAGACTATTATACAATAACTTCCCATTGGCAAAATCAATTTCCAAATAATGGAATGAGAACCTTGTATTTATCAATAAATATTGTGATGCATAACAATCTAAGAATAAACAAAAATCCCACCTAAAGAAATAATCAGTTTTAGACTCCAATTCATTTAATGATAACCACAGAAACTATTTGTTTTTTATTACTTCACTGATGGTGAACATTCAGATAATGTTCAAAAGTAATAAACATTTCACAAATTGTTTTTTCAAAATTTATTATAAAAAGGTATAGAAACTTTCAGATATAAGGAACAACAATGTGTATTCAATCTTATGATGCCATAAAAAATGTTGAACAACAATAATTGTAAGAGTGTATATTACAAAAAAAAAGGAACATTAACGATAGTTTTAAGTACAAGAGAGTATCATTATAACAATACTGTTACAATAGAAGAATTAATATTTTAACATAGGCAAATCAAGAAATGGCAACATATAAATGAAACATTCAGTAAATTATATCTAATCTCAATTAAATGTACTTACGAAGCTGTTGACAATGGAGTGGTATATATATAACCAATGTACTAAAATCTGTTCACACTAACTCCATTCACTTACATAAAAATTGGACATATGTTTCAGGAGTGATCCCTCCCATCTTCAACTCAGTCTATATAAAATGTTGTTAGAAGTGGCGGTTGGGTCTCTTGGTGTTCTTGTGGCGGTCTTCTACAAAGAAGAAGCCTTATTTCCAAGCATACCAACAAATAAACTTATTCTAATGTTAAAGAATTGGTTAAAATCCTTAGATCTACAGGCACAAAAAATTGAAGACTTGATAAAACTTACTAACATTTGTATTGAGCAAAATTTCTTCATTTTCAACAAAAAATACTACCAACAGGTCTCAGGACTAGCTATGGGAAATCCCCTATCTCCATTTCTAGCAGATTTTTTTATGAGTTCGTTTGAAATGCATATCACCAAAGCCTTCCCTCTAATCTTCAAAACATGGTATAGGTATGTGGATGACATATTTACAATAATTCCAAAAAGACATGCAACAGATGCACTAAAACTTATCTATAAAGTTCACCATAGAGGAAGAAATAAATGGATATCTCCCCTTCCTAGATGTAAAAATCATAAGAAATGAAGACTATCTTACCTTCAGAATCCATAGAAAAGATACGCACACAGAAAATTACATAAAAAATGACAGTTTTAACCCCATTCCAGATAAATATGCAGTGTTTTATAGTTTAGCAGACAGGTTAATTAACATCCCACTCACAGTAACAGAGTACAAATTAGAATACCAACAAATCATAAAGATAGCAGAAACTAATGGGTAAAGCAAAGATACAGTAATAAAAATCATCAATAAAATCAAAAAACAATAAGAGATGTTTCCACACTTAAAAATGCAAAAGAAAGGTACAAATTCCAAAGTTTCACGTATCACCCAATTTACCACAATAAATTCAAACAAATATTCAAAGAACAAGGAATTATGTTAGCCCCGAAGAACAATTTTAATATAAAGAACTTATTAGGTTGCAGAGTAAAGGACAACATGCCAACAGGACAAAAGTCAGGTATTTATGAAATAAAATGTGCAGAGTACGATAAAAAATACACTGGAAAAACAAAGAGGAATTTGGAAATCTGGAAAAAAGAACACTTTAGAAATATTTGCTTAAAACAAATTGATAAATCAGCGATAGCTGCACACTTTTGGAATAAAAATCATGAAATTAAACTAGAGGCAAAACTACTGAAACAACTTCACAACGCAATAGAACTTTCCACTTGGGAAAAAATTTTCATTATAAAAAACAAGGAAAACTTAATGAATTTCGATTTCCCTCCTATGGACAAACTCAGCAAGTTCCTAATAGAACCAACAGATGCCGCCACAAAAACATCAAGAGATCCAACTGCCACTTCTAACAACAGTTTGTATACAGGCTGAAGATGGGAGGGATCACTCCCGAAACATGTCTAATTTTTATGTAAGTGAATGGAGTTAGTGTGAACAAATTTCAGTACGTTTGTTATATATCTAATCTATCATCTAACACACTCTTATACTTCACATACTTTTAAATATAGTGGGAGAGGTTTCAAAAAGATATCCTCTCCATCTTCAACCAACTTGACTTTTAAAACTGGTCCCACCATATTTAAAAGTAAGTGAAGCATAAGAGTGTGGTAGACGACAGATTAGATATAATTTACATTTAACAAGCTTCACTGTGTGGGTTCCAATAGAATTTTTTAAAAATGTCTTATTTTTCGAAAGTTCTTAAATGAAAAACATTCAGTGTGAAGATTTTTCAAAACGTATCTGCATATAATTGGAATTTCCAGACTCTAGCTTGAATCCAAGATTGGAGTAGAGTGGTATCATCTTGTCTTTACAATCAAGTGTGATTTTGTAGCACCCCAATTCCTCTGCGAGCAATGTGATGACAGTAATTATCCTGAAAACAAAAAAAATTTCATCGTGTTGAAACAAGACTGCATCTTATTGCTAACTTAATACTAAAACTAGGTAACTGCACTTTTGCATAAAAATGAGTTTGAGTGCTTGAGTTAAGCTTTTTAATATATATTAACAGTTAAGTGAGATTATGTATCATATTCTAATTTTATCGATAAAAAATAGGTACTATTAAAACAGCCAATATTTGTAATGTTCTAATTAGGTATCTTCACTTTTCTACTTGTAGCACATATACATTTGAGCACCACAGCTAGACAACTACAATTTTCTAGTTGTAGCACATAACAAATGGTGACTTTAAATTAATGGGTGTGAGATAGCAACTTGTCTTTTAAGTATTTGATGTTCCTTCCACCAACTGTGGAGCACATAGTGTTGTACTATGATAGGTATGGAGATCAAAACTTGAACAGATACATTGCAGCTATGTTTATGGCAGCAGTTTTGCCCGTTCTTCATTTAGATACCATAGATTTGAAGTTTTCAGTGGTTGGCTATAGTGAAATGTAATGTAATCACATTACATTTCACTATAGCCATAGGCAAGATTAAGGAGAATATGGAAAGCTTTGTTTCTGAAGACTAGAAGATTGCCTAAAAATCTAAACTTTTTGGGAGATCCTACATCTAAACTACCTTTAATTTTGTGTCAATTTCAACAAAATTTTAAATGTATTAACAATTTTTTGTTCAAACTAACATTTCAGCACTGTTCATACTAAAAATTTAAACTTTTGGGGGGATTATCAATGTAAAGTACTTTCAATTTTGTTCCAATTTCAATAAAATTTTAAAGGTATTAACACATTTTGTTCAAACTTCTATATACAAAATCTCAACTTTGTACTTAAAGTTGTTGGTATGTTGATTTGTGTGAATGGATGGACAGATAGATGGACAAAGTGACACTAATAGGTGCTTTCGCAGTAGCAATCATACTTAAAAACTACTAATATTGTTTGTTACTGTGAAACAACAGCTACTTAATTGCATAATCACAACCTAAATCTCTATACACCAACATAAATCCCCCCCCTTTATTTTTTTTACCAATCCATCACTCAAAAAAACTGGATTCACATTAATAAATAGGTCACACAGGTTCTTCAGTTCTCATTCCACAGACATTCAACAAATTGGTGATGGGCAAAATGCCAAAATTATTGATTTAATCTCGTAAACCTCCTCTCACTAACCATACAAGTTAACTCTTATTTATGATAATGCTGGTTCTTTTTAAAATGTAATATTATTTAAGGATAAGTTAGCTGAGTTGCCTTCATAATGGAAGCGTTTCTCATAGTTTAGATACATCATAAGCCATTGGTGGGATAGAGCAAACATCTGATTGGAAGTAATACAGTTGACCTCATGACATATTGCTTAGGAAGTTCCTCTTGTAGGAGCTGCAATAGGAAGGTCAGGATCAGTGGGCATGTGCAAGGAAAAGTTTACACATTCAACCAGCCCTTCATGTAGCTTCACTGCTACACACCTTTCTTCCCCTTGCCAATCAGTTTTGAAACAAACAACTGCTTTTAAACCAAAGCATTCTGTCCTGCTAAGCCTGAACACAAGGAGAATGTGCCCTGGCCCATTCTCTTCGCAAATACACCCAGCATTCGTCTGAGAAGCTGTTTAAACTGAATGCTTCTCTTATATACTACAATGCAGGTGCTGAAATATTCAGGGTTTGTGTCTATGAAATGAAATAAATTTTTTTGAGTTGACAATTTATGCAGAAAAGGTATTTATGGCTCAAAATTAAAGGGAGGGCACGAGCCACCACTGCTTCTACCTTCTTTATCCATTTGCACATACCTCCTGACTTTTCTGGTTGGCAAAACATAGGTGTTGAGCCATATGTTCTCATTTCCCATCACTAATATTATGACTGTGTGCTTGCACACACACACGTTTCATTTTTAAAAGAAATGAAACATTTTCATTCCACAAACTATATAAATTTGCATTTGACAGTGATTACAGATATATTATTTAATTTGTGATCAAATAGATGTTCCAAATAAAGGCAGTAAGCATAAGCTAAGCATACTTACAATTTCCCAAGTTGTTTTCCACGATATTCATCGCTTATAACCACATCCTCCAATCGCCCCCTCTGTAAATAAAATTCAATGCATGACTTTACAGAACTAATCTGTTTCTCTGGTGTGAAAGGAACAGGAATACATCTTTTCTGGGCAATTGAAGTTTGATCCTCATGAATACAAAGTAACTATTATTTTACATATTAAGATATTGTTGTATAGAGTATGTATTGCTTTGTAGCTATCCATTTGCATGATTCATAAATGGGGTTCTGAAAATTAACTTTCAAGGTGTACAGTTTTTCCTTATGCTGATGTCCCATACATTTATCATTACCTTAGCTTTTTTTCTTCAACTTTAGTCTAGCAATTTGAAATTCAGCTTTTGAAACAGTGCAAGAATGATGAAATACTTTATCAGGTAAGTAAGAAAGCTCTATATGTATGTAATAAATGTGCAAGTTATTACAAAGTTGTTACTATATACTACACAAAAATGAATACTCCTGAATAAATTTTTAAAAGAAAGAAGAAAAGCAATTGATGTCACCTTTCCAGTTATGTTTCAGGAGGAACAAAGAAATTATACAATAATTTTAATTATATGATTTGTTTCACTATACAAGTTCCAATTAGCATTTCAAGGAACAAAGGACTTTATTTAGAATAGTATAAATAATGTTTACTACTGTGACATCACAGACAATGAACAACAATGACACATGAGATAAAATGATAAACTGGGAAAGTAACTTGGGGAAGAAAGCATTCCAGGCTTGCAATTAATGAGAACTGAGCAAAATCTAGAAAAAAACCTGTCAGTCAGACAGTTTTTGCAGGATTTGATCCACTATCTCCTGTTCATGAATCTGTGCTTTAGCCATGATGGTGGACAAAGAACTATGGATACTCTATTCTTATGTTCATGAATCTGTGCTTTAGCCATGATGGTGGACAAAGAACTATGGATACTCTATTAATAATTAAGACATTAATTAATAAATCTAAGAGTTGATTAATGAGGATTGTTTCCTACTAGTAATTGGTAAATTGTTTACATTTTCTGGCAAGTATACACATTTACCAAGAAAAAGTGGTGAATGTTGGTAGACCTAAATGAATTCGTTTTTCCTCCAAATAGCTATTTCCATTGCTTCATGTTTGTGTAAAGGTGCTTTGGGTTGCTGAAATTTCAATACAAGTCATACATATTTTTGCGGGCAATTTTTTTTTTTTTGATTGATTTATTTATGGACGCTCTTTAACGTCTCAGGTCATCAGCGTCCCATTCAACTCAGGGCGTGAAACGGCTGACAAATTTTGCTCAGAGGCCTCTCTTTCAGGCTTGAGGTTCTTTTTCGTGCCGTAAATGTACGACACGGGACCCACGGCTTTACTTCCCTTCCGAAGGAAACCATACTTAGGATTTTTATGCCCGAAAAAATCCATCGCTCCTTTTGCGGGCAATGGCATCATATTTCATTAGCATTATTTTTTGGCTCACACCTTTTAATTTATGCCAATAAAGAATCATATTTAGTACAAAATGCTAAGAAAATTTTTTAACATTCAAATAATTTTGCAAGGAAACAAACACAATGATGATTAAGACAGCAAATTCTTAGACACTATCATCATACAAGCATTTATTGATGAATAAAACTCAATACACAATCCACACCTAACTAAATGCAGAATTGTAATTATTTTACTGGGCTCAAAGCTTAACCAGTACAGCACCTGCCTGCTGCTCTTAGGAACCAGGGTTTGATTCATGGCTGGACAAAAGAAATTTTTTTTATTAAGATGGTTTCTTGTCATGTGCAGAATAATGTATGAGACATGCTTTTGTGTGTTATTGATTATTTAATAATCTGTTTGGTATTTCAGAGCTGTAATAATAATAATAATAATAATAATAATAATGATGATGATGATGATGAAAATTAGAATAATTTCTGGTAAAATTGATCACAGGATTTCAAGATGTAAAAAAATCAATCTTTATTATAAATATAAACAAAATAAAAAATAATATATTTTGAATTAAAACTCCTTCATTGTCTACAGCTTTGTAAGTACAATTTATTTAATCAAACTTAATATTATTTTGACTTTATTTCTTATAGTGCAAGCAAATTCAGGGTGTGACAATGTTTATAATACCTTCTGAGAAAGATCTGATTCTTCAGTTTCATTAATCATGCAATAATTTCTATTTGTAGCTCTTGAGACTTACCACTGCGCAGTCATGGATGAACTTCTGCTCTACAACTAATGTAGCACAGCCTATTACTTTATTAGTGTTTGTGTCTTCTATTACAGTCACATAATATGTGCCAGGGCATGATTTCATCATTTCAAAACGTTCTACAAAGATAAATAGAATTTCACTAAAATTGAACACTTAAGGATTGCATAAGCACATTCAATGGCATGTCATAATTCTGTCAATTTTAAATAATAATGAAACTTACTTTGAAATTGTTCCTTAGATATCTCCCCAACTTCTGTAAGTTGAGCAAGTAATTGCAAAAACCCTGGTAAAAAGACCAATGAAATTTATATAATGTTCCTGTAAAGATTTCAGAAAAGAACAAAATAATATAACTTGAAGTTATAAATTCCTTCAAGCATTTACAAATAATACTACAAAGAATTCCTCCGTAGTATAAAATTATGTTTTAACAATAGGTCTTTAACATATTTTTTAAATGTTGTGCTTGATGATGTGCTTTAAATGATAAAATAAATATTCATTCATTCATCATAAGCATATCTGTACCAGACTTTAAATATGTGTGGGACTGCTGCATTGATGTGTTTCAAATCTACTCATAAAAATGTTAGCTAGAAATGGAAATAAGGGGCTGTCCATATTAAGTCCTGATTGTTTATAGACTTTGCCCAGTTCTTGTCAGTAAGAGAAAATCTACATTTATAAATACAGAGACAGATTAGTGAACTTCAACGAGCATAGCAGAAACATACATTTGGACCGTTTGGGACCTTATCAAGTATGAATGGACTACATACTGCAGTTTGACAAATGCTAGGGCTTTTGTATATGTTTCCAACTTCTTGACTTCTTCTATTAAATTTAATTAGTTTATATGAATTCTAATAGATTTTTTCTTTTCTGCCCATTTTTATATATATAAGGATTTGAGAAGCATTACTTTTTCTAGAAAGCTTACTTCTGTTCCAAATTATGTTTCCGAATGTTGACATGAACATCACTTACAGGATAATATAACAAGTTATTTTCGAGGAAATCACTCAAATTTCACTAGTTTTGGTCCATTTATTTGGACATGTTTTGAAGGCTTGCCTTCATCATCAGCATGGTTCCACTGTCAGCTTCCCAGCATGGTATTAAAATGTTGCTCTGTGGATTTTATGAACTTTGTGATGAGGTTACTGTTGTTTGGAAGATCAAAATTAACTAAATTTTCCTTTTAAAATATTTCATTTACTGGAGTTTTTATACTTGTTTTCACTGTGTCGATTCCTGAATATTTTAAAATTTACATTTTCCTTGTTTTCATTTATGAATATATTTTCCCACACTGACTAATTCTATGGGTTTTTGAAGAGCTTGCTTTTAAGAGTGTAGGTTTAATTTGGAATTCATGTTTTTTTTTTTTTTTACCAGAAATAGTACACTACTGCTGATGTTTCCTGGCATTCCCAAAGGAAAACTAATAAATATTGTAAAAAAAAATGGCTAACCTCAATAAACCTATCTGGAGAAGTAATAGAACAATATCTGAGCCTCGCCAAAATTTGCATCAATCAAACCTACTTCACATTCAGAGGCAATATATATACACACACATACATAAAAGAGGGTTTAGCAATGGGAAATTCACTCTCACCATTCTTAGCATAAAAATTATTTGAGGCTTTCCCACATACATTACTATTTTGTTGGTACCATTATGTTGATATCTTTGCAATAGTAAATGAGGAAGCAATTAAACTACTCAGCAGACAGCAGCATTAAATTCACAATACAAATAGAAAACAAACAAGTTTCTTCCCTTCCTGGATATAAAAATTATAAAAAAAATGACAATATTGGAATTTGAAAAAACTACAGCCACAATCCAAAATATAAACTTGCAATAATCAATAGCCTCACATTCATATTAACAAACCTACCAATAAGCAAAACAGAATACAAATCAGAATACTGGAAAATCATAGATATACCACAGAAAAATGGCTACAAACAGATCTAGTCAAGAAGAAAATAGACAAATTCAAAGAACAAAGAGAGGCTACAAAGAAGATCATATATATAAAATTTATGTTCCATCCTTGGGCTCACCAAAAATGTCAGGTTTTTAAAGATGCCAACATTACTTTGGCTCCAGTGAACAAATACATCAACACAAAAGATAAAATGCCCACGGGAAAACAATCACACATTTATGAAATCAGTTGCAAAGACTGCAATATGAAATATGTAGGTAAAACAAAAAAGACCATTACACTATGGTTTAAGGAACACATGAGAAATGTAAATTTAAACACATGGAAAAATCAGCAGTAGGATACCATTTCTGGCAAAAAAAATGACAAATTTCAAAATGAACCTAAACTCTAAAAGCTTGCTCTTCAAAAACCCATAGAATTATCAGTGTGGGAAAATATATTCATAAATGAAAACAAGGACAATTTATTGAGATAATTGTGTGATTGAGTTGAACTAACACTCTTCTGCTTCACTTACTTTTTAAATACGTAGAACCGGTTTCGCATTGTCAGCTAGTTCACTGCTAGATAATTTATCAAGTTTGTGTTCTCATCCCTAGAAGTGTTAAAGTTCCTTAAACTGTCTGTGTATATGTAGATTTTTTTCCAAGTTGCTAATTCTGTACGTCCTTGTACTGATTTCAATAATTTTGCTTTATTGAATATGTCATGGTTTTCTGTCCAGAAATGAAATGCTACTGCTGATTTCTCTATTTAGTATTATGTTCCTGAAATGTTCCTTTAACCATGTGCCTATGCTGCTCTTTGTTTTTCCAATGTAGACCTATACATATTCTGCACAACTTATTTTGTAATACCTGCCTTTTTTTCCTGTGGAATACTGCCATTTCTATCAGGAGATTTTTGACATAAAATCTGTTTGCAGGGGGTAACCTTATATTAAATTCTTTAAGAATATTCTGAAACTTTTTTGTAGCCCAAGGATGATATGTGAATTTTTTGAAAATTAGTGAAAGAGTTGTGGTTTCTTTAATAAGTTTTTGCCTCTTGAATTTCTGTACTTTTTTGTGTACTAGTTCTTTCTTAAAACAATTTTTAGCTGTACTTTCTATTCATTTGTATTCTTTTAAGTATTCTTCTTTGCTAATTTATAGGTTAACTAGCCAGTGTGTTAAACTGTTAATTACTGCATGTTTGTGCATCATGGGATTAAAACTGTCAGCTTTGATGTGATTGTCTGCATGTGTATTCTTTCTATATATTCCAAATTCTAGATTTCCTTGACTCTTCAAAATTTTGATGTTCAAGAATGGTAACATGTTATCTGTTTCAGTTTCATATGTGAATGATATGTTTCTATCTTGTATATTCAGAAGTTTTATGGCATCATCAATGAGTTTTTTGTTAACTATGGCAAATATATTGTATATTTGTACCATATTTTAAACATGTATGGGAATGCTGAGTTGATTTGTGTTTCAAAATTGCTCATAAAGAGGTTGGCTAAAAATGGAGACAAGGGTCTGCCCATACCAAGCCTTGATTGTTCTTTATAAAATTTGCCCTTGAAAGAAAAGTAGGATTGGTTTATGCAAATTTTGATGAGTTTAATACATTCTGTTATGTGTGCATCATTACTTGCACTTGTTTTTAACCAATCATTTAGATAAATTTGGAGTTTTCCTTTAAGTACGCTCGGAAACAGCGATTCTACGTCAAACGATACTAATGTGTCAGAAAGTTGTAACTTTATGTCCTTAATTTTTTCTATAAATTGAAAGGAATTGTTTATACTCTTGCTTTGAAATTTAGGAAGTATATTGAATTTTTCAGCTAGCCATTTTGCTAAATAATATGGTGGTGTATTGATATTGCTGATGATAGAAATGGTATGCGACCCATTTAGTACTGGGTAATCTTAACATTTTTATTTTTAATCACAGCTTGTTGCTATTCTTTACTGCATAACAGAAGTTTGCAATTTCTCAAAGGAAAGACAATGAAATTCATTCTGGAATCTGAGACCAACATATCTGAATCAAGAAAGTTGTGAGAACTTTTAATATGTGCTGTGTTTCCAGGCAGCTAGAGAATGACATACCTCTATCATAGTCTGAAAGAGCAAGTGGACGAACCAATAAAGAATCTCCAGGCTGAGTGATGGAGACTGGAGGATCAAATTTAATTCTGCTGTTTGAAAAGTCAATTCTGTTCAGCAATTCTGCATCATACAGTTGCTCATCAGTAAGTAATCCATTCTATAAATAAAAGAGAGAACATTAATGCACATAACAAATTATTACTGATTTTAATGTCTATTCACCTGTAAGATACACATAATGCAGAATTTATCCTAATGCATTTTTATTCTTTTGTGATTATTTAAACAAGGTAGTGTAAATCACATAATAGACTACTGTGTTCAGTGTGCACACATCCATTTTTAGTACATCAAATGCCCATAACAACAAAATGTAATAAATAATAAGCAAGTTGTACCCCAAAATATCCCCAAAAAGTAAACAGCTGTATGGTTATATTGTCAAAAGTAAAAGTCCATTGTCTGTTTAAGAGAATGTAAACTCTTACGTACTTTTTTAATGAACGTAAGACATTTTACAACAGCTTCTATGATTTTTTTGTGCCTTCAAAAAGTTAGGCAGTGAAGTAAATGTTTTGCAATTTCATTCCAAAAACCATACTGAAGGATTTGTGACATTTATGAAAGTATGAGATTGGGTATGATTAGCTCTCAACTCTAAATACATTTCTTTTTAACTTTGAGGAAGTAAATAAGGTTAATTTATGCAATGGAAGGAAAATGCCATCATGTTAGATTGAGTTCTGAGAATGGTGGGAACTATTTATCTAGCACATGTTTTTGTATGCTTCATTCATTTCCTAATTAGTAATTCAAATGTTTTATGGCATTGTTGTTGTCCAGAAAAATCTTAATCCCACTCATGCCTTGCATGTACTAATGATTATTCTGGTTATCATTGGTGATTAGGTTTATTTATGGATGCTCTTTAACATCTCAGGTTATCAGTGTCCCATTCAGTTCAGTGTGAAACAGCTGATAACTTTTGCTCAGAAGCTCCTTCTTTCAGGATTGAGGTTCTTTTACATACTGTTAATCTACAACATGGGACCCATGGCTTTACTTCCCCTCTGAAGAAAGCCATACTTATGCTTTTTATGCCCCCCAAAAAATCCATCCAACCATTGACCCTGGATCATACGAGTATGGTTACCACTAGACAACCAGGACCAATTCTGATTTTCATGACATTCTTATACTGCTAGATAGTGTTAATATATACAAAGAAAATATTTACAGAAGATGAAATCAGAGCTATGTTCAGAAGATAAAACTATTGCCAGATTTTGATCATAGAAGAGGAGGACCAATTGAAAAACAATCATGGAAAGTGATCAACATACATTATGTTCAAATATACAGAAAATTTAGTTTCAGCAAGTTTATCTGAGGATTGCAATTCTGTAGCTATTTAACTTCCCTAGAAAAAAAGGCTCTTTCTAGCATACATGAAGAATGCATGCACAAAAATTGTTGCATAATGGCCCTGAGTAAAACAAGTAGAAAGAAATGTAAAAGTTACTCTCTAATCTATTATCTTGTTTATAAATAAGTTTCACGCCTCTAAAGTAAAATAAAAGGAAGGCATTAAGAAACCACAAATTTCAGCCACAGTGACCAATGTAGAAAATATCATATAAACGTCAGAATACCATGTATTTGTGGCGTAACAAGTTCTGTACTATTTAACTAAGATATTTGGGCTACTGATGGTGCTGGTATAGACTTTGTAATTTGCACTATAGTATGGAAAAGCTTAATTTTCTTCACAAGTTGCCTCAGAGTTGTTGAAACTACTCAAAATATTTTAAACTTTCTTAAGATGAGAATATGGAAGCAGTTTGCTACTGCTGTAGTTTTAGAGTATTTACCTATTAAGTCAGAACCAGTATTTTTCACAAATATAGAAATGTACTCTGGAACACCACCTGAAGTCCCTTATAAAATCATTAGTGTTGCAAATGATGTCAAAAGCCTGGTACTTACCATATCATTTACTCATGAAATACCACTATCAAAACTGGCTTACCAGTATGTCATAAACAACAAATCTAATGAAACGTCGCGAACTAGCTTTAATAATAATAATAATAATGAATTAACTTATGGATAAGTGTCTGTTCTGCAATTAGCGAGGAAAAGATGGCCAATTCCCATACGCCTGAGTAATAAACATGTAAACAATGATTATACACTCTTACAGATTCTATGCTCACTTGGACTACCTCTGTGGTCTAGTAGTAGCATTTGTGATTACTAATCTGGAGATACTGGGTTCAAATCCCAGTCAGGTTCAGCTGTCTGGGTAAGTTTTTTCAGAATTTTCCTTACCCTGAGAAGATGAATGCCAGATAACTTTAAGGTGCCAAGAACTCTGAGCTCATTTGCACTATCATCAAATCATTTCATCCTCCCAGACATACACCTATTTATGTAACTGCATAAAGCTGGATCATGAAGATTATACAAAACTTATGTTATGTGAACCCTGGACCAAAATGTTACAACCCCTTGTTTCCCCTATAAGCTGAGAGAAAAACCCTGGTTAAAAGCCTAAATTATATGGCCTTACCCAAAAACAGCACGAGGTTAAAAGAATGCATTTCTCACAGAAAAAGTATACTAATTTACCAGGATTTCAAATTTGTACATTCGTAAATTGAAAGAACATATTCAATATAGTACTCTTGAGTTATATCTTTTGAGGACAGATCTAAAAATTTGTTAATTCTATTGTTCAGGACAACTACATTTGGAAGTTGATAAGTCTGCTGCTTATGTTAAACATACTCAACATAGTAGAGTTAAATTCTGTTTTCAGCATTTATCTAAAAACCTCTAATTGTTAATTCTATTATGTAGGACTTAATAACATTTTGAAGTAATTCTGCTGCTTGCTCTAAGCTTTCTGAATTCAGAACAGAGATATGCAAATAAATTTGATTGATTTTACAGCCATCCAGAATTGTGTGTAGATATTCTTGTTCTTTGCATCCTTTAGACAGCAAAGCAAAGATTTAGAACAAATTGTTGAGTATTTCTTATATAAAAGTTCATGAGGGATAAAATATATTCACAAGGAAGAGTTAACATTTCAAATTGCCTAAAGAGGTTTCTGCATAAATGTCTGCTATGTGTACCAGCGATTATTTATATGACTTTCTTCTGTAATAGGAAGACACATTTATTTTTAACTGGATTTCCCCAAAATATTAGACTGTATTTCATTAAGTTGAAATAAGCATAATAAAATAGTTTTAAAGTCTTTATTCATTTCAACATTACCAATGCACATATTGCATAGCATGCAATGCTAGTTTACATATGATAAGACGATGTGGTCTTACCAATTCATATGGGGTCAGTCCAGGTGGTGTAGCGGTAACCATACTTGCCTCCTAAACCCAAGATCACAGGTTGAAACCCGGCCAGGATCAATGAATTTTTCGGGGCGTAAGAATCCTAAGTATGGCTTCCTTCAGAAGGGAAGTAAAACTGTAAGTCCTGTGTCGCACATTTACCACATGAAAAAACCTCAAGCTTGAAAGAAGAGACCTCTGAGCACAATTTGTCAGTCATTTCACGCCCTGAATTGATTGGGACACTGATGACCTGAGATGTATTTATATATTTGGTTTGTAGAAGTACACTGTTATTATATCCTATCTGTAATTGTGGATCTGGAGATCTGTGAGTGATGAATTTCATAACATTTGTTTTATCTAGATTTAGAGACAATTTGCTTGCTTTGAACCATACACATAAAGAACTCAGAACCAGATTTAGTTTAATGGTACAATCATTAAGGCTATTTCCATTTATCAGTATGCTTGTGTCATCTGCAAATAAAATAGTATTACTCCTTTGTGCCAGCACATTAACCTCATTAATGTTATTTTTATTAAAGCCGCTCATACATATATAAGAATGGATTTTGATGAATAATTGTTTTTGTGCCCAAAACTGTTTTCAGCTTTTAGAAAAAAATCAGAAAATTTAATTGTAGTTTAATTTAGTTCCTGGAGCATTCAGGGAGTTTGTAAAACAGTCACATACCTACAAACATAGAACTTGTCATATACAATTATCACAGTAGCACACAATCCACATTTACAAAAAAATTAGACATAAAATTTATATTTCTAAATATAGCTACTTAAACTTATGATTTTCATAGTAGATAAAAGAAAAGTTCACAATTAAAATTATATGTTTATAGCACTGGCTATATAAATCTATATCTAAATGGGAACAATTATTTTTCTTTCCCTTGAATTCCTAATAATAAAATTCTACATACCTAAGCACTTTGCATTCTTGGAACTTAAACACAAAAAAGAAATACAATGCAAAAATAAGCATCTGATGGCTTTGAACATCCTTCACTTCCCCCTCTCCGCGGGGCGAGGGCATATGTACGTTGTCTATCTACATACCAGGGTACACTGTTAATTTTTTCAATAATTACTTATTTGCTACAAACTTTATTTTCACCGAGCCACATGAAATTAACACTTACCTGAATCACAGGTGGCATATTTTGTCGGTTGCAGAATGAGAAGTAATACCTAATTTTTCCTTTTCACCACTGTTGCTCTTTTAATTTTGAACGCCACGAGAAATGCGCTGACGTTACTTAAAAATCAATGCTGAGATGCTGTTCAACTGCTGCATTCAGTTTGTCTGGCATCGGTGAAAATATTCTTTCTGGCAACATTAATAAGATCTTTTTCAAGGACTGAAAATAGTATTCCACGTGCACATAACGGCACTGTTCTAAATGAAGGTCGAACTTTATCTGAAGGATGACGGGTAGCCCTGCGTGTTAAAACGGTATGTCATGCAAACCATTGCTGAGCAGGAAAATTATATTTAAGTGACTAGCAGCTCGAAACAGTTATAAAGGCATTGCAGGAAACCTCCGGGGTAAAACTATAAAACAGTTTCAAAATTTACTTTATTGCTCAGACATTTGGAATGAAGTCTAGACGGTAGATTACCTATACTTTACAGCCAAACGATTCTTTAGTGCTGAATTTCTTTTAAAAAGCGAGCAGAAATTTCAGAAGTTTGAACTAACGCGCAGCTAATGTTTAGACACCACAAACCTATCCGACCATGTACCACTTTTCGCGCATACATAACTTGAAAGTGGTTGACGGCGAAGAACTATTGTCATAACAAAGCCTGTTGACAGCGAAGATCTGTCATGTTACCGGAAATGATAAAGATTCAAAATAGCTGTATATTTAAAAGGCATCTAGTTTAGTTTAGTTTATAAACACAGATTAGCTGTATATAACATCAAATGCTTCCACAGTCTTCCCGTGCACCGTATACCGTTACGTGTCCACTTAGGTAATAAGTATCTTGTCGAAATTAAACGGAACATCCATATAACGTTGAGTGGCGGAATAGTGAATTACAAACGTGATTGTTTTAATTGTCGAATCACTACGTGTTGACTGGCCTTAAATGTAAATTCCTTTACGCTTCTTTAAATTAAAACATGTTTTTTCCAGTTTGGAAATGATACAGTTTGAGTTGATTGAAATGCCCTTTTCACGGATGTGTCCAAGACCTGGATAAGTTGTGAACTAATCTGACGATCCATCAAATTTTCCTTCTTATTGCATTTCTGCCGCCCTTTCTGCTACTGCAATTTTATTTGCAGTATATAAAGAATAATATTCGAACTCTGATATATTATTTTCTCATATGAACCGCTTGCTGCTTAGCATATCCGCAAGCACAAAATGTTTTGAGAAAAGATGTATGAGCTTTAATTAAATTTAAAATTTTAAACTTATTAGTAACATTTATTTTTTGCGTCTGCACGCAATAATCAAAGCAATCAAAGCAAACCTATATACAAGGCTGCGACCAAAGCAAATGGCGGTTCGGACGTGAGATATATACCAAGCTGTTATGCGTCATACATAGTATTTTTCGCATTGAGTGAAGTAGTGAAATGTAAATGTACATCAGCCCTATAAATCCTGCATTACCTCTCGGCAGCGAATTGTCAAAAAGCGAGGTAAATAAACTGTGTTGTGTGGTTTAATATTACAAAATGAAATGATTCTGTGGAAACATTTCGTTAAATGACCCCCCTCCATTGTTTTATATATAAAGCAATAGCCTTGTTTATATAAGAGAAACAAACAAACTTAGAAAGTTAATGGATGTGTGTATTGGGCGTTCACATACCGTACATGAATTGTCTTGTCGGCATAAATAAACAGTAAGCTTAGGAATAGTAATGTCTTATCGATTAAAACTACATTTAACGCATTTGTTCTAGCATTAAGGCAACAAATCTAATTAATAAATGAAATTTGATGGCTTTTTAGAAATAGTAGCGGTAATGAAATCGTAATTACTGGTTCATATGCAACGAGAAACACAGATGCAGTTAATACTTTATATTATTTATGGGTTAGTAACATAGATTTTTTAATTAAATCTCTAAATTTCTGAAGTTGTGGCTATTTACGCAGATACTTAACCTCTAATTGTTTTGTTTATACATATTTTATGCTGCAACATAGACCCACTGCAGTGTTTTTTCTTATAAATATACAAGTATGAACTCTCTCACATGAAACTTAAAAAAACAAAGTAACTTATAAAGAATAACATAGTTTAGTTTAGTTCTCGGAGCATTCAGTGAGTTCGTGGAGCAGCCACAGAGACCTACGAACATTGAACTTGTCATATACAATTACCACAGTAGTTTTCAATCTATATGTACAAAAATTTGTTTGCATCAACATAAATAATTACAATAAAAATAAAAAAGAACACTTCGAACAACTCAATCAACATTAAAAAACAGACAAATCAATCATACAATTTTTATTATACATATTTACATATACATTGATATGTTGTGCAGTATAACATTGTCACTCATATACTCCTTTACAGAATAATAGGCCTTTTTACATAGGTATTTTCTAAGAGCAGATTTAAAGGAATTGTCATTGTTTATTAAGGCTTTTAGGCTAGAGGGAAGAGCATTGTATACTAAAATGCACTCATAATAAACGCCTTTTTGATGGCATGAAAGTGCTGAAATTGGGCGTTGTAGATTTGCTTTTTGTCTAGTATTCTTATGTATATTTTGATTTTGAACAAATTTTTGTTTATTTCTTATATAAAAGTTCATGAGGGATAAAATGTATTTGCAAGGAAGAGTTAAAATATCAAATTTCCTAAAGAGGTTTCTGCATGAATGTCTGCTGTGTGTACCAGCGATTATTCGTATGACTTTTTTCTGTAACAGGAAGACACGTTCACTTTTAACTGAATTTCCCCAAAATATTAGACTGTACTTCATTATTGAGTTGAAATAAGCATAATAAACTAGTTTTAAAGTCTTAATTGACTCCAAATTACTAATGCACGTATTGCATAGCATGCACTGCTTAGTTTAGATGTAATAAGATCAATGTGATCTTTCCAGTTCAGACGGTTATCAATTATTAAACCAAGGAATTTAATATGTAATTTGGTTTGTGAAAGTACAGTTATAATATCCTATGTGTAATTGTGGATCTGGAGATCTGTGAGTAATGAATTTCATAACATTTGTCTTATCTAGATTTAGAGACAATTTGTTTGCTTTGAACCATACACACAATGAACTGAGAACCAAATTTAATTTAATGGCACAATCATTAAGGCTCTTTCCATTTATCAATATGCTTGTGTCATCTGCAAATAGAACAGCAAAAAATAATAATTAAAACAAAAATAAAACTCACACAAATAGCATAGTATTTTGATAGCAATAAAATGCTTATTAATATGTTTCCTGAAAGTTATATATATCTCGTCTTCTTGCCATAGAAGAACTCAAGCAGTTCAAAATATAGTGATTACAAATCTGTGACTTTTTCTTAATGTTTTATGCTTTTCTGCTTTTATAGTTATTATTTTAGTTACATTGTTAATAGTGTTACATTATTCTTCATTTATATATGATATAAATTAACACTAATTACAAAAGTAGAAAAGGATAAAACAGTAAGATAAAGTCACACTTGAGATCGCTATATTTCAAACTTGTGGTCTTCTTGCCATAGAAGGACTCAATCAGTTGGAAATAAAGCGATCTCAAGTGTGACTTTATCTTAGTGTTTTATCCTTTAATAATTACTGTTCATTTGTTACATTGTTAATAGTGTTAATTTATTTTTCTTTTTTATATATATATATAAATAAAAAGAGAGAGTTTGCATAATGTATGTACACCACTAGTGGGTTTTTTTTTTTTTTTTTTTTTTTTTTTTTTTTTTTTTTTTTTGAAAGGGATTCAGCTGCAGCCAATTGAGTGTAAATGCTTATGCAAAGTTGCTGCTATCACTTGTATCCCTTTGTACTTCTATCACCCTGTCACACTTATACAAGCAGCATTATATCTATTATAACAGCTATGGTTCCCTACAAATACATGCACTTTCAAAAATATCATATTTTTTACCTCAGTGCAAGAGGCTCATCGGTGTCGATGTACCTATTACCCCCATTATTACGTCATTATCTTCAATAGTTAGCAGTTTATCAATTATCAGTTATCAATTTTTGTAAAGTTATAATATGGTTGGTTGGTTTCTAGGGCCATCAGGGATGCTGATATTTATCGTTTTGTCCCTAGCCTCCCAATAAAGAGCTTCCACATTATTTTTAATTTGTTTGTTGCTATCTAGTTGGCTGCATTTCAGTAGATGTTCTTTGTTTAAGATAGTATTCATGTCCTTACATAATGGGCAGTCGCTGGCCTTAATTAATTTCACCCTGAAGAGATGTTCTAGCAGGCAATCGTGCCAAACTTATAATATTAATAATATTTGTTCTAACATTTCATAATGTCCTATTTCTTTTCTAAAGTCTTTCTGTTGGAATTTTTCAGCATGTGAACATATGATTCTCAGTTTTTCTGTTCATGCTCTCTATTTCTTTTTTAACTAGTATTTCCATGTCTTTCATATAAAATTTTTTATTTTTATTTGAGACTACGCATTGGATTGTAATGAAATGATGAGGCAATTGCATTATCTTATGCCCCCTTTCATTAGCCCATTGATTAAGTTTGTACATTTTAGACTGATTTTTGAACAGTAAAATATATTGCAAAAGTTAATTTTTTGTTTCATTTGCCATAAACTGAATTCCCTTTTTTTTTTTTTGTTCCCATTGGATGATATCACATTTCTAGTTAATATATTTGTAATTTTGTTTATAGTGACAATGATAAGGGGCATTATCCATTATTACTATTCTTTCCTCTTTTAAATACTTTCGGAAATCATTCAAAACCCAATCTTTAAATGTTTGCCATTTTCTGATGATAGAAGTTGATTTAGAATGAAATATCCAACTACTCCATGCTCAAAGCCTGTTTTTGCCAATCCTACATGACAAATGATAAAGTATGCTGTTCTTCCCCAAAGGTACCTTTAGTCCACCATTATTTGAGGAGTCTTGCCAAATGGATTTTTAAGTGTGGTTTAGATTAAAAGTTTTATCTAAATAAAAGATTGGTCCTATGTCTCCAAAAATTCAAATTTGATGCATTATGTGCAAGAATTTTATCCATTCTTCAACAATATCACTCTTCTCCATTAAGAATTTATGTCCATCATTTGTCTTTCTGTATTTAAAGCCTAAACTTGCATTATTCTATAAGTGGATGAGTTAGTGCCTTTGTATAAAATTTTAGTTTTTAAAACCTTGATTATTTTGTCTATTGTTGGAAGTTCACTTTCATCAGTTCTCTTGTCAAAGCCATTTAAATGTGCAACTTTTTAGGGGGTCCTTTGTGTTTTTGAAATGACATAGTATTTTTATTTATTCCCCAGGCCTCTATTAGGCTTTGACGTTTTAAAATCAAGATTTTGGCTCTCTTCTTCTGAATATCTAATATATATATATTATAAATCATCTTTCGTGCCAAACTTTGTACTACTTCCCTTTTACAATTAGGAGAGCACTTGTACTTTTTTTACTGTATGACATTAACACACTGCACTGTTCACTTCCACTTCACTTTTCAGACTGGTTACTAGAAATGAACTTATTAAGGAGTAAGCAGAATGAAATATATAATACATTAATGTGTTCAGTTGTTTACACTAACTGCACTTACTTATTTGCACTTCAGTTTCAATCAAAAATATTACCAACAAGTTTCTGGCCTAGCTATGGGAAACCCTTTGTCCCCATTTCTGGCAGATCTTTTCATGAGTTCCTTCGAAGTACATATCACCAAAGCGTTCCCGTTGATCTTCAAGACATGGCATACATATGTGGTGACATATTTGCAATAATACCAAAAAAAACATTCTACAGATCTATTGAAACTCCTTAACTTACAACACAAATCTATACAGTTTACCATAGAAGAAGAGAAAAATGGATGTCTCCCATTCCTTGATTTAAAAATAATAAGAAATGCAAACAGTCTTAGCTTTGGAATTCACAGGAAACAAACACACACAGAAAATTACATAAAAAATGATAGCTATAACCCCATCCCACATAAATATGCAGTGTTTCACAGTTTAGCACACAGACTAATTAACATCCCATTGACTGAAACCGAGTACAAAATGGAACATCAACATATAATGAAGACGGCTATAACCAACGGTTTCAACACAGACTCAGTAACAAAAATCATCAATAAAGCTAAAAGACAAAAATCGATTAAGGAAGTTTCCACACTTAAGAACACTGAAGACAGTTATAAATTCAAAAGTTTCACATACCACCCAACTTACCACAACAAATTTAAGAAGATATTCAAAGAACATGGAATTATGTTAGCCCCAAAGAACAAATATAATATAAAAAATTTAGTACATTGCACAATGAAAGATACCATCCCTACAGAGCAAAAATCAGGAATATATGAGATTAAATGTGCAGATTGTGAGCAGAGCTACATTGGAAAAATGAAAAGAAATTTAGAAATTCGAAGAAAAGAACATTTTAGGAACATTAGATTGAAACAGATAGACAAATCAGCAATAGCAGCTCATTTTTTGGAACAAAAATCACGAAATAAAACCAGAAATTAAATTACTGAAACAACTTCACAACCCAATAGAACTATCCACATGGGAGAAAATTTTCATTTTAAAAAATAAGAACAACTTAATGAATTTTGATTTTCCGCCGCTGGATAAACTCAGCAAGTTTCTACTAGAACCACAAGATACCACCACAGGAGCGAACGAGCTTCCATCCCCCGTTTCGAACAACGGCATTCAGTCAACTACAGCCGATCATGGGAGGAACCTCTCCCGAAACTAGTCCAAAGTTTTAAATAAGTAAGTGGAGTTAGTGTAAACAACTGAACACATTAATGTAGTATATATTACCACTCCATTGTCTACAGCTTCGTAAGTACAATTTTTACTTAAGAATGAAATATGTTTGTTAAAGTGGCATATTATGCCCCTACGAATGTATTATCGACAAATATTACTGATATCGCTACTATTGCATTTACATTCATACAAACTCAGGCCATCAGTAATATGAACATGTTATCATTGTATGTATACTGTAAAGTCGCATAACACTGGGATGTCAGCTATTGTACATATGAAATAACTGCATGGGTGGATATATATTTATTTATAACCATTTGAAAACAAAACAAATTTTTCAATCAAAATAAACTTTTCAAACATCGATTAACTTAACTAGAAATATTAATTGGAACTTGTACAATGAAGCTAATTATATAATTAAGATCATTGTATGATTTAGTCAAACTAAACACTCTTATTCCTCCACTTACTTGTTTATAATATATAGTACTGGTTCATAAACTTCAGCAGTTGACGTGTAGCTGATGGTGCAAACATAAGGTTCATGAAACTAGTACTACATATTATAAACAAATAAGTGAAGTAATAAGAGTGTGTAGTTTAACTCAATCATATGAGGGAAGGTTCATAATCTTTTGGGACTGTGAAGGAATACTCTTCATTGACTTCAAGGAGAAGAACATCACAGTAAATGGGGAGTGCTATGCTGGCCTACTGCATAGACTACACACTTCCATCAAGGAGAAAAGGCAACAAAAGCTGAGTGGTTGTGCTCGTTGTATTTGCGACAATGTGCCTGTGCACACAACACTTGTTGCAAAGGAAGAGGTGAAGAAATGTGACTTCAAGGAGATGGACCATCCTTACTGCAGAACAGATCTAGCTCCCAGTGACTATTTCCTCTTCTCAAAACTCAAGAAGGACTTTCCAGGAAGGAAATTTAAGTTTGTCGAAGAAGTGTTGGATGCTGTTTATACCCATGTTCTGACTGTTATAGGGAGGGGGGTTGAAATGTTAATTCAAAGATGTGGAAGTGTGTTGCAATAAAGGGTAACTATAATGAAAAGTGATTTTTCTTCTTATGATACCTAGAAAATGATTAGGCCGGAAACTTATGGACATACCCTCGTATTATGATCTTAATGAATTAATTTACTATATTTTAACATCCCCTTTCTCGGTTCATTAGTAGATTTTTACTGGAAAATCCCCTAGCTCACTGTATTTGCTACTCACAAAATAAAATACCATATAAAAAACTACCACCTATTGTAATATAATATAGTGTTATTAATTACTTATCTATATACCTACTATACATTTAAAATATCTAATGCCTCTATAAACTAGTTCTCCCATACTATAACCCCTGGTTGTATGTATGGGATAAAGCTACTATAATACCTCTTCACTTTCAACACTGTGCCGATTTTCTTGCCTCTTTCTTAAGCTCCTTATTCACTTACCTATCTTAAAAATATCCCCAATGTTTAAATCTTTTTAACTATTTGGTTTGCCATTATTTTACTTGTTACTATGTCTTTGGGTAATTTATTCCATTTTTTGTTCCATATCTCATCTCTCCATCTTTTAACCATTTCACACTCTAATAAACTATAATAAGAAGGGTGGTAAAATTGAATCTACTGAAGCTAAAGGAATGTTGTTTTGACATAAATGCCCACAAAAATGTTCTGTACTTGTTTTGTTAGGTAATTTATGTGATTCAGAAATATTTCAACCTAGTGCTAGGGGCATTATGACAATGATTCTCTTCTCGTATTTGATATACAGTAAGAGTAGGGACACAATATTGCAATACTGCAATCTTTTGGTTAGAGGCTGGAGAAGATCAATCCCTTTCCCATTTGAACAACATTATAGGTTTATATCTTACACCTTGTTATTTAGATTTTTTTATATGTTCATTTAGATGTACTTATTGTTCTTTCTCATCCTTTTTCCCCATGTGGTTTATTTTGGCTGTTTCCATGCAGCATGTTGCCTTCGAGATTCAATATTTAGTTTTTGCACTTTCACTTGTCTATTACCTTTGAAGAAGAACATACAGTTGCTTTAAATATTGCACTCTATGTGAAACTGTTTCCTTGTTTTGTTTATTTCTGCTTCTTTAGCTCTGTTTTAGCTATGTATATATAGGCAGATTATTTGAGTTAGAAGCCAGCAGAGCACAGCTGTGTATTGGGAGAAGCACTCAGATGGCTGTGACTTAAATAGCTTCACCATATATATATATATATATATATATATATATATATATATATATATGGTGTCTTTATATATATAAAAACAGAAAATTCATATGTAGATATCCTTTTCTTAGCATATTTCATATTACTGGACATTTTGAAATCAAAATGTTCATAAAATTTGATAAACCATTACCTTTGAAAGATAGTCTTTAGTCATTCTGCAATATGCATTACTGAGTGTAATGTAATTACAAATTGTGGTTGAATTTTAATTTATAAAATTTGAAAATGGGCTGGAGGAGAAGTAGAACTTAAACTTAAGAATAATGTTTGTTTAAATAACACTGCAGACTATAATTATATTTTGCGTTAACCTAGTGAAACTTATTGTTTGATATTTGCATAACAATTCTTAAACAATCTGTTTGTTTTGCAGTTAAAGTTGATTGATGGTGCATGCTGCATGTGCATCATGTTTTGTAGTGAGCTGAAAATTGAAAAATGAGCGGGTACAATCAGAACTGGAGGAGAAGAGATCGGGATTCACGTGCTTCAAGTGGAAGGGGCAATCAGAACCCAAACTACTGGAGCAGCAACCATGGGAACTACCATGGGAATTATCAGAACTATGCACAGTATCCTTTTTCACAGTATTCTCAACAGTGGAACTGGAGCACTCAGAATCAGTTTTCTGGTTCTTACAGCCAACGTACCAGTAGGCATGTCTCCTTTAATCCAAGTCAACAGCATGGCAAAAATACACAGCCAAATAAAGTTCCATCCTCAGGTTCAGATTCTTCCAGGAATCGACTTGCAACAACCACACCACAGTCCAAAACATCATCAAACCCCCATCCAGGTTCTGAAGAAGCTAGAAAGAAAACACTTGCCCAGACTACTGATAAGATCAAAAACTGTTTGCGTTCCTTTCAGAACGAAAAGTCAGATGTCTTAGAAAATCTACTTTCAGGTGGGGAAAAAGAATCAGATGCAGAGTCATCAAAAGCTAGTTCAGTTCAGCTAGAAGTAACTGGTCAAGAACTTAAGTTGACGCCTAGTGATCTTAAAGTGATAGGAATGGTAAATGTCTCTGGATCAGTTGGTGCAATTGAGGAAGAGGAGGAGCAATCCGAGATGCTTACTGAGAATGAACCTGTGACAGTGACTGCCACTAAAGGAATCACAGTTGGTAATATATCTGAAAATGAATCAAAGAAAGAAACAGTTTCAAATAGTGAAATACATACTGTAGAGTTGCAACAAAATAACTATAAAAGTGTTAAAAATAAGGATGTAAGTTCAAAAGAAATTTTTAACACTTCTGATTCCGTGCCAAGTTTTAATACATCTTTATTGGAAACTGTTTTTTCTGATATACCACATGCAAATAGTGAGCAGCAAGCTATTAAAATATTGCACTCTTCATCTGGTGGTGCAGAAGCCGATCATCCCAACATTGCTGCAGACTTGAAGCAAAGTGAATCAACAAAAACTCTTCAGAATCTAAAGCAGCGCATCATTCAGCAATTTTTAAAAATGGGAAAAAACAATCTAAAAGATATCATTAATAATCCAAGATCTCGAAAGTTTGAATTTGCTATGGATCATCTTATGAAGGAGCATAGAAAAGTTCTCTCTCGGGAGCTGAGAGGATTAGCACAAGCTCGAATAAAGGGACAAGATCCTCAGGTACAGTCCTACATTGCAGAAACAACTTCATTATTGGATACTGATGTTGCAATCAATTTATCTCATTTGCCACAAGAACTTATTGAGCAGCTTGGAAACCTGTTGCAGCTAGATTTATTGGATAGTGCAGCAGTCTCTGAAGAATTTCAGCCTAACATGGCTGTTGTTGAAGAAGAAAGTAAATATAATGTAATGCAGAATATTGAAACCTTGCAAGTCGCACTGATGTCTGAAGCTAATATAAAAAAGGAAAATACAGAATCAATGCAAGTAGATAATGAAGCTAAATTTGCATCTCAAGAAGTAGGTTCAGAAACTAATACAAAGGGACAGAATGAAAGTATGCAAAATTTCCAATCTGATAATGCTGTAATAAATCAACCATTAGTACCAGTACAGCAGCAGGTTGTTAGTGATGATCGAGAAATTGTGCATGAAGAAGGGAATGTAACGCACAAAAGTCGGAAAACATCTTCAGAATGGTGTCCTTACATTCCGCTAGGAAAAGGGTTTATGAATAGGGGTGAATTTGGTAGTCTCTTTTGTGAGTTCCCAGATTTCATAGGAATGGAGTCTGCAGGATCTGATGAACAGGAAAATTCTATAAAGGATTTATGTTCTGATCATGTGGAGGAGACAGAGTTGTGTAACCAGCCTTCTCCAACAAAACTATTAGGAGATGTTTCCTTGGGTAAAACCACAGATGATACTGCAGATCCCGATAAAGAAACGTTAGAACAGAATTTAATTGCTGAGTCAGATACTCCTGCTGCTGTAGGACCTGTAGAGGAAGGTGATGTTGACCATTCAGCAGCAAATGTGTCACTAAATCCATTTGAAGATTTGCACATACCTACCTTAGATGCTGATGAAAAGAATAGGGAGCAAGAAAGTGAGATCACCGCTCTTAAAAATACTACTTTATGCCGTGAAACCAATGAAAATGAGATAAGTGCATCAGAAGATACTGACAGCACTCGAATGCAGGAGAGTGATATAAGTGACATTACCAGTGGTACAAATAGGCTTACTGCTCCAGAGGATGCTGAAGAGGACAGGTCACAAGATGCTGCAACAAAAAATATTTTGGAGCTTGAGAAAACCCTGGCCCAAGTAGATGAGTCTGTCACTGTTGTCAAGGATAGCAATAAAGAACCAGAAAGTGAGGGCATTGAATTTGGTGTTGCAGATGCTGAAACAGCAAACCTTTGTGATTCAAATGATGTGAGTGGTGATCACATATCAGAAGAAATATCAAGAGTAAAAAGTCCAAAGGCTGCAGGAAATACTGGTTTGGTTGATGACAATATGGATACTTCAGTGAACAATGAAACTGAAACAAATTCAGCCAATAAAGAAGCTTCAGTTCCAGAAACTCCTGCAGGGAATACTAATGTAGACATTATTTTGAAACCAAATGAATGCAATTCTGAAACTCATTTGGAACGTAATGTTACTACTGTTGAATCAGGGGAAATTCAGGGTCATGTAGCCTGTGCTGGTGATGTAGAGTTGAATTATACAATGCCTGAGGGAACAGAAAATGCAATAGTTCAGGCAACAACTGAGAAAGAAAACATTTGTGACAATAGTGATTTACAACTGGAAGATGAAGTGGTGGAACTGTATCGCTGTAACATAGTGGTGAAGACAGAAAAGGCAGATTTAGAGACACAGCAAAGAAACAGAGGTGAGTGGTTTGTTCTATAATGTTTAAGTACTATGCCACACAAATTTGATGGTTATAGAAGGGTCTTAGATAAATCATTTTGATATAAGCAATCAGTTGTCTGCAAAATAAAATATCAGAGTTACTGAATTATGAACAATCAGAATTTAATTTTAAGTGAAGTAGGTCAATTATTTGTTTTAGAATATCACATCTTAGGTGTCTTGTCCGTCCTAGTGGTTTGTTTGTTTATTTAAGGATGCTCTGTAACATCTCAGGTCATCAGCATATCCTGATGGTATAGTGGTAACCATACTTGCCTTCTAAACCCAAGATCGCGGGCTCAAACCCAACCAGGATTGATGGATTTTTTTCAGGCATAAAAATCCTAAATATGGCTTCTTTCGGAAGGGAAGTAAAGCTGTGGTTCCCAAGTCATACATTTACAGCTCAAAAAAGAACCTCAAGCCTGAAAAAAGAGGCCTCTGAGCAAAATTTGTTGGCTGTTTCATGCCCTGAATAGAATGGGACGCTGATGACCTGAGATGTTAAAGAATCCGTAAATAAATCAATTCAACAACAAATTAGGTGTCTTGAACTTCTAGAGAAGGCTGCATCTTAATGTAGTTGGCTACTGACGCATGTTCTGAGCTTCTTCTGGGTTGGAATTAAAGCTCAGAACATGCGCACACAGAAGAAGCTTACAACATGTTGGCTAAATGTTGATTACTGACAACATTCAAATGCTGTAATAAAATAAATTATTTATGAGGAATTTACTCAAATTTCACTAGTTTTGTTCTGCTTACTTGGACATGTTTCCAAGGCTGTGGCCCTCATTAGCAAGATTCCACAGTCAGCTTCCCAGCGTGGCATTAAGGTGTTGCTCTGTGGATTTTTTGAAAATAAAAAGGAATATTAAACTACAGTTTAAGGAACACAAGAATGAATGAATGGTGTTTAATGCCTGTTTTGCTACAGAGGCACATAGGCGATGGAACACTTATGATACATGAAATGAAATGATACATTGGGAAAGGATTTATTTTTAAGGAAGGAAATGTTCCAGGCCTAAGTTTAGGATACCACCCTGGCATTTACCATTTATGAGGACTTAGGAAAACCTGAAAAAAAATTAGTCAAGGAGGACGGTCCTGGCAGAATTTGAACCCCAGACCTCCCACTCATGAGTCCGTGCCTTAATGATCTCAGCCACCCATGGCGGTAGGGACACAAGAGAAATTTAAAATACAAACATATGGAAGAATCAGCAATAGCATATTTTTTCTGGCAAAAAAAAGCACCAATTCCAAATTGAACCTAAACTTTTAAAAGCTCTTCAAAAACCCTTAGAATTGTCAGTGTGGGAAAATATATTCATAAATGAAAACAAGGAAAATTGAGTTAATTTTGATCTTTCAAACAACAGTAAACTCATCACAAATTTCATAAAATCCACAGAGCAACACCTTAATGCCACACTGGGAAGCTGAAAGTGTAATTATGCTAATGATGAAGGCAACAGCCTTTGAAACATGTCCAAATAAGTGGAATAAAACTAGTGAAATATGAGTGAATTCCTCATAAATAATTTGTTATAGTATACCGTATTAACTGTGAAAATCCCCACTATTTACATCTATGTTCAAATGTTGCTTCTTTGGAAGTTCAAATGACACAGGTTTGGAAGCCTATGCACCCAGTTAGATAAATTATTTTCACATTTCCCCTATTGTGATAGTGGTGTTACAAGCAGATGTTTTCACATTCCAATTTACATTTAAGATGTTTTCCTGTTATCAGTTATATAACTTTGTATCAGAAGTCTCTTTTGCTCTTACATGGACTTACCAGAGCTGTGCATTTGAAGCTTTTGCAAAAGTCTGGTGTTTGGTGCTTTAAGAAGAATTGTTATAAGGAAACATTATAGTTCTTAATTTTTTTTTAATTTATACATTGGTAATGTTTTCATAAGGGCTATTACAAGTATATAGTGTTTTAAGTGAATATTGTATTTATGAAACTGTAGAAAATGGAGTGGTAATATAACCTACATTAATATATTGAACTTGTTCACATAACTCCACATAACCCCATTTACTTACCTAACACTAGGACATGTTATGAAAACCTATGCTCCCATTATCAGCTCTTGACCATTACTTGAATTGGTGCCTGGATCCCAAAATGCTTTTGTGCAGTCTATGTTGCTTCTTGTGGGAATTTGCTCAGTTTGTCCATGAGTGGAAAATCAAAATTCATTAAGTATTTATATTTTAAGATGAAAATCTTTTCCCAAGTGGATAACTTTATTGTGCTGTGAAGTTCTTTCAGGAACTTAGCCTCTGGTTTAATTTTATGATTTTTGGTACAAAAGTGAGCTACTACTGCTGATTTATCAATCTGTTTAAAATGAATATTCCGAAAGTGTTCTTTTTTCTTTTTGGTGGTTCTAATGTACAGTGAAACAGGGAGTCCATTAGTGGGATATCAAAATTTATAACACAATGCTTATTAAACTATTAGTGATGTAAGTGTTACAAATTTGACTCATTCATTGAAAAAACTTAATATTAAACATCACTGTTACAAAAGTCCACCATATTTAACAATGCTTATTCTTTAAAATGAAAGTCTCCCATGTTGCTAATTCTGTGGAATTGTTGGTAGCTTTCAATAGTTTTGTTTCTTTTGTGATGTCATGATTGTAAGTCTAAAATTCATCTGCAACAGCCAATTTATCCACCTGTTTATATCTTACATTTCACAAGTTTTCTTTTTCCTTGTCTTGAAATTTTTTATTTTTCTGTCTATGTATATTTGATCACAATCCAAACAATGTATATGATACACTCCTGTCTTTTTGTTGGATACAGTAACATATTTTATGGTTCTGTCAAGAGATTCTCTGTGTTAATTTATTTTGTACCTTCAACACAATATCAAATCTCATCTGCAACAGCGGCGCAACAAACCTAGCAGCCAAGAATCAAACACCAAGCTTGCAGGATAGTTTTTATCTTGTATATCACATTAACTATAGCACAATGTAATTTTGTTTTTAACTGCTTTAGATATATTGTTCTCTTATATATTTAAAATATTTAGCACCACAGCTCTTAAAATGACCCCCTTTTGCCTCAGACATGATCACGATCATTTATAGCAATATGCAGGACTTATAGTATGAATTTTGCCTCTATTGACTCCAAAGACTTTTAAGAGTATAGCTGAATCTTGCTGTAAGCTCCAATGATTGTTCAATCACATTCACATTCTTTACCAAAGGTTCCAGCAGAATGGTTTCATACATTTTAATGCTTGTCTTTAATTCCTTTGGACATAAATAAAGATTGGTAACAGATCATAGCACATTCCCTACAAAACTATTACTGAAGCAGGATGGGATCTTTGGGACTCTCTCACAAGCTTTTCAAGAAGTCCAGACATACACTTGTTCATTTGGTGGCTATAGCTTTTTTCAATATTAAATTCTTTTGTCAGTAAAAAGAATTTTCCAGTGGTCATTGTTATTGTAGCAGTTAGCATCTGAACACCCGCTACCACTAAAAATTCCCAGCTTTGCTACAGTGCTATAGAAAACTCTCAGTCCAAGGCTATGTTTAAGCATTCTGGACATGGGTCTCCTGGATATGTTCATCTCAGGTAGCATCGCTGTCTGCTTTCAAACTTGGTTCTGCTGAACACAGGCTGCCACTGCTTTGGCAATAGCTGTGGTCCTTAAAAAGAGCATGAATGCCCAGATCCAGAGTGATAATTTACAGACTGGTCTCAGTGAAGTGTTAGATGATGTGGTACACATTTGTTATAGATTTTCGGCTTTTAAAGGATCTAGAAAATGTTTCTTGCTGATTTTCCAAAACTGTGAATGGTTATCACAAAAACATAGTTTTTAACCTTAACTTATGTATTCACGTTACACTATACTCCATTCACTTACACAAAAGTAAGATGCGTTTTGGGAGAATCTCTCCCATCTTCATTTGCTCACTGAACATATATAAAATTACTGTAATTTTATATATGTTCAGTGAGCAACTGAAGATGGGAGAGATTCTCCCAAAACGCATCTTACTTTTGTGTAAGTGAATGGAGTATAGTGTAAAGTGAATACATAAGTTAAGGTTATATTACCACTCCGTTGTCAACAGCTTCGTAAGTACAATATTTATTTACATAGTTTTTTTTTTTTGCAATCTCCTCATTTTATGATTGAAGCTCAAGTAATATACTATTTCTGCTGCACTTGAATTAAGTAGGATAGTGGTTGGCAGTAAAACTTTATTTTATCGCCAAAACACCTGGTACAGTTTCTTTTGAAAGTATTTTTGGCATTACAAGGTAGATGTGAAGCTGCTCATAGTTTTTAAACACAGCAAGTATAAACTTTTAAAATTGCCGGAATGTCTGAGCTAAGATATAGGGTAGGAAACAAAGTCATAAACCAACTCTTTTAGACACTTAATACAGTTTCTGTCATTAATGTGTAATAAATATGTCTTTTTACTCCCAAATTATGTAAGATTAAGCTAAAATAATAGGGATAGAGCAGCTAAGAAGGTTTAAAGTAAAACTATTATTATTATTATTATTATTATTATTATTATTATTATTATTATTATTATAGCAGCTAAGAAAGTTTAAAGTAACACTATATTATTATTATTATTATTATTATTATTATTATTATTGTTGTTGTTGTTGTTGTTATTGTGTGAAAATTTGTTTCAGAAGAACCTGTGCAAGAAATGAAAAGTACTGCAGAAATTTCTGTTCAGACTGAGGCTTTGGGTGAATTGGACAGTGTGGACTTTCAAAGGTTCCTCCACAATTTGGAAAGATCTAGTCACCTCCCTCTGCAGCTGGTAAAATTTCTCAAGGACCATTTTTCCAACAGGGGAAGTAGTGAGCTTGCACAGGTTATGGAAAGGGAACAAGCATCATTGAATGCTCCTGCATCTTCTGGTCTGTGTATGTTCATGCCCATACCTCCAGGGGTACCTCAGCATGTAAGGCAGACAAATTTGAGAGGTTCAAGAGGCTTTGGAGGTAAAGGAAAGAGGAAGATACAAAGTAATATAGGATCCCAAACTGAAGAGTTGTCAGAACTTACGGGTGGTGAACAGGATTTGGGCACTTTGAGAAATGCACTGGATGATGCAGGTAGCAGCAATATGAATTGTACAAGCAAAAACATAAATCCGGAAGATATCCTTCCTCTTGCTGCAAGAAGAGACCGTTCTACAGTTTCCAAATTTGTATTTTTAAAAATGTTAGAAATTGATAAAGAAATTCAAAAGCTTATGGAGTTAAAACTTGACTTGTATAAGAAACTGCAAGTTGCTTTGGAAATGGATCCATCTTCTTTAGATCAGAGAGGGAGCAGTTTATTGAATTCCACGGATTTTGCTGAATCTAGTTTGTCCAAAGAAACAGCTGGGAGCCTTGGATCTCAGGTAGTGTTAGGAAAACCTGAAGAGGAGGAGATGAATGTTGCAACCATGACAGTAAATGACTCAGATACATTGGATAATTCTGTGATAAGTAGTAAATCTGTGCCATCATGTTCAGCAAATCTAGCTCCAATGGTAATGCTCCCAATGGATTATGTTCTTTCCCATCAGTCTTCCAATTTGCAAACCCCTCAGTCTGCAAGACAGAAGCTAAAAACTTTTGACACTTCTGTAGTGGAAGCTGTCTTGAATAGCTTTGACATACCTGAAACAGAAAGTTTTGAGGAAAAGGATCAAACAAAGACAAGTTTAGAAGGGTTACCACAATCTGCCAGCCGAAGCAGACGGAGTTCACAGATGTCAGCTACTGATCCTCCAAATACATCTGTAACTACCAATAAAAGATCTAGTGTAAAATCAGCAGCTAATAAGAAAAAAACAACTGCTGCAATGAAAAATGCTGGAAAATACAAATTAGCTGAATCTTTGGTGTGTTTAGAAAACAGTGGTGCTGATGAAGGTGATGGTGAAATTGCAATAGGAAGAGATCTTCGCAGAAGAAAACCTGAAGAAAAAATAACTGGAGGTAGAAATACTAGACTCAGAGCAAGCATCAGTAAACCTGAGGAAGATGAACAGCTGCTTGGTAACAGTTCTTTCCAGGAAGAGAATAAAGAAAGAACTGAAACAAGTGAGAAAATGTTAGAAAATGATGAAAAAAGAGAAACGGGCATGAAAATAAAACCAAAAAGAATATCTGAAAATATACCAGATAAAACTAAAATCCAAAGAAATAAAAAGGAAAATAAACCTGCAGAAGAAATTACATATGAAAGAACTCTGATACACAGTGAAGACAATTTACAACCCAAAGCAACAAGAAACAGAAGAGAGAGCAAAAAAATTGAAGTGTTTTCTGAGGAAATCGCTGAAATAGGAGGACAGAAAAACCGAAAAGATGGCAAAAAGGGAGTGGAAGCAGAACAGATAACTGTAGAAACAGATGACTTAAATAAGAAGTTGAGAGGGAGCAAGCAGAGAGCAATTTTAGCCATAAATACCTACAGTGTAGATGAGAGTCCAAGCAAAAACAGCCGCAAAAGAAAAGGATCCATTAAGTCAGATAATTTTAATGAAAGTGAGCAAGAGGAAGAATCAAGTACTCCAGCAACAAGAGTTAAAACAAGATCTCCTAAGAAATATAATTCAGACCAGGAATATTCACAATCTGAAAGTGAAAGTGCCAAGAAGATGAAGTTACAGGGAGGAAGTGATGCATGTGTTGAATTTTCTGGCAGAAGAAGTACGCGTACCTCTCTCTCTAGTTCTGAGCTGTTTACAGGGAGAAAAAATTCACATTCAGAAACAGCAGAGGATACATATGATTTCAGTGTTAAACGGCAAACTGGTGTGAAAAGGAAGTTGGAGGATGCATCTCTTTCAGCAGAAAAGATTCCACGGATCTCAAAATCTGAACTAGAAGCATGGAATATGCCACATTGCTATGTAATAGTACACCCACTTCCGAAGGAGCAAGTAAAATCTTTAAGAGATCCAGTATATGAGAGTTCGGAAACAGAAGTAAAAGATAGTAATGATGAAATATCTCTCCGTGAACAAGAGAAGAAAGAAAAAAAGAAAACATTGAAGAAAAGACAGTCATCTAAAAGTAATTTACAGACCTGTCAGAGGATAGTCTTGACAGAGGATGTAGCTCAAGAGGCAACTTTAATAGGAGAAAATGAAGAAGATCCCTTAAGTATCATTGCTGATGCATCTGAACCACCAGAGCTTCAGTCAGAATCATATACCAGTGCTGTTTCAAGCCCATTACAAACTCCACCAGACCTTTCAGCCCAGGTCATGTCCCCAAGGACAAATACTGTATTAGAACCTTCCCTTCTTGATGAAAACAGTATTTCAACACTAGTGTCTGACTCTGTATCAGTTGTTAGTGATGGAGATCAGTCGTTTTCCAGGAAGAATCGTAGTGATGCTTCCGGTAGTGGTGAATATAAGGATGATTGTGATCGTGATTCTTTGCATTCCTGTGATGCAGCCCAAGAGACAAAAGATGGGGCAAATGGTAGAGCTTCAAAACATAAATCTTCCAAGAGACATAAAAAGGACATTGAGCGTTTGACATTTGAAGCTCATCAGGGCCCTATTTTAGATATAAAGGTAAGGAATTGCTTTATATAATATATTCTTTATACTTATTAATCAATAACATTCTTAAATCCAAAAATGAAGGGGATATATTGGCCTAAATTATATAAAATTTTCATAGATTGCAGAGTTTATGAGTAATATACTGTATTTGCACATAGAACCCACTTCGCCCATGCAAAACAATCTCTTGCTGGTTTATCACATATTTCAACATACTTTTTCCCTGTTCCAAACTCTTTTCATTTCTCTTTTTACACTGAATGATGTTTTCACTTTAACACTAGCAAATAGTTCTTGCCTTTCAATGTCTTCAATACTTAACCTAACTTCTTTCCAGAAACCTCTCCCCTGGCCCTCCACATGTCCCCAAAAACATTTTTTTCTAGATTTTCTATAATCTTGTTGAGTCAAGTACCACCATGATTAAGCCTTTGTTGACTTACCAAACACTGATATAAGACACTATGTTCCTCTAAATTACTAATTCTAAACCAGTATTTCAATACTCTCTCCATAATTTTCCCTTTACTGCCTATTCTACCTAGTTGAACTTGGGCCATGCTATTTGGCGAGACTCTGGGTAAGCCCAGTATTTGTTTACAAAGTTTCTGGGTGTTAGATTCACATTAACCCATCCTTCCTCCATACCCCAGATCTCAGCTCCATAGAGCATTTTAGCCTCCAGCACTGCCAGATAGACTCTCTCCAACCAACTTGGAATTTTATATAAACATGCCCTGATAGCTTTCAATTAAAGCTTCCCTTTAGCTAATGCTATCTATCTTTTTTGCTTATTCAATCTGCCCTTACTACTTACTCTCACCCCTAAGTACTTGTATTTGTTAACCACCTGAATAAGAGTAAGATAGTTTCATGATTTCTTGTTTTGTGAGAAATAGGAAGGAAAGTAAAAAAATTATCAATACCCCCTTTTTGTTTCAATTTATTTACACAAAAGTAGGGATTGAAAGAGGGCGTAGTTTTTTTTTACACAACATCTCCTTCCTTTTTGATGTTATGGGTCCAGCAGCCCACAAGCTTGCATATTCTCTCAAAGAGGAAGGTTTTTGGTTGGTCGCAACTATTTATATACTGCTTCATCCACTTCTTGTCCATAGAAAAGCAATGACCTTGTAATGTAATCTTTGAGTAGTCCAAAGAGATGGTAGTCTGAAGGAGCAAGATCTAATGGTTTTAATGTTTGACTGACCATGTGTTTTGTTACATCATTATGCTGCTACAACATTTTCTTTGATAATAGACCTCAGTTTTGTGTAAGTTGCTGGTTTAATATTGTTGGCCTGCAAATCGCTGTATCTTGATAGTACACCCCTTTTCCAGATAATCTTTAAGTATAGGCCTTTTAGAGTTTCAAAAAACAGAATCATCTTTCCCTAAGAAGATTGAGTTGAACACTGTCACAGCAGTAAGGAAAATGATGTAATTAAGTTCAAACTTCATTCACATGACTGCGATACTACATCGGTCCTGTTGGTGTAGTGGTAACCATACATGCCTTCTAAACCCAAGATCGTGGGTTGAAAAACCCGGCCAGGATCAAGGGATTTTTTTTTTTTGGCATAAAAATTCTAAGTATGGCTTTGTTCTGAAGAGAAGTAAAGCCATGGGTCCCATGTCATACATTTACGGCATGAAAAAGAACCTCAAGGCTGAAATAAGAGGCCTCAGCAAAATTTGTCAGCTGTTTCACGCCCTGAATTGAATGGGATGCTGATGACCTGAGATGTTCAAGAGCTCTGTAAATAAACCAAATCAAACAAAACAACCACAGTATTACCAACTGTATTCATGCATATGCAGAAGGCAGTATGACAAACTTAAAGATGTTTTATGGTGAGAGTGCAGATAATTTTTACTTTCTGTTATATTTATTGCTTTAATTTAATTTTAAAATATATTTAGCACACTTCACTTGCCTGAACTAAAATCTATTAAACCATTTTGAATATTAGCATTCCATAAAATAACTACATGCATGTTACTGTTGTTGTCCCATCTATAAAATTCAACTGTCAAAGAAGTGCAACACACATTCAATTTGTAATGTTGTCTAAACTATTGTTAAAGTATTATACACAATATCAGAATTTTTCAAGAATGTAGCAATAGAAAGTTGTCCTTTAAATCATGACAGTTTCATTCAAAGCTATATTTGATTGGTCTAATAGTTAATGATAATTAAATAGGGTACTTGAAATTTGATGTGATTATTTATAGTTTCCATAAACTCTGCTGGACAGATAAAGTGAAACATCCTAAATGTGACATGAAAATTTTATGTACATCTGCAGGACATACTCATTGTAAATAAATAGTGATCTGCAAATCATGCACCAGCTTTTGATCCCATCTGGTCCCACACATGCAGTATGCAAATGGTCTGGTAATCCCACAGGTCAAGGTACAGTACATTAGAAAGCACTGTGAACTATGGGAAAAGAAACAAAATTTGTACCGTGATCTGCTTCAATCATTTTATTAGCCATCTGTGAGCAAAGGGTATATTATGTTGATGCTGCTGCCACTTACAGGCAAATTACTTGGTGTTAAAGCAGAGAATTTCAGGCATACAAGTTAAGAAAAGGAGGACATCATGATAGTTACAAAAATATGCCTGGTCTCCAGACAAAGATGTAAAAATGAGGACAGAGGACATTGGTCACCATAACTAGACACTGCAGTTGACATTCTATATCATAGTTTGTTGCGGCATATGAAAAGTAGAATTCAGATAATTTAGAGCGTAGGCTTTCATGTCAAATATATGAACTCAGTCTACTGGGCTGTAAGGCCAGGCTCCATTGGGATTCTTCTCCTTCATCTTCAGATGTTTCATCCACGACTGCAGTGGACATCTTCAGTGGTGTAATCGTCTTAATCTTCTTGGATACAAGGCAGGGACTGACTTGTCGCTGGAATTCATAGCATTATATATGGTTGGGGTACCTGTGAAACTGACCCTGATTGGTTTGCTTGGTTAAGGATGTTGGATCTATCCTGGAGCTCATGGGCATGGTTAGCAGGGTGTTGGTTGCTGAGTGGATTATGTAGTTTTTTTGTCTTGGTATTTGCTGAGTGCAATTTCAGAGCTTCTTTCCTGTTAAAGTTGTTTTTATGCTTGTGAATGTCAATGGTCTACTGGTATAGGTGAGGATAATGAGATGTTGAAGCTAATATATCAGTATCTTGAAATCCAATTTTATGCTCTCTGTTAACTAAAAGAGAATATTCAGTGACATGTGATTTGTCTGTCTGACCTAGATGGCATGTCTCTTGTGTTCTGTAAAGCATATATTAAAACTGCGCTGTATGATGTCAATGTAAACACACAAAAGGAGCAAGGTATTCTGTAAACACTGGCTGAGGCAAGTAATTTCCTTGGGTCTTTTGTAGAGCAGAGTTTGTTTCTTATCTGTTTTGTCAATTTAAAACTGTCTCTACATTACATCATCTAAGTAGGGAGATGTAGTCTGTGACATTTTTCAGAATAGGAAGATAAGCAGTGCCCTTCTTAGATAGTGTGCTCAACTGTTTTGTGTTGTTTCTGGGATATAAGGCTCTTCCCATTTCAGTTAAGATAGTGTGTTATCATTGGGATTCACAGATCAGTAATACTTTTTGTGAGTACAAAAATGAAGTTCATTTGGTCGATTAGGTTTTCCTGGTGTATGTATATAGATAAGATGTAGCTCTAAAACTTTCATAAGCTGTTGTTGAAGTGTTTATCAGTATGTGCCCAATTTTTGTGTAATTATTCTTCTGTTCTCTGCAATGTAAATGTTACAGACTGTTGGAAGGCATGTACTGGCAGCATCTGAAGATGGCTTTGTGTATTGCTATTCGCTAAAGAGTGGCAAGTTCAAAAGAAAATATGGAGGTCATGATTCAGCTGTAACTTGTCTTTGTGTGGTAGAATGCTGCATTGAGCCAGATGTTACCAGTGAACTTGAAGGTGGGGAGCAGGTGACACCAGAGCTGTTTTTTACTGGTTCACTGGACAAACATCTGCGATATTTTAGGTTTAAGGTATGTAACACAGAATTCTCTTGTCAAATATGATTGTATGTATCTTTCCCTTGAGGCATGACGTTCAAGACAGGATAGGCCATGCCTCGCTATCCTCCCTTCTTCCATTACATCACATCATGGGTAAAAGTCGGCACTAAAGAAGGGCATTTGGTCAGCATTCTCACTTCTACCAGCTGCTATTATGCAGTTTTCTAGACTGGAAGAGATGGATGAGATGGTAAGGGAGTGATAATGGGAATGAGGAAGAAAGTAAAGATGGGCATTAGTAGAATGAAATAACGGAAACTGTGGAACTTGGATAAAACCTGCTCAGATGTCATTTCATCTGCCACAGATTCCACATAGGCTACTGGGATTGAACCCCAGTTGCCTCGGTGGAAGATGAATGGTTTAACTACTTGACTGTGGTACCACCTTGTAAAAGTGCAGTTAATTAAAGATTGGCACTAATGCTATCAAATAATTTAGTATCAAAGTTTGCATGTTCAAATTGTTGTTCCCTTCAAATACTCTCCAAATTTATCTAATCTCTCTTTTTCCTCTCTTGGAAGACGTACAGGAACCATCCTTTGATAGTTGCTTTAGAACAGTCACTAAAGCTTTTATCACTTGGATTTTGCTGTCAAACGAACATCCCTTAAGTTCATTTTGACCTTTGAGTTAAGAAGAAAATCACTGGAGGCCAGGTCTGTGCTATTAAGTGAATGATACTATAGAGATGCCTTATTTTGCCAGAAACTCGGTGATTAGATGAGCAATAAGAGCAGTGCCATATGTGGCAGTTTCTTAAAGTTGCTTATAACTACAAGTTGGGAAACCCTTTTGGAACGGTCCAACAATGGTGAGTAGGGGGATGCGAAAGTATGGATTATGTGTTGGATTAACCAAGAATTCGCTTAATCTTAATGCATGACGTGTACACTTTCTTCTCTGCCCACTCACGGCTCCTTTGATGGTGTCTTAATGCTGGGGTTACCTCAATGCTCCGTCTAATGTTAAAGCTGGTATTTTGGAAACAAATTTCTTGTCTCGATGGAAAAGCAGATGGAAAGGTGGCTGTGGATATAATACACTTGTTTTGGTGATAACAGCCTTGATTTATTCAATTGCTCTGTGGCTCAGGATTCCCAATCTGAACTTATTGAAAAAGTCTTAAGAAGTTCTTCAAAGTGCCGGAACTTAGCTCACATGCACTTTAGTTTCTCACCACTCCAACAGTTTTATTTATAAGGAAAGTTCTTCGCACCAAATTTTCGTTCTTTCTACTAAAAATGATTATCGATGGACATAACCTAATAACCCAGCACAGATAGATAGTACTTAATTATTCCAAAATATTCTTCCCGTAGGTTACTTTTGCTGCTAGCTCGCTATCATTCTCACGGCCTACTGTTTTTCTCTATTGTTGTCCACAGCTACTCCATTTTATCGCGCCAAACTGTTTTCCTGTATTGTCGTCTATGGCTGCTCTGTTCTCACCTCTTTTTCTCTATTGTCGTATACCGTCCCTCTAACAGGCAATGCTACTTTCCGATGCAACCTTCAAAACATAGGATAGGATGACTGGTTCGCTACTTTAAAAGAATTTTTAAAACTTCCTCACTCCAACAAAATAAAACAATACATAATATGCATACACTTAATTCAGATGGCAACGATAATTGCCTAGAGTGTTCGAGTCCGGGGAGTTCCCGTCTCAAATAGTAATTTTTAACAATCACTTCTCTCCAATAATAACTGAAATCTTAATTTTAATATAAAAATGGCATATTAAACAAAACTTGTTTTTGCTCTTTTGTCATTTTTATTCAACTTTCTACTTTCTGAAACATCGGCCACTATATTGTCCATTTATATTTCTTAGCCATGCAGATATTGATAATATCACTCTGAAAAAAGTTAATATAACATTACATTTTAATACAATAATCACTCTTTTACTCCTGAGCTGAAGCACAGTTTATAGCTACTGGTAAAACAAACAGTATTTCATTCTTTGCTTGATTGTTAGAAACTGCATGCAGGTTTATCAAATCCACATTCAATCCACTAGATGGGAAGCTTGGATTAAAGGTTGCATTGAGTTGGATTGTTGTCCAATTCCTGCATTGTTCATTACAGAATAAAACTTTGCAATTGTTACCCCTTTAAATTACATTTTACATTTTTTATTTGTTTGTATTAGCTACAATAATTTTAACAACTGGTTTGGGCAAACTGACTGAATAACACCACTGAATATAAGGCTTGGCATTGTTGTGATGGAGTCATCCATTAAGATTCACCCCCCCCTCTCTCTCCCTTGGGATGGTTATGTGGTGCTTTATTAACTGGTGCAGGACATTTTTAATACTAAGCAGTAACCGTAACTGCATGAATGTACACCATCTCCTTATAATCAAAGAAAGTAATGACCATAGCTTTATTCAATTGCATCTTTTTTGAGGGTTCAGTGGCCGCATTCAACTCATATTGTGTTGCTCTGTTTGATCTCTGGATCGTAATAGCACACCTATGTTTCATCTTCAATAATGGTATTAACCCTATTCTTGAACACACTCCAGTAGAGGCACACAACAACATGATTATGCCTTTGCTCAGGAATAAGCAGTTCATTCTGCTCAAATTATTCACACATGTAAATAGTTGCTTAGAATAGAATGAATGCTCCGAACAGTCTGCTGAATGTGTTCAAGTTGTGTAAGAGTGAGATATGGATCAGTGCAAATAAAGACAGCTGCAGTTGTGTAAGTGTGAGATATGGATCAGTGCAATAAAGACAGCTGCAGTATTAATCGTTGCCTCCATTAAGGCTGTTACAGGTGTGACTTCTCTCTGCAATTTACAACATTTTTTTTTTTTTGGCCATCTTTAAATGTTTTGTGCCATCGAAAACATGCTCGGTGGGACATCATAGACTCACCATAAGTATTGTACTTACGAAGCTGTTGATAATGGAGTGGTAATATATCCTAAACTTAGGTATTCATTTTTTAGACTAAACTCCACTTACATAAAAGTAAAATGCATTTCTGGAGAATCTCTCCCCTCTTCAGTTGCTCACTGAACCACCATTACTCGAAACGATGGCTAGACAACTGGATGTTCCTGTGGTGGCCTCTGCTGGTTGAAGTAGGAAGTTGCATCCATAGGAGAAAACTTGAAATTCATTAGGTTTTCTCTATTTTTTAATATGAAAATTTTTACCCAAGTGGATAACTCCAATGGGTTGTGAAGATGTTTCAGCAGTTTAATTCCCAGTTTTATTTCGTGATTTTTGGTCCAAAAGTGAGCTGCTACTGTTGATTTCTCCACCTGCTTAAACCGAATATTCCTAAAATGTTCTTTCCTGCAAATTTCTCTTTGTTTTGCCTATGTAGCTCTGTTCACAATCTGCACATTTTATTTCGTAAATTCCTGATTTCTGTTCTGTTGGTATGGAGTCTTTTACTGTGTAACCTAATAAATTCTTGATGTATCTGTTCTTTGGGGTTAACATTATCCCATGTTCTTTGAAAATTTTCTTGAACTCATGGTAAATTGGATGGTAGGTAAAACTTTTGAATTTGTATTCTTCTTTTGTGTTTTTCAGTGTGGAAACTTCCCTTATCCCTTTTTGTCTTTTAGATTTATTGATTATTTTTATCACTGTGTCTTTGTGGAAACCATTGATTATAGCTGTCTTAATTATTTGTTTGTATTCTATTTTGTACTCTGCTTCTGTGAGTGGAATATTCATCAATCTGTGTCCCAAACTGTGAAACACTGCATATTTATGTGGAATGCTGTTATAACTATTATTTTTATGTACTTTTTTCTGTATGTCTCTTTTCTATGGATTCCGAGGTTCAGTCTATCTCCATTTCTTATAATTTTTAAATCTTGGAATGGGAGCCAACCATTTTTCTCTTCTTTTATGGTAAACTGTATAGTTTATGTTGTAAATAAAAAAGTTTAAGAGCATCTATTGAGTGTTTCTTAGGTATTATTGCAAGTATGTCATCCACATACCTATATCATGTCTTGAAAATTAAAGGGAAGTCTTTGGTGATATGTATTTCAAAGAAGCTCATGAATATATATGAAGAAATGGAAACTGGAGGGGGGGGGAAGTTCCATTGCAAGGCCTGAAACTTGTTGATAATATTTTTGGTTGAAACTGAAGAAACTTTGTTGAATGCAAATATTAATACGTTTCAGTAAATCTTCTATTTTTTTCTGTTTGTAAATTTAAGGAGTTGAACCATTTCTTTAATATTTGCATAAGATTCTCTATTGGTATGCTGGGGAATAAGGCTTTTATGTCAAATGACACCATTATATCTCCTGTTGCAATTCTGCAGTAGTAGATTTTTTCAGCTGGGTGAAATGAATATTTAGTGCTTAAGCTTTGAAATCTTTTAAAGGAGTTGAAGTTGTTGATTAATTTTTTTGCTAATTGGTATGTGGGTGAATTGATAAATGTGTCTTAGTGTTATGTAAGTGGAGGTAGTGTGAACATGTTGAATATATTAGTGTAGGATATATTACCACTCCATTGTCTACAGCTTTGTAAGTACAATTTATGTAATGAAGCATGTTTATTTAACCTTTTACCGGTTATGGACATGTATAGACATCCAAAGTAAAATGGGCCAGAGCGATATGTGTATACACATCTGGCAAGAGCTGCAAATCAATGATTTTCAGCCTGTAATTGTTTTAATATTTCTGTAAAAAATAAATTTAAATAAATTTTATATAAAATAGTTGCATTTTGATTGATACACCTCAAAGTTTGAGTAGTTACATAAGGGTACATCTCGACAGTCACCACAAATTGTATTGGTTTCCTTGCATGTATCCCTTTTGCGGCATACCACACATTTCCTAAATGGATGCAAATTTTTTCCCATAGACAGTATCCTTTTAGGGAAGTGTTTCTCTGTCAATAAGGGTGATAGGGATTTTGGACTGTCTACCCCTCTGTGTACAGGCCCCTGAATTTGGTAGCTTGAAATTAGGCTTCGAGTAATTGATGTGCAAAAATCCAGATATATGATTGTTTTTTGTGGGTTTAGAGCTCTCCAAATTACCAAGCAGTTGTATATGATGATAACTAACATGTAAAAAATAGTTTTTATACCATTTTACAGTTTTTCGTAAATAAAGATATGCCTGCAATACCTGATCATTAAATCAATCCCACACATTTGCATATTGTATTCAAGTATAATATATCAGGCTTGAAAATTGTCATTTTGGTTTTGGCATCTAGCTTTCTTGTATCGCTCATCAAAATTTTGGAACTACAATTAGATAAAGCCGGGACTAAGCTTCTATTATGCCAAGGACTGTAGTTCAAAGGTGAAAGCTGACACACCTTTATTTCTGCTCCCTTTAGAGCCTATACATTCATATCCTTTGCCAATCCAATATGATTTGAACGCACTGTTCCAATGGCATTTGTCATTCTTGTATATAAAGCAATAAATAACTTAGAGGAAGTACCAGTTGTCTAGATATAACAGTCCTACCCTGATCAACCACAGGTTCCATGAGGTACATGACTATGGGGCCAGGGAACCCAAGTCTTATTCTCCTGTTTTGTCAGTCCCTTCGCCAATGTAAATACACCTATTGCAGACATACTCTGATTTACTTTCACGAAGATCAAAACTTTTTATGCCAAAGCTGGCTCTTTTTTGTTTTGATATATTGCTTCGAACCCAAGCGGCCCTTCCAGAGCAGCATCAGCATGGTCATCAACAGTGACCTTTTCACTAAGAAAGTAATTTTCTTTTAATTTTGAAATAATGTAATAAAAAATAGACCTAATTTTGTGTAATTTATCATTTATTTTTTCAGGGCTGGTGAAATGAACAAACTGCAATATAGACAAAAACCTGTTGTTTGATATGCATTTTCAATGGAGTTGCTAGCATGTTATCTATAGACCAGTACATATCTATTGTAGGTTTTCGAATAACTCTCATGAGAATAACTATGCCAAGTAGCCTCTAAACTCATTCTGTGTTACATCTGACCACTTCTGTATCCTACTTTTAAGTCCTAATTTGCCTTTTGAGGTCAGATTTTCATGCATGTTACGCTCGTAGGCATTTATTTCAGCAACTATATTTGAGCTACTAAATCTGCAGTAAAAAAACTTGGTAAAAATTAAGGTTACTGTCACTTATGAGCTGGGTATGAGGCTATATCACAGGTTATGCTCCAAAAAATGTGTCTTTTTGTGTCACAATGGTTTTCATAACTCCAAAACCCAGTCTCTGCACTAATACCCGCAGGAGCAAAATTACTTTCTTCTTCACTGCTGCCCACATTCTCATTACCAACTTCAAAATCTGAAAACTCCCCTTCAATATCCAAATACTATCAGACATCAAAAGTTCTGCAATGTTTTCTGAAGTTACTTCAGAAGCTCAAACCCTTCCTAAATAAGCTAAAGCTATACCACTAGTTGAAGCCATGATTTGAACCTTTGTAATTCTTTGCCAAGTGAACCTTGATTCATCAGTATTTAGCTGAAACGAAAATATTCTAAATAAACAAACCCAAACATGTGCCAAGAACAGATTCCAATATCAAGTTTTTTATTTATCTGTCTCAGCTGCTGAAAATTGTATATCTGACCTGAGCATAACAAGTTAAGCTTATATCATGCAAATGCAATCATATTTAGATTCAACCTCATCTAAAGTGACGCACATGTGTGTGGTTGGTTGGCATTACGTCAAACATTTCTCAGCTTAAAGTTTATTACATGCTATGTTCTGTGTCAGCTATGAGTAGAGAGCTAAAAACAAGTGGATATTAAAATAATGAAATGCCAAGAAAAACTTAAATTTGGAATACACATGCAGATAATCACATCAAAGCTGACAGTTTAAACCCTACAGCACACAAACATGCAGTAATTAACAGTTTAACACACCGGCTAGTTAACCTACAAATTAGCAAAGAAGAATATTTTAAAGAATACAAACAAATAGAAGAAACAGCAGTTAAAAATGGTTTTAAAAAAGAACTAGTACATAAAAAGGTGCAGAAATTCAAGAGACAAAAACATATCAAAGAAACCACAACACTTTCAGCAAAAAAAGATAAACTTATTTTTAAAAAATTCACATATCATCCATGGGCCACAAAAAAATTTCAGAATATTCTTAAAGATTTTAATATCAGGTTGGCACCGATTAATAGATTTAATGTTCAAAATTTGCTGATAGATAATGTTAATGACAGTATTCCACAAGAAGAAAAATCAGGTATTTACAAAATAAACTGTGCAGAATGTGAAAAAATCTACATAGGGAAAACAAAGAGAAACATTGGCACACGGTTAAAGGAACATTTCAGGAACATAAAGTACAAGCAAATAGAGAAATCAGCAGTAGCATATCATTTTTGGACACAAAATCACGACATAATAAATAAAACAAAATTATTAAAATCAGTACAAGGACCTACGGAATTAGCAACCTGGGAGAAAATCTACATCTACAAATACAAAAACAGCATAATGAACTTCGACATTGTCGGGGATGAAAACATAAACTACAAGTTTATCACACCGCCACCAGATCAGAATTTACATTCCCACAGCTCAACGAATGATCCGACAGTTGAACCTTAGCATGGCTGAAGATGGGAACAAATGTTCTCGAAACCGGTTCCATACATTTATAAAAAGTAAGTGAAGCTTTAAGAGTGTGTAGTTCAACTAATCATACAATGATATCCATTAATAAAAACAAGTGTTTAATCATAGTAGCATTTGAGAGAAAAAAGTAGAGAACTCTTTTAGCTCTGCAAATCTCAATCAATGACACACAAAATAAACTCCAAAATTTATGATTGTTTTTATTTATTTATGTTTTGCAAATAAATACAATGTAACTTCTTGTAGTTGGCTCATACTGCATTTAATGTCCTTTAATCCAGTTTTTGTTTCATTAAAATATGATAAAAATTAAGCAAAATATAAAATTTTGTTCTGCAATGCAGAAATTTAAATTGCTGACCGACTTAAATGCCTAGATCTGTTCATTCGGTATCTGGAAACAGATGACCATCGGAGAATGGTTAAGTGAACACAAAATTTAATTGTGTAAAATGCTGGCGAAAGTTTGACATAATGGCCATATGTGAAACAACTGCTGCACTGGACTAAGAGAGCAATTGCTAAAAAACTTTTATGTATTTCAAGGTCAAGATTGAAATTCTTGTATTTGATAAGAGAGCATATGTGCAGTCATTTTTATGAGGAATAGTCCAATCTGTAGTAAACAGCTCTCATGTGTATCCTGGCTCATAAAATCTTATGGTTCACATATTGTTTAATTAATGACTATAAAATAATTATGAAAGATTTTAATAACTTTTAATAAAAAGTTTTTATCTTTTGCCTGTTTTAGACTGGGGAATTGGTGCAACCACCAGTGAACATTGGTAGTCCTATCCAATGTATGGACCAAAACTGGGGAATCCTATTCATTGGAACAAAAGTTGGTGAAGTTATACAGTACAACATTAAGGTAAGAAAAACATTGTGAATCATAAGTTCATTACTGAGCTGGTCTTGCATTGTCTCTTTCATTTATATTGTAGTGTATTAAAGTATTGAACCTTCTGCTTTTCTTTTTTAACTGGCTAAATTTCTTAATAAGTGGTGATGAATTTGCTATTTTTCCTTTTCATTGTAAAGCAACTGTAGAACTGATGAAAAAGTACTTAGCCTTTCAGTAAAAAGGTTTTTTCCCATAAATTTAATACCGTATTTACTTCCAAATAGGATCTAATAAGCAATTTATTAGATTATGACATATGCCAATTATCCATAATTATCATGAATTTCCCCTAATAATTAGTATGGAATTATGATCAAATGGAAAATTACTACAGAAAAGCTATATGATTGCAATTAAAAAAAATCATAAAAGAAAAAGAAAACAGTGTCATTGCTTTTCTGTGCATGTCATCTGGCAATTAAGTGGACAAAATCGCCACTCCTGTCTAATGTTCGAACTTATTGCAAAAGCAGCAGAAACTTTTGTGGAGAAATTTAAAATATCTTATTTGGTAGCAAATTTATATTACCTGTATCCTAAACTTAGGTATTCATTTTTTACACTGAATACTTAAGTTTAGGATATATTACCACTCCATTATCAACAGCTTTGTAAGTAAAAATTTATATTTCCTATTTATATGTTTTGTGAATGACTGATTTTGAGTATTTTAGTTTCAATTAGATTGGTTTTGTGAAACAAAGCTTGTCAGTTCTAAAATTGCTTCCACTAGCAAAAAGATTAATGTCAAAAATATATCAAAACTGCTACACGAAGGAATGAGTGTGTTTACTTGCTTCACATACTAGTGAAAACCACGTGTTTCAGACGTTATTCAGGCCTGCCAGAAGTTCAAGATAGCATCATAAGGAGAAGTGTATATCAGAAGAAATTTGCACAAAAGCAGCTGTTTGATACAAAACATGCATAAGACATTTTTTTTATGGCAAAAGAACTGACAGGTAACATGTAATTATGCACAATGTGCTTTAGATCTGAATTTTTGTAAGAGTAAGGGGGTTTCACACTATGGAATTACAGATGACTCCTGCATTCCACCAAGCTTTTCTGGCATAATGCTAGTTAATGTTAACTTGATATCTTAGAATTGTATACAGAAGGGATCAAGAAGGCAGTGAACTATTATTCCACATATATGAGAATGCTAAAAAAAAAAAAAAACAAAAAAAAAACAACCATGCACAATTTTTTTAAAGTTAAAAAGTTAGGTAAGTTGTCGAGTAGAAATACTAAGGTAATCAGTGTCATGTTCATACACTATTATATAGCTACAGTTATTGTTAAAGTTATTTGAAATTTAGTTCATATTTCCATAAAAAGTTTTTTTCATGTGCCTATCATGTTTTCTATTTACAGAGTATGGTTGAATCCAGACAAATTTAAATGTAAATTTCTTATCTTATAATACTTCTGCTATAGATCATTGTTGGCATTTGTGAAAGCCACATGCTTCTAGTAAACAGTCAACCTCAAAATGGTCGAGCTATTATGAACAAGTCTGTAATACAACCAAAGATCTGCAATTATTTAAAGTCTTTGTGATGATGCTCGGCAACTGAAATAATTCAGTACTTCAGGTATCTGAGGTAGTGTGTACGACATTATTGCTTAACATAATGCTTCCGAGAAAGTTCCACTAACCCATTGAGAAAGACATGAACTCCAGCAGTCATGGAAGGAGCTCAGGAATTGATTTTGGAAGACCGGGGTAATCTTTGAGGAAATTGATATCAGTATTGGGTGTTAGTGAGTGGATTGCAGAGAAGGATGTACATTATAATTCTAACACAATAAAGGTGTGACAAATACTCTCTAAGGCTGCCAAGATCAACAGAAGGTTTGACAGCTAGCTCACTCAAGACCCCATGGATACCCAGATTATGGCTAGAATGAAATTTTCAGCTGGGGTTCTCATGCTAGGTGTCGTGTCCAGCAAGGGTGATTACATGTTACCCCATTTCTTTCAGAAGGGGGAAACTGTCACAAAAGAAGTTATTGTAGTGTTCGGACAAATAATGAAACAGTGGATGGAAACTGTGGCCTCAGGAAGGCAATATGTATTTGCACTGGCACATATGAGCCATTTAGTGCAAAACTGGTTGTTGGATTACATGGACATGTTCTGGTCTAAAGAATTCTGTCCCCCTCCATAGCCTTGAGTTGAATCTCTTGGACTATTTTTTTTTGAAGCATAGTTGAAAGGGTTACTAACAATCCAGACACCTTAATGTGGCATCTTTACCCAGCACTATTGAATAAGCATTTACTAATATGGATACAGATAACTGGTTTACAGAACGTACAAGCACTTAAGGCCAAGGACGGATGTGGTCATTGTGACTGTGAGGGGGTTACATCGAGTAATTACTCTGGACAGGTCACACGACTAACAGAAAAAGATTTTTTTGTCTAAATTTAAAAAAAATATTTAATTTGTCCAAATTTAAGCACCGTACTCTGTAGTTGTGTAACTGGAGGTGCACTGCATATACGTGTTTTCAGATCTTGTTTCAGGATGTAGGTGAAGCATTAAAAGACATTTCCTTACGGTAATCTCTATAACATAATGGAGCATCTTCATTAACAGTACCACTTCAAACTGAGCATTGTGAGAATTATTAAATATCATACTATCATGTGCTGGTTGGTAACTGTTCCTAATGCTCCTAGAACACCATAAAATATTACAGCAAAAAAAGTCATTCATAATTACCCAGCTTTCCTCTAAATAAGGGAATGTTAAGTTTCTTTCTCTTAATAATGCAATTGCTAGGGAACCTTTTTCATAATCCTGAAAACAGTAACTTTGGAAATATCAGCATTGTTTGAATCAAATGGGAAAGAATTGTATATTTGTGTCCTCATTTTCACATTTGTTTACATTTTTGTTAGATCACTGATAAGTTATATTTTATATGGTGTTAAATGTAAATATTTTAAAAATAAATTAACATAATAAATTATAAAATAAAAGGACTTCATTAAACTACATACCTACCGGATGCCCGTAATAAATTTTGTGGGACATCTGTGTATTAGACCCACACAGCATATTAATGAACAAATTAGATTCATAAAAGATGTCCTTTTTGTTAGTAAATATGGTAAATTGATGTTACATTAATGTTTTCAGTTGTTAACACTAACTCCACTTACTTATTTAAAACTTTGGACTAGTTTCGGGAGAGGTCCCTCCCATCATCGGCTGCTGTTGACTGAGTGCCGTTGTTCGAAACGGGGGATGGACGCCCGTTCGCCCCTGTGGTGGTATCTCGTGGCTCTAATAGAAACTTGCTGAGTTCATCCAGCGGCGGAAAATCAAAATTCATTAAGTTGTTCTTATTTTTTAAAATTGTGTTTGTATCCGCCATATTTCTTATTGACCACGTGTTGGGTAAATTGGGTAAATTTTTAAAAAATAAGAACAACTTAATGAATTTTGATTTTCCGCCGCTGGATGAACTCAGCAAGTTTCTATTAGAGCCACGAGATACCACCACAGGGGCGAACGGGCGTCCATCCCCCGTTTCGAACAACGGCACTCAGTCAACAGCAGCTGATGATGGGAGGGACCTCTCCCGAAACTAGTTCAAAGTTTTAAATAAGTGGAGTTAGTGTTAACAACTGAAAACATTAATGTAACATATATTACCACTCCATTGTCTACAGCTTCGTAAGTACAATTTTTACTTAATGGTAAATTGAATTTAAAATTAATTTTGTGTCTGAACTAATACAGTGAAGCAATTAATTTATTCTTAATTAGCTAATTAGTCGATTTAATACTCTTATGCTCCACTTACCATTGAATTATACTGAACATGTTTCACATGATGCAGGCAAAAGCCTGTGAAACATGTTCTGTATAATTCAATTGTAAGTGGAGCATAAGAGTATTAATTTGTTAAGAGTGGTGGACTTTTGTAGCAGTAATGTTTAATACACTAATAAATTTAATATAGTTGAGTTGAATTGTAACACTTATATCACTTATTATTAAGGAGGAAAACAAGTTTCAAGAGCTAATTGCTCCCATCCTTAGTTCCAGGTTGACTGCTGGCTTCATTCTTCGTGTTGGTTTGGTTTGTCTCTGGTGGTAGTTGGATGAACTTCTGTATTAGGATGTCACTTGACGGAATTTCAAAGTTAAACACATGGTTTTTGTTCTTCCAGATATAAATGTTTTCCCAGATTGTTAGTTCTGTTTTTCCTGTGATATTTTTAAGTAATTTAGGATTCCTATTAATACTATGCTGTTCCTTCCAAGAATGCCAAGCCACTGCTGGTTTTTCTACCTGTTTTTGATTTATGTTCCTAATATGTCCTTTTGCTCACGTTTTTATGTTTCTTTTGGTCTTTCAAATGTAGATTTTTTCACAATCGTTGCAATTTATCTGATATATTCCAATATAGAATCTATAACCTTCCATAAATCAGGCAAAACAATGAAACCCATTATAAACAATATAGATGCTCCAACATACAAATTAGCCAAATGGTTAACACGTAGATTTTCTTCCTTTTCTAAATTTGAAACACAAAGCATAAAAAAACTCCTTAGATCTAATTAAAAAATTTAAAGATGTAGAAATAGAAAAAAACAGATACCTTGGTCTCTTTTGATGTCATAACTCATTTTCCAAGCATCCAAATGCTAAATCTACACACTCATATAAAAAATTGGTTGATAAAAATAGGGAAAACATAGAAGAAACTCAAAGAATACATTACACTAACAAAGTTGTGCATAGAACAAAATTATTTCACCTTCAATGGAAAGTACTACAAACAGAATTCTGGTTTAATAATGGATAGCCCATTATCACGACTATTAGCAGATCTCTTTATGAGTGCACTAGAAATCAGAATTACGAAGGGTTTACCCTGGTTGTTTAAAACATGGTATTGCTATGTTAATGACATCTTAGTGAAAGTCCCAGAGAAACACCTAGAAGATACACTTAAGTTACTTAATCTACAAGAAAAATCAATAAAATTTGCTGTGGAGAGAGAATGTGACTACTACTCTTCTTAGACCTTAAAATAATCAGAAAAAAAAAATCACTAAACATTCCGCATATATAGAAAACCTACTCACACAAATAGCTACATAAAATACAATAGTTATAACCCAGTCTCTCATAAACATGCAGTACTAAATAGTCTTACACACAGGTTGGTAAATGTTCCCATGAAAAAAGAGGAGTATGATCAAGAACTGAACAATATAATAAATATAATAGAAAATGGATTTTAAACAGAAATTGTGTATAAGAAAGTAAAAAGAGCAAAGAACAAAAAGAGAATATTTTACTTACGAAGCTGTTGACAAGAGAGTGGTAATATATCCTAAACTTAGGTAACCGCCATGGGTGGCCGAGGTCGTTAAGGCACGGACTCGTGAGCAGGAAGTCTGCGCCTCGAATCTCGCCAGGACCATCCTCCCTGACTGGGATTTTTTTCAGTCTTCATAACTAGCAAATGCCAGGGAGGTATCTAAACTTAGGCCTGAAACGCTTCCTTCCTTAAAAAAAATCCTTTCCCAATATATCATTTCATCTCATGTATCATCAGTGTTCACCGCCTGTGGTGCCTCAGTAGTAAAAACGGGCATTAAACACAACTTAAAAAAAAAGAAAAAAAGAAAACCTTAGGTATTCATTGTTTTACACTAAACTCCATTTACTTACATAAAAGTAAGACGCGTTTCGGAAAAATCTCCCATCTTCAATTGCTCACCGAACTGCCGTTACTCGAAATGATGGCTGGACACCCAGATGCGGTGCAGTGAGCAACTGAAGATGGGAGAGATTTTCCCGAAATGTGTCATACTTTTATGTAAGTAAATGGAGTTTAGTGTAAAAACATGAATACATAAGTTTAGAGAAACAAAAAGAGAATCAAAGGGAAGAAAATAGAAGGTACCTAAAATTCACATACCATCCATCAGTTTTCTATAAATTCCAAAGGATCTTCAATAACAGAATATCATTTTAGCCCCTAAAAACAGTTACTCCATAAAAAATATATAAATTCTAAACTAAAAGATGATATTCCATAAAGAGAAAAAACCAGGAATATATCATATAAATTGCAACGATTGTAAAAAATCTACATTGGAAAGACCAAAAGAAACATAAAAACGCGAGCAAAAGAACATATTAGGAATATATATCAAAAATAGGAAGAAAAATCAGCAGTGGTTTGGCATTTTTGGAAGGAACAGCATAGTATTAATAGAAATACTAAACTACTTAAAAATATCACAGGAAAAACAGAACTTACAATCTGGGAAAACATTTATATCTAGAAGAACAAAAACCACGTTTTTAACTTTGAAATTCTGTCAAGTGACATCCTAATATAGAATTTCATCCAACCACCACCAGAGACAAACCAAACCAACACGAAGAATGAAGCCAGCAGTCAACCTGGAACTAAGGATGGGAGCAATTAGCTCTTGAAACTTGTTTTCCTCCTTAAATAATAAGTGATGTTAGTGTTACAAATTCAACTCAAATATATTAAATTCATAAGAATATTAAATCGACTCACAAACAATTAAGAATGGTAAATTGAGTTGGTACTTGATTCAGTTTTAAACAGTTGCTAGCTTCTGAATTTATTCATATGCACATTCCAGAGATGAATAGGCAGCAGTATAGCCATATGGACTTAATAACTTTGAGGGATTTGTAATGCCCAGTTATAACTTTGCATCATACTTTAAAAGAATCTCTAGAAGTTCTGGAGCTAGGGTTCCAGTTTGAATTTAGAGTCCTCAAGTGACTAAGTTCATTGGTTAGAAAAGCCCTGGCATGTATTAAACTGTTTCCTTTATTTTCTTATGCCACAGGAAAGAATTACTTTTTGTAGTTTGTTGGTAATTTTACATTAGGTAGTTGATATTTTTCTCTGATAATTATCTAATTTGTTGTTTTCAGTTATCATCAATCATAGGAGAAGAACCATTAAAACTTGGACGAGATTCCATACTGTCTCTCAAGGCAACAAAGGAGGGTCCAAGAAATGTGCTTATTATTGGCACAAGAAACAAACCTATTACTATTCGGGATGCATCAAGTGGTAAGAATGACAATATTCTGTACAGTAAGTGAACTGCTGCTGTAATATGTTCAGGTTAACACATTATCTGTGACATACTTGAGCAATTACACCTAATTTTATTTTTAGACTTTATAGTAAGAGTTCCTATGACAGGAAAAGTTGGTGATGCCCTGCTAAATTCACACATTTCTGGCATCTTTTTAGAAAATTGTCATTCGTGTACATTATTTCATCTTGAACTTGAGTCAATTTCTTATCTGATCTTTCATTTAATTGTAATGTATGGGGTTTTTCCATATGCTTTATTTTTCAACTTCATACATTGTCAGTTGGGATTGACATCCCTACTAATTGCCGTTTTCAAAAATTTCCCAAAGAAATTTAATGACTCATTAACTGTAGAATCTGGCTAGAAGTACCAAAGAACAAATAAATAAATCAGCCTAGAAAGCACATTTTTGGAATGAAAACTGTGAAATAGAAAAAGGCAACAAGGTATTAAAAACTATTCAACAACCAAAAGAACTAAACATGGTAAAAGATTTATATAAAAAAACATGAGCATAACCTTATGAATTTTGACATCCCGAAAGCAGACAGCACTTTATTTAAGTTTTTCCCTAGACCACCAGAGTCAACCTGGATACCTACCTCCTATGAATGATCCAACAGTCGTTTAACAGCTGATGATGTGGACATTAGTTCCATGAAACATATGTTCTGAGTAAATCTCATGAAAGTGAAACCATAAAGAGTGTTTTAAACATCCAACTCAGAAGAGATTATTAATGGGTGTTTAACTTTATTTGATTCCATTTGAATTATTATTAATATTATAGGAGATTTAAGAAAGACGAATTGTACCCACTAGGTGGTAATGCAGACAAGAATTTTCACTGTATATTACAAGGTGCATTCAAGTTATAACATCTCCAATTTTTTTTTTCTCACTAACTAATGACAAGAAAACTATGAAACTTGTAAATATAACATTTAATTTCGTATCAGAACCAATACAGTGAAGCGACTATTATGTTCTTAATTATCCAGGGAGTCGATTTGATAATCTTATGCTCTACTTACTGTTGCATTATGCAAAACTAGTTTCGGATTCAGCAACATTCTTTAAATCAAAGGTTCACTTGACTACGTTGGAACTACATGAAAAGGATTTGTAGCTTTAGCTAAATTTACAATTCTATGTAAATCTTGAGGAATGAAGGCCTTACTTACCCATCTTCTTTTCTCTATAATAGTGAAATCTATATTGCAACTCAAAAAGCTATGGTCATGTACTTAATATTTCTGTACTATTAATACTTTCCCTTAAAAGCTATTATTATCATGGTATGGCACATATAACACTAGATGACAGCCTAGCATGGCATTTAGAACTGCATTATCTGTTAACAAGTATTTCAACTACTTCATCTGCGTATAGCCACATAGAACACAACTAGAAATATGCATTTGGGCACATAGAACATATTTTTGAAATAAAACAATTACATTTAAAAATTGCACTTAGAACGTTTGACATTTGTACTCTTCTCAAAAAAGATAGGTCGTACTACTCTGTATACATTTACTGTGCATTGCACAGATTTCCTCATTATGCAAGAAGGTTTCATGTATAAAAACAGGTTCCTCTGAACTCCATTATATTTATTTCATAGTTTTAAGAACCCCTCTGGTTCACCATAACCAGCTTCATTTTCTCAACTGGGACTTCGGTGACCCAGCCTCAGAAGTTTGTTACAGTGTTGCCAGGCCAGGGTTAATGTCCACAAGTTGATGAGAACAACAGACTGGCACGGACCAAACAAATATCTATTATTTTGCATGGAAATATGATCATGTAAATTAAATCATGTTTCATCAGTAGAAAATACTAAGCAAGCATAAATTACTCTAGCAGTAATGTACCATAACATCCAATTATAGAAATTTATCTAATAAAAGGATCATCTTCCAGCAGTTCATGAGTATTGTTGATCTTGTATGTATTTAAGTTTAAATTGACTAAATTTTGGATGAACTGTTGGTGTGAAGGAGAGTTTTCTAAAAAGATGCCAGAAATGTGTGAACTTAGCAGGAAAACATACCAATCATCTTCTGTCTTAAGGTACTTATTTTCATTGTACATAATTGTAGTTGTAATGGGGAGAATTTGAATCAGTTTGAGCAGATATTACATCGGCTTAGCTGGGAGTTATTGCTTTGATTGCTAACTCACCAGTTGTCATGAAACAGATGACAATACCATGAAATTTGATATCAAGGGAATTTAATGGAGGCACAAGTGGTTATAACATCAAGATTCTGTGATCTTGAATCTAATCAGTATGAATTATATACTGATATTTTTATATATATATATACACACACATACGCACACACACGCACACACACACACACACACAATTTTTGTATTGTCTCGATTGCTTTCCTGCAATTATTGTTATTGTTATATTGTATTGCATTTATTATGGTTTGCCATCCCATAAGAAAACAATGCATTAAGGTTTCATTGTTTATATATTATCTTCGATTAAAATTTAGAAGAAAAAGACATGTGAAAATAAATTCAGCAGAGAGTTGTAAATAATGTAACCAAGAATAGACAAATATTTGAAAAAATAGTAAAAGCACTAATACAAGGGTAATTTAAAAAGTTCTCGGAATGAAGCACAAAATAACAGAGCTTTTGAAATTATTCTTATTTTTCAAAATGGTCTCCCTAGACATAATGCACTTTTTCTAGCATTGCTCCAAATCCTTTATCCTATCATGGAAGTCAGACTCCTCCAGGCCTGTAACAACAGCTTGATTTAAGTTCTTCATCGAACGAAAATTTCTTTCCAAAGAAATTTTCTCAGTTTAGGAAACAGGTCCACAAAGAAATTTTCTCAGTTTAGGGAACAGGTGGACATCCAATGGGGTAGATGTGGCAGCAAATTGTACCACAATTCATTATTTTTTATTGTGATGGCATGTATAGGGCAAGCAATATCTTGAAGTATTCTTTGTTGGTGGAGAGTGATGATGTACAACTTGTTGATAATTTCTGATGTCGTGACAGATTTTGTTATCTACTGCATGGGCCATCTTCTAAGCTTTCATGGCCATGACAAATTATTGTTACGAAATCACTCAAATTTACTAATTTTGTTCCACTTGGACATGTTTCAAAGGAACAATATTAGTGAAATGTGAGTGATTTCGTAACAATAATTTGTCATATTATAATAATATTTCACTGTGAAAATCCCCGATACAAAAAACTATTTCATGGCCATGTTTAAACTCTGTATCCTACTAGGAATTTTTTGAAAATGATGGTGCAGATTCCCCAGAGTGTTTGTCATGTGTACATAAATTTATGTTGCATTTATACCCTTCTTTACCAAGTATTAACCATGGGATGTGCCATTTTTCCCATATATACATGTTTGCACTGCAACAAACAGTGATTCTTGACCAGTCCATGTATTATTCCACAGATGTTTCTATGGAAGATAGGTTTTGATAATAAAACTGCTTTGGAATTGCTGAGAACTTTTTAAATGCCTTTGTAATAATACTTTATTTGCTTCATAAATGTAAGTCAAAGGGGGGCTGTGAGATCTGAAATCCATTAAATAAATGTAAAAATAATATATGATTATAATACACTTCATGTGATATATATTTACAAATATAACATTGACAAATTCGAATAGAACATTTTAGAAATATCAAATTAAAACAGATGGGAAAATTTGTAGTAGCACACCATTACTGGAGTCAAAACCATAAAATAGACCCAGAGATAAAACTTTTAAAAAATTAAACATCCCATATGAATTGGCCACCTGGGAGAATATATTCATTCTAAAAAACTGAAAAACTGCAATGAATTTCTGTCTTCCTCCATGGGATTACCTTTCCAATTCATTTCATATCCACCAGAGGTTACTAAATACAACATAATAGCTTCCATGGGACCAACATGAGCACCAAGAAACAGTAGGTCAACAACTGAGGATGGAACCATGGTTCTGAAACCTGTCCTAACTTAAGTACAATAAGTGAAATATGTAAAGAATTTACCCGCATTATATAAATTAATGTATAATACTTTACTGTAAACGACTTCAAAATTAAACAAATACATTATAATTTTTTATATTAATATGAACTGGCTTTTGTTACTAACTATTTGGTTTAACGGTTGCAAGTCATTAAATCCTTTCAACAAGAATTTATATCAGCCATAATTCTTAATTATTTCCTTTTGTATTGGAAACATATTTTTATAGTGAGCCAGCTATAGCAGTGTGCTCTCAAGTTATGAATTTGCTTCTGCACAGTATAAAAATCATTGTTGTTGATTTCCCCCAAGCTTACAAAAGTATGTAACAGGTGCATTCCTACCAGATTTCATGTTCATCTGTGAATTTTAACATGAATTTCTCATTATTTAAAAGTAAACATGTGCAGTGATTTTCATCATCAATTTAAAGCCTTCAGTGATATTAATTGCACTAAGCCTCTCCTCCCTTATTCTAAAATGCATACAGTAACTGAAAATATTGCTGATTTGCAGGTCTGTTGTTACGAAGTATTAACAGTAGCTGGAGTCATACAGTTTACAGTTTGGTGTTAAATGCTAATGAAGTGTACTGTGGAACCAAGAGTGGCATAATACCTGTTATACAGTTTCAGGTAAGTTTGTTTTTAATAGGCAAGTAGAAGTGCTGAGTAGAATTTTTAGCATTTAGATCACCATCAAGTATATTTGCTACCTTTTCAAAAAATATTGAACATTTTTAACACCAGCTTAAAACTATCCTATATAATGATATAAATGTAGTTTGTTTTCAAAAAGTAATTATAAAATAAAAATTATTTCTGTGTGCAATGCAACCTATATATACAAAGTACTGTACAGCTCAAATGAATAGACAGACGTGAATGGACTGGCATGGTGAAGTTGGAGAAGAATGGTGGGAGTTGACTCGTAGGGAGAGAACACAAGAGCCAGCACACACCCAGAAGGTAATTGAACTGAACATCCCCAAATTCCTTGCTAAGCAAATAATAGACTTGACCAAATTACGGAGCATCTAGTTTGCATTATTCATGTCTATTCATTTGAGTTGCATTTTCTTGCTTAAGGGGAGTTGGAGGGCAAAAATTTGAATTTTTTGACAATTTTCAGAAAAATGAATTACAATAAGTTTACAACTTTTTGGAATTATGTAATATACTTTTAGTGAATGTAGCCTAGAAATAGTTTTTGTAATATTTGAAAATACATCTACATGAATTAAAAAAACTCCGGATTTCAACACCATCTATTTCAAAATTATATAGCTTTTGATGGAATTGACTAGAAGGTTCTGATTTTTACTGTTGTCTAAAGGAAATTGCTTATGCTGTTAGCTATTCTGATGTAAATAGTCTGAACAGCTCCTGACTATGGTACAGGCTTGCATTGGATTTTGGATTGGAGCTATGAGTGAATTATAAAAATTTTTCTTTAATCCTAATTTTCTGACAAGTACATATTCCTGCATGTATGCACCTTTAGAAAAATACTACATCAATTGCCTTAACATTTTCATTGGTATACAGACAGCAAAGAAGCTACTGAAGCAGAATTATTTAAGAAAATTTTTCATAAAGTGGAAATTATGGAAGTTTTTGTAAAAAAAAATTGACAAAAAAATAGACTTCAAATAAAAAAATTTGTAATATTTGCTTAGATTCTATGAATTCTTCAGTACACAGATAAAATGTGCCAAAATAAGCTATCCAAATTTCAATGTTGCTGCCCTGTTTCTGCCAGAGCAGGAACATAACTTAGCTCGGTAAGATGGGACCTTCTGACTTCCCCACCATTTAATGTATACCCCAAGACTTCCCCAGTAAAATTTCTAAAAAAAATTTGTAAATGTATGCATTCCATTTTCACAAAAACGTGCAGCAAAAAGACTTTTCCAATATCGGATTATTGTGCAGTTATTGTTTCTTAGGAGTGAATTACCAATAGTGTCAGTGTAGGCCCATATGAGATAGTAAGGACACTTCATTTATTTTGTAAATTGATGCTTTTATATAATATGAATAATATATGGTGTAAATAATAGAAAACCAATTAAAAAACTAAAAATTTTAATAGTTTTTTGTGAGTATACATCTTCTCTTATGAATTTCTATATTAAAAATGAAGACCAGTTCATTAAAATATGCAAATACAAAGACATTGGTGTAATATTCATAGACCCATTGCAAATTATCTTGTTAGTGTACACTAAGCATCTTTCTTCATTTGCTGCTGTACTCATATTTTTCAGCACTTTGAGAGTGTTTCCTTTATTACTATTTCAATATTAAAGGGAATGTGGTGAAATATTTATACAATTTGTATTAATATGAGAGATTTCATGCATTTCAAGTGAAATATTAAAAGTATACATTTTTAATCTGTATAGAATCACAAGAACAATTGGAGTAAAAGAATATATTGTATGAGTCTGTAGGAAAAAAAGAACTAAATAAATGTATGTGCAAAAGTGTTGCTGACACAGCTTACAGTTTAAATTAGTCTTTGTTTACTATACCAATAAATGATAAATGTATAATTATTGAAATTTTTCCCTTACAGAATGGAGAACAGATTTACAAATTCAAAACTGGAGCAGGAGTAGTATGTATGAGGATATACAATAATCTGCTATTTGCAGGATGTTATGATGGCAATATATATGTGTTTAGCATCCATGTGAGTGGTTCTTAATTTTTATTAGAATAGTGATATAGAAATTCAAACCAAGAAAGTAAAAGTAATGGAGATGCAAGATTTGTAATGAAGTGTAATCATATTTTAATTATTCATCCTCTTTTGTTAATTTTCCTGAATTTCATTTTATTACTGTGTACATTTCTTTATTCACAGGATAAAAAACAAGTGTCATGCATTCCAGGACCAGGAAAAATGCTTCTTTGTCTGGATATTGTAAAAAATAGGGTAAGTATATATTTATTATTGTTGTTGTAGTAGTAGTAGTAGTAGTAGTAGTAGTAGTAGTAGTAGTAGTAGTAGTATTTATTTCTTTTGCACCACATACATATTTTTTAATACAAAATAGACACAAATAATAATAATAATAATAATAATAATAATAATAATAATAAATTACATTTAAATATAACAATTAGGAACAGTGCCTTCGGCAATTCCAGAAGGCACTGAATCCAATCAAAATTTATTCCAATTTGATTGGCTCACCCCCCAGTCCCCGGTTCAGCAGCAGCTACTTACTGGAATATCCAGGGGACTCGGCTTGGATCCAACCAAAAACAAAACACAACATTAAAAGTAATTTATACATTGAATACAATATTAAATTATATTTCCTATAATAGTAAACCTTCCTTCTTTTTTTATTTAAACCCATTCGGCCAAATTTCTATCCTTAAGAGTTGCTTATTTCTTAGGGCCTTATACACACAAACACCCTGGTTATTGGTGATCCTGTTTAACTAAAAACAAAGACACAGTGATAAAAATTATCAGTAATCTAAAAGACAAAAAGGGATAAGGGAAGTTCCCACACTGAAAAACACAAAAGAAGAATACAAATTCAAAAGTTTCACCTACCATCCAATTTACCACAACAAGTTCAAGAAATCTTCAAAAAACATGGGATAATGTTAGCCCCAAAGAAGAGAGACAACATCAAGAATTTATTAGGTTGCACAGTAAAAGTTTCCATACCGACAGAACAGAAATCAGGAATTTACGAAATAAAATGTGCAGATTATGAACAGAGCTACATAGGCAAAACAAAAAGAAATTTGGAAATTTGGAGGAAAGAACATTTTAGGAATATTCGGTTTAAACAGGTGGATAAATCAGCAGTAGCAGCTCACTTTTGGACCAAAAACCATGAAATAAAACCGGAAATTAAACTGCTGAAACATCTTCACAACCCATTGGAGTTATCCACTTGGGAAAAAATTTTCATATTAAAAAATAGAGAAAACCTCATGAATTTCGAGTTTCCTCCTATGGATGAACTCAGCAACTTCCTACTTCAACCAACAGATGCCACCACAGGAACATCCGGTTGTCGAGCCATCGTTTCCAGTAACAGTGGTTCAGTGAGCAACTGAAGATGGGAGAGAATCTCCCGAAACGCGTCTTACTTTTGTGTAAGTGAATGGAGTTTAGTGTAAAAAATGAATACCTAAGTTTAGGTTATATCATAATCTTGTTGAATTAAAAGTAAAACTTCTAAAATCATTCATTTAAGAACTTTCCAAAAATAAGACATTTTTAAAAAATTCTGTTGGAACTCACACAGTGAAGCCTGTTAATGTAAATTATAATTAATCTGTTGTCTAACACACTCACTTTTAAATAAGGTGGGACCGGTTTTGAAGAGACATTCTCTGCATCTTCAACCAACTTGACAACTGGTATGAGAAACTAACATCTATGAGGACCTGTGGCTTCGTCCTGGTGATGTTTTTTCTTTATAAACTGAAAATTGGTATTACATCCTCCTATAATGTTGAAATTCATAAGATGATTCCTATGTTTATGAATGTAAATCTTTTCCCGTGTGTATAATTCTGTACTTAAAGAAGCACACAGAAGTACAGAATTGGACACATGGGAGAAGATTTACATTCATAAACACAGTGATCATCTTATGAATTTCAACATTATAGGAGAATGTAATAGCAATTTCCAGTTTAAAAGAAAAAACACCACCAGGATGGAGCCACAGGTCCTCATAGATGTTAGTTTCTCATACCAGTCATCAAGTTGGTTGAAGATGGAGAGGATGTCTCTTCGAAACCGGTCCCACCATATTTAAAAGTAAGTGAAGCATAAGACTGTGTTAGATGACAGATTAATTATAATTTACATTCTAAAATCGTGTCAATATATTAAATTCTCTTGACGTTTCACATTATTGTGAATTTCATTTATGTGAAACGTCAAGAGAGTTTAACATATTGACATGATTTTAGAAGTTTTACTTTTAACTCAACAAGAAAAGTATATTCCCTTTCTTCTTTCCCATAATCTTGCTTGATGAATATCTTCCTACCCCCAAGTTTTCCAGCACCATCTATTTAAATTTCATGGTGGTACAATTGACAAGTATCTGCCTTGGTTTAAATTCTTTTATACCTATTCTGAAGGAGTCACTTATTTCCCAGCCCTGTAGTTGGATTCTCAGCTTTTCCTTAAACATTTCTTCAACCTCTTGCCACGTTCTCTTCTCTCTACTTTCTTGTATTCTAAATATAATAATGTTTATATATTATTGTAAAATAGCTAGACATGGTAACAGTGAAACAAAACTGTAATATACAAAAACCAGTAAATCAAATCTAAACAATAAGAGTAATAACTGGTTAATTTATCCAATCAGTGTTTTACTAAATATGAACTATTGCAGTTAAATAAAGACTTGAAAGCATGTGTGAATTTTACAAATAAATTGGAAGAATATGTTGTATATATTGAAATGATCATTAAAAATGTGGAAGAACAGAAAGAATCAGTTAAAAACCAATGGAAGCCAATTTTACAAGAAATGAAAAAAGAGTTAATCAGACTAAGATAATTACAGACAAGTTTGAATAATAAAAAGGTAGTTTATACCAAAGCAAATAAGTGTAATAAGATAGCAATTTTAGACGAGATTGAGTATAATGTACATACGGCAAACATTCTGCAAAGTGTAGGATATGCAGTAATTAAGCAAGACCTTTCTTATTAAAGCCTTCAGTAACACTTTGAAGAAGACAAAAATGTTAAATGTAAAACAAAAATTGATACTAAAATCACATAACCTTACATTTCCAGGGATTTTGGTTTTCTTAAGATTCATAAACCAACCCAAAATATGCATTTGATAATCAGTAGTATAAATGCCCCTACATACAATTGGAGTGAATGGTTAAGAAACTTAGAACTGTGGAAAAATTTGGCAGCCTAAGTATTAAAAATTTGTATGAAATACATAAAATTAGCAACATTTACATATATACCTGAAGCCTCCCTCATCTCATTTAAGTCACATCATATTCACCAGCAGTCCAGTTAAGAAGCTACTTGTCTTGCTGAGAAAATGGCTGCAATCCAATAAATTTTCCAGTCTGGAAATTTAGGATTAAATCAAGTCAATTAAACTGTGCACACACCAGAATTTATCAGATTAATTGCAAAAACTGTAATTATATATGTATATATGTATGAAACAAACAAAGAAATTTAGAAATTTGAGTCAAAGAACTTTTCAGAACAATTAAGTATAAAAAAAGTTTGAAAAGTCAGCAATTGCCACAAATTTCTGGTCTAAAACTCGTGACATTAAAAAGGAACCTAAGTTATTTAAGACAGCCAGAAGTCCAACAAAGTTATATGTGAAACATTTTTATTACTTATAAACCAAGACATCGTCAAAAACTTCAAAATTCTGCCAATGGATCATCTGGAAAAGCTTATACTGCCACTGCCAGTTGACATCAGTTGATCTATAGGAGAACTGGGGGTTAATATAATAATTAACAGAAAGGACATTGTACTATGCAAACAAAAATATTTAACCGCCATTAAAAGATACAGGAAGGAAAATAAGATTTATTGGATGAGATGTGGGTAATTGAGGTACTATGGAGACAAACATATTCAAGGGCCATGAAAAGATATAAGGAAAATAAGAAAAATTGTTGGATGAGATGTCGGTAAATGAGGGTCATACCACCTCAAAAGCATGATTTGACACAGTTTCCAAGAAGCAGACCTTTCTTTCTGGTAGATCCTTGGGTTCTACTGGAAAAGGTTGATCGACAGTCAATAATTGCACTTTATGCATGTAGTGATAGCTGATGCATAGAAGACAGCATGCTTATATTTGAGTTGAAGAAGATGAGTGACTATCATGAAGAAATGACCAGCAAGGTTTTCCATGAATGGTTCATTAAAGTGTTACCTAGGATTGAACCCAGGAGTCATGATAAATAATTCTTCATACCATAGCATAAGGTTATCATGCTGTGATAGCTCTGCTTGGAGAAAGGATAATACTGACTGGCTTTTGTCACAAAACATGCTATACCAAGTCTAATGTTAAAGCAGAAATCCTAAGATTAGCCCAATACACTGCCAAACATAATGAGAACAAATATATTATGATTGCTTCATCAGGGCATATTGTGGATCTAACCTAACTTTATACTGAAATCAAATCCCTATTGAACTCGTGGACCACGTTAAAAGATTTATAGTGAAAAATAACAAAAGTTTCATATGAGAGGTTTTGGCATTCCAGGATACAGCATTAGCAGGTGAACAGTGAATGTGGCAGATGGATGGCCATGCAGACAGAATAGTGAACAGTTTAAATATCAGTATTAATGACAATTCTTCTGATTCAGATTTGAATGTGGCAGCCTTTGCCCGAGAGTGATTTTAATTAATGTAAATTATTGAATATCATAGTTATAATCTTATTTATGAATTAATTCAGGTATCTATATTTTATACTAATGTTACTCTTTATGCTAACATATATGCACAATTTCACATGTTTACAAGGTCCTAAGTAGAGAATAAATACCTTCTTATGTTAGTAATTGGTTAATAATAGTTGATTTATGCAGTTTTAGCAGTGTTAGAGGTTAACTAAGCCACATGGTAAGTTGTGAAGAAGGGAGTTGCTTTTGAACTCTTCATCCAGTAATTTACTTGGCAGAAGGATATATGTTTACAGCTATTCTGTTTCTTAAAGTGACCACAGATAACTTATACACACAATTTATGTTATGTTAGCAAGGTAGATTTTTATTAAATTAAGTTCAATTCAATTAATGTTATAATATTGAAATTTAGAGATCAGAATGTTATGTGTAAATAAAGTTTTGCTTAGATCTAATAGTGTAGCTCAGGATATTTGTTTTTTTCAAAACCTTGCATTATATTAGAAGTAAAAGCAGCAATAGTATCTAGTGTGTGTGTGTGTGTGTGTTTATATGCATGAGTATTGTCTTATTTATTAAGCTAAATACTAATGAGCATTTTGCATTTAGTTGGATTGTTTTTCAGTCATATGCACAAACCTGCTTACCTAAATTTATGTTTATTGTTATGCTAAGAAACATTACAAAATGTTATGTAATTTACATATTTCTGACCCTGGCCAATTTCTAGGTGTTGCATATCACCAATTCTTAAATATATATTATAATTACATCAAACCATCACTTTAAACAAATCCTGAAAGAGAGGCCTCTGAGCAAAATTTGTAGGCCGTTTCAAGCCCTGAGTTGAATGGGACGCTGATGACCTGAGGTGTTAAAGAGCATCCATAAATAAATCAATCAAAAAAAAAAAACTTTAAACAAATAATTTATTAAAATGTAAATTGGAACTTGCATACTGAAGCTAATCATATAATTGATTTCATTGTATGATTTAGTTGAACTACACACTCTTAATGCTTCACTTGTCATAATGTATCATATATAATGGTATCGGTTTCGAGAAAATTTAGTTATCATCAGCCAGGTTAAAATCTCTGTCACGTCATTTGTTGAACTGTGGGAATGTATATTCTGCTCTGGTGGCAGTGTGATAAACTTATAGTTTATGTTTTCATCTCTGGCAGTGTCGAAGGTCATTATACTGTCTTTGTATATGTGGATGTAGATTTTCTCCCAGGTTGCTAGTTCTGTAGGTCCTTGTACTGATTTTAATAATTTTGCTTTATTCATTATGTCATGATTTTGTGTCCAAAAATGATAGGCTAATGTTGATTTCTCTATTTGCTTGTACTTTATGTTCCTGAAATGTTCCTTTAACCATGTGCATATATGTCTCTTTGTTTTTCCAATGTAGACGTCACATTCTGCACACTTTATTTTGTAAATACCTGCTTTTTCCTCTTGTGGAATACTGTCCTGTCACTGCCGGAGATGAAAACTTAAACTACAAGTTTTATCACATCGCCACCAGAGCAGAATACACATTCCCACAGTTCAACAAATGATTTGACAGTTGGATTGTAGCTTGACTGATGATAACTAAATTTTCTTGAAACTGGTACCATACATTATGACAAGTAAGTGAAGCATTAAGAGTGTGTAGTTCTTCTAAATCATACAATGATATCAATTAAATAATTTATTGTTCGCTACATATATACCTGTCTCCGGCTCATTAGTAGTCTGCTACTTGAATATCCAGGAGAAATGTATTTCAGTCTTATCTTATTATTTTATTTATTTATATTAAGAAATACATGCAATCAATATAACTATGCATTCAGCCCAAACTCTTAGCCAGTCATATTCAAAAATACAGAATATACTTTCTTATACAGTTTTAGTTTCTTCTTTAACATTACAAAAACTAAAAGGAAATAAGAAAAGAAAAAATATCCTACCACTCTTTTGACAGATCAAATTCACTTATATATACACACACACACACACACACTTATATAGCATATTTTATATTTATAGATTATTGTGGGAAGCAAAGATGGCAACAAATTGGAAGCATGGGGATTTCCACAGGATGTGAGAAATCATGTAAAAGAAGCCAAGCATAGATGAAAGTGAACATTTTGCCTAAGTACAGTGGTACTTTTGTGTTGTGTGTGTAAATGTGAAAGATGGAACCTATGTAAAAAAAAATATTGCACGGACAGTGGCCTCTTAGGCATTTTGAATATTTGGACAGCAATTATAAGCATTGTAAGTAATGTAGTACAATACATAGATTAATTAAGTACTAAGAAAAAAAAATAATTCTAGTATAATGTAAATTAAATTTTATTCTTGTATAGAATTCACAATGTGTTCTTTTTTTAACTATCCAAATCAGTGGTTTTCAGAATATTTTGGATATGTGCTAATCTCAAGAGTTTTGCACTAATTTCCAGTTTTATAAAATATAAAATCAGCAATAACGGTGCTCAGGAAATGGTTTAGTTTCACACCAAGTACCAAAGCTGCATTACTTTACATCACATAACTGCTTCCCCTCTGTTCATTTATAATGTACACATGCAATTTGTTGGAGTGGTCCTCCAAATTGTTGTGGCTTGCTGTATCCCATATAACCACTACCAAGGAGTACCTTGATTACTAGTTTATTTTACAGTGTAGATTTTGGAGGATCCTTCTGTTTACATTAGCATAGATCATCTACAATTAATTCTCATTCCCATTTTAAACATTGGTGTTAATTTATATGCTTGGGCATGCTTTTAAATCAAAAAGATTCAAAGAGCAAATGAAACATATCAGTAAAAGCCTTGAAAACTTCAAAATGGATGTTTATCCAGTGTTCCTAAAGCATTATTTCTTCATAATGCAAAAGAGGATAAGGTCTAATAAGCACATATCTTATAAAAAGTATCTGGTGATATGAGTGCAGTAGATAATTTCATAATCATGTATTTTGTTTGAAACATTTATAATGTTACATTCATTTTAAAATAAATTGGGTAATTTAAAATGAATGGATGAAAAGAAATCATACCTGTCATTGCTATAATGAATTTATTTCACAAATACAGGTATAACATGAAATATTAACGCTTCAAGTTTCTACAGAAATTCACAGATGTTTGATGTACATATGTGCCCTTTTTGACATGACAGATGTCTACACAATAGTCTAGTTCTTGCCATACCCAAGTTCAGCATAGCCTGGTCAGTTAAGTTAACAACATCGCATATCTGTTGCTTTAACTGCTGCAAGTCCTGGGAAATAGGGGTTAGAACAATTTTTCCATCACATACAACCAAGGAAAAAATTGCAAGGATTATATGGGGGGACTTGATGGGCCATCATTTCACCCAGCAAGGCCAATCCAGCATTCTGGAAGATGCTGTAATCATGTATATGTTTATATCAATGTAGAGGGACAGTCTAGCTCCACAAGAGGGTTACTGATGAAATTCTTAGAACCAATGACAGCTTGACCTATAAACCAGGACTACAAGAATAAATAAATAAGAATAAACAAGTGAGATATGATAGAATGTAAGATCGATCATTTAGATATGCTCCTGAGAGACCAGAGATGATTGATTATACATTTACCAACATCTCCTCTCATTAAAACAACTGCTATCTTTATTCTTGTATGGAAGTATCTAATCTAATCTATGATTATAATAATGCCAGAAAGGAGCATTTTAAATATAGTGTCATGTATGAATGCATAAAAACCTAGGACATTTCTGGGAAAATTCAAACGTCTGGTAAGCCTACTCCGAAATGCTCAGGTATCTTTTCTTCCAACTGGGGCAAAAAGAACCAAACTGTATTTATTTATGGCACAGAAAATATTTACTTTCACAGAATAATGTCCATGTTCCAGTATGGCATGCTGATTTTCATGCCCCAAAATCTCAAACTATGCCTGTTCACATCCACATAAGTAAAATGTGGCTTCATTAGTGAACATGAATCTTTCTTTGAAATCATCCATCTCCAGTCATGCTGGAAAATCCACACAGAACTCTCTCCCTTTTAGTTTGTTGCTTTGGCATCTGTACCATGTGAAATTATTAAGACTTGAACTGCAGACACTTGCATAATATATGCACACTGGTACTTGTGGCATGTAAGTTCTCTGCTGGGACAATATGTTAACTTACTAGAGCTTTATAGGTAAGTAATATGAATGTAAATTATAATTAATCTGTCCTCTAACACACTCTTACGCTTCACTTACTTTTAAATACAGTGGGATCAGTTTCGAAACCAGTCCCACTGTATTTAAAAGTAAGTGAAGCATAAGAGTATTAGACGATAGATTAATTATAATTTAATTTAACAAGCTTCACTGTGTGAATTCCAACAGAATTTTTACAAATGTCTTATTTTTCAAAAGTTCTTAAATGAAGTAATATGAATGTTTTCCATCATTTTGTTGTTGCTGGATAAGCATTCTGAGCTGTTTCCTTTGCATAATACTGCCTCCTCAAACTGTTTCACCTACCTTTTTATGTACTGGTAAGGTTCTTCTTTAACAAATGCACTGGTTACTAATGAAGTTTTTGTATATTCTAGCACAATGTAAATTTTTTCTTTTACTGATGCTGATATTTTGAATACAACACCTCTTGTAAGCATTTTGGAAATGTTGAACTTTTAATGTTGCCAAATAAAACTTGGACAGCTGTACTTAACATGTTATATGGGTATTTGTGAAACATATTCCTTATAGCAATCGGTATAAATTATGTTTGTACCATTCATTTAAATTACTCTGTATTTACATTTTATTTACATACATACATACATACATACATACATACATAATGTGCAACATTCCAACGGCCCTGATATCTTTGTTCCATAACAGAAATGTCCTGATGGAATCTCTCCCCATGTTCATCACTAAGGTGGGAGTGGAGAAAATGGATCTTAAGGGACATGTTGCATCCAAGGTTACGGTATTTTTGCAGGACCACTGTCACCAAATGCTTGTAGTTGTCATCTCTTTTGTTGCCTAAAAATCCATGAACAACACCCTTGAAGGCTTCCCAAGCTTCCTTTTCTTTCCCCTCCAAAACTTGGTCAAATGCAGGATCCTTTACAAGTTCTCTTATTTGTGGTCCGACAAAAATGCCTTCCTTAACTTTTTCATCACTTAATTTCGAAAATTTCTCTCTGATGTACTTAAAGGCCTGTCCTTCTCGGTTCATAGCTTTGACAAAGTTTTTCACTTGATATGCAGGGGTGGAAGAAGAACGTCTTTTGGGTCCACAAGAGGCTTGGCAGTCTTTACAAGAGGCGTCAGATTGCGTTTCTGTGAGGAAAATGTTATTTCACCACAAATATAACAAAAGTTATTCACCATATTTACACATTTTCGTGGCATTTTTACAAATTTTACACTAAAAAGCACTCGCGAACCAGAAATTTTGCATTAATTTGAGTAGAAACTATATGTAATTCACAGCAACAGTATCTATGTTTATGACTTACAAACAGCTGAAGAGCATTTGTGTTTTGTTATTTGACAGGTGTGCCAACTCCCAAAAAAATTCCCCCAAATTTAAAATCTTCACTCTACAAATGAAATGTCACTTTATCTTCAAAACAAGAGCTAATCTATCATTTTTATGGTGATTTTTGAATTCCGCAGATGGAAATATATGTAAATTCACTATTTTTAAGCCCGAAACATTTTCATTGTTGCCCAGTGTAATTAAATAATGTTTGACAGTAGTTTTGTCTCAACATTCACATATATTCAATTTTGAGTACTGCAGAAGCAGGTGATTCTGATCAAAATTTGCATATATATCAATATTACTGGTTTTTTAATTGTAATAATATATGAATTGTACAATCCTTAACGTTTCATAATAAAGTCATGTAAATATCATTGTTAACAGTTTCTGCAAAACTGGTTCTAGCCTATAAGTGTTGCAAGATGCAGGTGATTCTTATAGTTCTAATATTAGTACATTTATATTAAAATATTAAATTAACATTAAAAATTTATTTATATACACTCATTCAATTGAAGCATTATCTAAGCATAACTCTATTTATTATTTAAAAGCAAAGTGTTAAATTTAAATGCTGAAACCTATTTTGAAATTTTAGTTACAGAAATGATTTATAATAAAAAGATCACATGCAAAAATTTTAGCAGCGGTTTAAACTGCAAGGCTTCAAAATCAAGTACCAAATCTAGCATTTAAACTACAGGAAAATAATGCTTATACTAAGTGACTAGATTGGATAGCCCTGATTGCCTCTTGAAGGTCACATTTTATTTCCTCACCTATTTTTGGTTATCATCTCACTGTTCATCACTCATAATCCACCCTAGGGCCCCCATTAGTAGGCCCCCTGTTCACTTTGGCTGAAAGATCTTTCATTGCTCCATCATGTGCTGACTGTATCAGCCTTCTCTAGCAGGACTCTGTCCTAGCACTATGCTTATCAACGTGTGCAATGACTTAATTTTTACTTCTTATAAAAGTTTTTCTAATCTAGTCCTAGCCTCCTGCTTTCATCATTCACAATCCCTTACAAAGCTATTTTAAAATTTAGTATCCATAATCAAACAAGAATGTGCAACAAAAGCAATAATAATAATAAAAAATAAAGTATTGACTCCTTAGCAAAAACTTTTCTTAATTATTCTGATGTATAGCTGGTGGGCTTCAGATTCAAACCGCTGGTGGATGCCATAAAAGAATAAATTAATTAAGAAAAATTATAACTCTGCTTCAAAACTACCCACATTTATATGATAATTGCCATAAATATTATTGCAATAATTATGCCTGTGCTGGGATGGGGTGAAATATGCTGGAATATTCACATTGTATATCTTTTGTTAAAAAATGTCATGAACCCAGTATTTAATTTCTCTTAGCTGTTATATATTTAATTTTTCTATGTGTCTTCACATAAACAAGCTAGTGCTGTTACATGATCTATTTTTGATGCTATGAGTATGCTTCTATTAGATAGTAAAGATAGAAGACATTTTGCTTCAGTTTGATTTGGTTCTACCAAGTGGGAGCAGGCCCTAATGTGTCACAGTTACGCATCCACATTCTATAGCTAAAGTTGCAGGTTAATTTTTCATCAATAATAAATCAATCAGAGTAGATTTCAGTTACAAAAATGTTTGTCAGTTTCATTATTGTGCACTCAATGCATGAAATGGTTAAGCAATGCAAATTTTTTAGCCTACTTATATCTTTGGACGTCATGGTTTCCTTCAGTTGATTTATTAGCATTGTATGCTGGTTACCAGTGCACTCCTCATGATATAAATTATAGTGATATTTCAAATTGAATTTTTTCATTTGATTTAAGATTTTATTCCATAATAAACATTTTTCAACTCTTTTAAATTTAATTAAGAAATTTTTCCCATTAACTCTTAAATGTAGGAGCAGGTCTCCTCTTTTACCATTGCAACTGGGCACAGACATTGTGTATTTACATTGTGCTTATTTTTGGAAAATTGAACTCTGCAGCATGTTGACTGTTGTAATAGACACATATGACATTATGAATACTAGCTTGCATGCTATGCTCTCATGAGTATCAACCCTTCTTGGTCCTTCTCAGCAATGCCGGTTTCTAGTGTAGAGTATCTTTCATTCTGACCCAGTACAAAGTCTCTAGCTGGTACCAAAGATCTCTGAAACATTGAACAAATGGATGATACACATAACAGCTATAGAAACCTGATATTTGGCTTCTTAAAGTGAGGAAACCTTTAAGAAAAGCTTCATCCAGCCAACTGCCTCCAACCGAATTTGAGCAAGGACATGTTAGGGCAGCAGTCATTGTAACCTGAATTGCAATGGTGATTAAAATATTTAAAATAATTATTACTAAGTGAAAATAATGTTCATTAATGATATTATTGTATGATTTAGTTGAACTACACACTCTTAATGCTTCATTTGTCATAATATATAGAACCGTTTCAAGAATATATTATGACAAGTAAATGAAGTATTAAGAGCAAGTAGTTAAACTAAATCATATAACAATATCAGTTATATGATTGACTTCACTGTGTAAGTTCCAGTTAACATTTTAATTCATTGATGATTGTATAAATGAATAAATTAACAGTTATCTTAAGATAACTTTATGCAATTTCAAAGAATCTTTTGCAAGTTATGAATAAATATCGGAATATGCTATTTAACACATAATTTAAGTAAGACTAGTTTTGGCAAATTTTTTAATATAAATAAATGCAATTTTGTTTCACTGTCCTAAAAGGCCATAGTTAAAACAGTCAAATTATATTCTTTGAAGAGCTATCTCATTTTTGCAGCATTTGGAATAATTGCATATTATGGCTCTGACTTCCTTTCCATTTATGAAATAATAGCAAAATTGCTGAAGTAGAATGAATTTTTAAATGTTCTCTTACACTGGTCATGATTAGTGTATCTCTTCTTAGCTTCTGGGTTTTGTCACAGTTTTCCAACTCGGAGGAAGCACAACATGAAAGGTGTGAATTGTCAGCTCCTGAAGTCACAATAATGCAACCCAGAAGCTAAGAAGAAATAACTGTATTGCTTTTGCAATGTTTTAGGAGGAAATAACTTAAATTTCACTTATTTTGTTCCACTTACTTGGACATGTTTCAAACCACTTTAAACAAGGAAAAAAGATTATACCAGACAACCCTTCCAAAACCAGAATCTATAGCCTACTGAAAATGCATAAGCCTGGTGATGAGACCTATAGTAAACACAAATTCACCGACATACAATTACCTTTTTAAAAAATTTAATGCTTTAACAAAATACAAAAGCCAAAGCATAAAAACTCATCAGAATAAATAGAAAGGATCAGACATGCGAAACTAGAAAACACAGATTTGCTGTTTTTCTTATGATGTGATGTCTGTTTCCTAGTATCCCCAAGAAAAACACTATAATAAGAAACCTGAATAAACCTACCTGGGAAAGTAATAGAACAATATCTAAACCTCACCAAAATTTGCATTAATCAAACCTACTTCGCATTCAGAGGCTATGTCTATACACAAAAGGATGTCTAGCAATGGGAAATCACTCTCACCATTCTTGGCAGATAAGTACATGAACTTCTTAGAACTACTTATGCTTTTCCATGAATATACAAATGTTGGTACCATTAAATAGATTATGTCTTTGAAATAATAAATGGAAAAATGGAAAGAGGATGCAATAAAAATACTTAACCTAAAGACAGCCTTGTTAAATTCACAATGGAAATAGAAAACAGCAATGTTCTATTTTTCCTGGATATAAAATTATAAAAAATGACAATATACTGGAATTTGGCATATTCAGAAAAGATATCCATACAGCTAATTACATAAAAAACAACAGCCAAAACCCAAAACAATAATCAACAGTCTCACATTCAGATTAACAAACCTACAAATAAGCAAGATAAAATACAAATCCAAGTACTAAAATATTATAGATATATGCAGACAAATGACCACACAATAGATCCGGTCAACAAGAATATAAAAAAATTAAAACAAAACAAAAAATAAATAAAAGACATCACCACACTAAAAGGTTATAAAGGAGATCATACATACAAGAAATACACATTCCATCCATGGGCACACCAAAAATTCCAGAAGATTTTTAAAGATGCAAATATTATTTTGACTCCAGTAAATAAAAGCAGTTTGAAAAAGTAAAAAACCAACACAAAAGACAAAATTCTGACAGGAAAGCAAACAGGCATTTATGAAATCATCAGCAGAGTTTGCAATATGAATATATCATAAAAAAGAAACATTACTCTACAGTTTAAGGAACATGTAAGAAATGTAAAATAGCTTACCATTTCGGGAGGGGAGAATCCAAAATCATAAAAGCTCTTCAAAACCCATAGAATTAACAGTGGGGGAAATAAATTCATATATAAAATGAGTGAAATTGGAGTAATTTCCTCAATAATAATTTGTTATATTATACTATATTTCACTTTGAAAATTTCCATTATTCAAAACTGCTTATAAAAAGAAAATTTAGTTAATTTTTATTTTCCAAAGAGTAACCTCATTATAAATTTGTAAAATCTACAGAACGTCTTAAAATATGCTGGGAAGCTGACAGCGAAGCCATACTGATTATGAAGGTAACGGCCTTTGAAGCATGTCCAAGTAAGTGGAACAAAATTAGGGCAATTTGAGTGTTCTCCTCATAAAAAAACAGCAAAATTATAGTATATTTCAGTGTGAAAATTCCTGCTATTTAAAACTAAACTGTATTATGTTTCATTAAAAACATGTATATTTTCATTAATGATGGCTGATGCAACTTATTAAGCCTTGGTACATCCGACTCAGCCATTTATTACAAATTTATATTTTCTGTGGTTTTGCGTTTTTTAGGTATAACAAGTTTCTGTTGTGAACCACTGGTCTGGATAATTTAGTACTTGTTAGATATTGAAGCACATGACAGAAACAAATTTTGAACACTATTTAGACACTAAAATAATTTTATATGTAAATGTTAAAGCTTTTTTTATATCTATACAAAGCTTCTTTATCTTACATTATATGGGAGAAGGAAGGAAAATGTCTTTCAAATATACGTTTAGTGTTGACATATATCATCACAATATACTCTTTACCACTGATGTAGTGAACTAAGCAGAGTCATTGTGACAGTGAAAACTATTAAAAGAATATTACTTTGGAACCAAAATTTGATACTTTTATACAGAGTAAATATTTGTTTATTTATTTATTTATCTGGATATAGTATTCTGTGCATAAATTTTTTCACCTTGAAGATGTGCTACAATATAAATGTTGATGTAATTATAGACAAAGTACTTTTAGATATGGTTTCAAACAAACAAAAATCCAGCTCAAAAATTATAGTTAAAAGAAATTTCAGAAATGATTCCCTCCCATTACATGTTATGTTGATCAAGCAATGTTTTAATATATTTTTAACTTTTGCAGAATTATTTCTCCTAGATATAATGTGTGTGTGCGTGCGTAAGAGAGAGAGAGATCTAGAAAAAATTAACATTGTCTATAGATAAAATTATAAAATGAAGAAATTTTGGGCTTGAGGTAGCATTGTGATAACTAGTTAATGTTTTACAGGGAAATGCCATTTATCTGGCTTAAAGATGACTCAGTCTACAAATTCATTAACATGTAACACATTTACATATGTTTATTGTACTTCACAACACAATATTAATTTAGTTAAACAGTAGTGAGCAAAATGATATATGTACATTTAACTGTATAAGTTTAATTAAATACTGTACATAATTTCAGTTTCATAAGTATGTGAGTTTTATTTTTAACATTTTCAACGCTGCATTAAATGGTCACATTTTAGCCCAGAAATAATTTTAAAGGACTATAACATAGCTTCTTAAAAGATAGAGGTTACAAATCCTTGTGTACATTAAAAGAATGAATAAAGCATTTACTGTAAAATTTATTATTATTATAATTATTATTATTATTATTATTATTATTATTATTATTATTATTATTATTACTGTTTTACACTTAATTTACTGTAAAATTTATTATTATTATTATTATTATTATTATTATTGTTGTTGTTGTTGTTTATTACTGTTACATTAATTTGTATTCTGTTAGTAAGCACATGGTATCAGCCAGAGTAAAAAAGTAACCTTATATTTTATTTGATAATAAAGTATGTACAATAGGATTGAAAATTTTATCACTTTCCAACATGTTTAATGCAATCTGCCACTGCTTCAATTCCTGGATACCTTAATAAAATTAATCTTCCAACTGACTGCATAATCAACTGTGCACTGCATCTTTTATCTGACATCAAACTACTTGCCTAGCACTTCCTTGAATGGCCCAAACACTGATAACTATGTAGTACCAAATCAGGGGAATATGCTGGATATAGCAGACAATCAAAATGCACTCCATTATTTTTAGTACTGTTGCATGTGCTATGTACATTATCACATTGTAACAGAACCTCAGAGCTGATTGAACTGCGACATTTTTACTTGATTCTGGCCTAAACTGTTTTCCTAGGAAATGAAAGTTTGCTTCACTGTTGACACTGATTCCTCTGTGCATAGTGTTCCAAAATTGGGCCTTTATAGTCTCATAAGAGAGAAAATTTTCTGACTAATTTATACAGAACATCTTAAATTAATGAGGAAGAATATTGCCATTTCTTGTTGCTGTCTTAGTCTCAGGAAGTAATGGACCCTGCATTCAACTCCAGCAACTCTATGTGGTAAGAAAAATAATTTCCTTCAGCTTCATAAAAGCATAAGAGTTTCATAAATCAACACAACATTCTTTTAAATTAGATTAAACTGTTTGGCACCTACCTTGTGGAGATTTTTGGTACCTTAGTTAATAATATGGTGTGCCGAGCCATGATTAATCTTATATTCTGCAACTGCCTTGTTGATTATTATTTGCCAATAGTATTAGGCATGTTTGCTGGCATTGGTTATCTGAAGCAATCTGTATCAGCCAAACATGACACCACGCTTTTAAACTTTCTGTGCTACTCATAAACCTGCTGAAGTTACATAAATGCATTCCCATACTTCCTCTTAATCCTCTAATGAATATCTACTGCTAGTTTCTCACCATTACCCATGAAACAAATAACTGAACATTGCTCTTTTCTTGTGTATGCTTGTGGCTATTTTGAATCTGGCTTGTTGACATCATATGTGAAGAGAAGTAGACATGTGTGCAATTGCAAATACTTAGAGGCAAGGTGATCATATCCTGGTACATCTGTCGGCTACTCAGTTTATAATTTTTAGATCTTTATTAAGGTTACTTTTTGACTCTGTATTGTGGAATTGTAACTTTTCCGTTATCTTCAAGAGATATCATAAAATTACTTTTAGAGATGAACCTAGATGCATTTCAAGTGAAATGTACAATAAAGCCTTGGCTTTCATAATATGCAAAGAGATTTTAACTAAGTTAAATTGTTTTTGAGCTTGGCCATTTTCTATAGTAGCCTTAAAATAATACTGTAACTGCATGATGTAAACATGTGCTGTAATGGCAGTGAGTAAAATAAAATTCTAGTTTTCATGCCTATGTAAATAATATACAAATATATTACAATGTATAACATAATTATACAGCTAAACAGTAATCAAAGCATTTTAGAAAACTGGTTCATTTGCCAATGTATTTTTATTTCTGTTTTGTTAATGAGTGGTTACTATATATATATATATATATATATATATATATATATATATATATATATATATCAGTGCTAGAGTGAATATTTAAGTGAAAAATATGTAATGAAGCATATGTATTTGTGTGCAAGATTTGTCTATTTTTCATAGACAAGTTTAGAATACCTATATTATTTTCATAATTTCTATACAGGAAATCTGAATTAATGAGATTCAAATAAATAGGTCCCATTATGTATCGTTTCTGCAGAATGTGCTCTTAATTAGCCACAGCAACTTTAGATGTTTTATGGGTTGTTTTTTTTTGTCATACTTAAGACATAAATGTAAATATGAATGTATCATAGGCTCTAAATACCCATGGAGTTAGCAATTTAAACTTGCCTGCTTTCCATTGCACTTTGTCCTTGAAAAGAAACTTAGTGTTAGTCCTTTGTAGCATAATGTAACTTGGCTAAATTTAAGATAAAATGTCATCACCTCAGGCCCTAAATTCATCATGGTTGGCAGCATAAAAGATATAATGATCTAGTCAGCATGAAAATTAGTTTTTGGGATTTCTTTAAGTTGTATCAAGATAATTATATTAAAAACATAGTTGATAGTGCACATTGCCTTAAAATCTAAAAGCATATCTGCATGAGGGTGATTTGCTTGTATTCTGTGTATGTATTTAATTTTTGTACTAGAAATACTACTATAGGATTAAACTAAGATTACAGAATTGCATATGGCAGCAGAAAAGATATGGAAAGTTACTATGAGCAGCAGAAAAGATATGGAAAGTTGTCATTTGCTAGTATTGAAAGTGATGACTTCCAAAATGTTTTCAAATATTGTAAATAAAATAGGTGCAGGCCTTTAAGTATGCACATTACTCGTGGTACCTAGTTTATTCACTTACCCATTACACATTTTTCAGGTTAGCAGCTCACTTTTTTGAAAGTTATTATACAGTTCATTCATGAAGTTTGATCCCAGCTTGTAAGTCCCACAATATTGGTCCCCAATAATATTTTACCTCATTTATTCCAAACCATAAAATTGTTTCAGACAATTCATATCATATTAATGTTTGCACACCATATAAATTAAACAAATTTAATTCTAAAAAGGATAAAGCAAATTGTGTATTTACAGGTGATTTTTATTTTAAAATTCTTTCCAGTAACTATGTACACAAGTGCTCCATTACATTATTATTTTCTTTATATTTCAGGTAACTTGTAATTCTTCTGTCATTATCTTATTGTTATGTTTTTCTCTCTTCTTCTTCACCAATGTCCATGTCTAATACAATAATAATATTTGTTATTTCAGCTCTTTTATTGTTCAGTTATTCAAGAAACTTGTAAAAATGATTGGTGGTTGTTTCCCAGTAGGTTAAGCCTATAGTGAAATGAATAATTAGTGCTATCACACTACTTAAGGTACTGTGTTTTTCTTAATTGCAATTACTGACCTTCAAGAGGATATATGATTCTTGAAAGACTAGCCAGAATTCTTCCGTAATAGTTTTGCATTTACATAGGAAATAATGGGCTGCAAGTCCTTTGTGACACCCTTGGATACAGTTGATTTTCATGTGATCAGTGTATTGTCTGAAATTAGTTTACGCTAATCAAAGGCTCTTGTTATGCCCTTCCAGAATTTAAGGTTTGCAAAGAAGGGATGCTAATGCTGTTAAGGGCATGAAATTGACTTTTGATCAGAATTTTGTTCTTGCATGATTTATTGTACTAGTCCAATGAACTGAAGCTTTTACTGCACAGCTGGTTCATATGAAACAGCCAACTATCTGACAAGAGTTTTACATGTGGTATTAATTGCTGCCAATTGACAAAATAGAGATGGGAATTATTTATTGAACAAAATTGTGCTGTAAGTTCTTGAAATATTGTTGAACCCTGCTTATCCAAAACAATGGGGGTGTGCGTAATTTTGGATAAACAATTTTTCAGTAAACCTTTGAATTCCAGAATTCCTAGTCATATTTTAAAAATGTATAGATAAAGATATACCTTATTGTCATTAGTACTCTACACTTATGAAATTATTTAGGCACCTCAGTACACTTTCAGAATATTTTACCCTTTTTTATTCTTCACATTACCATGAGTTTCTCTTTAATTTTTATCACCACATGTTTTCATTTGCTTGCCAATTAATTCACAACTGTAATACTGTGGTAACTAAGATCTACACATAATGGAGTAAAGTTTCAAACTACAGATAAATAGCAATTTTCACTGAAATTCCACATTCCTTTATTGTTTTGTTTGGTAATGTAACATTCAAAAGCCAGATGAGTTACCTGATAAGGATACACTTGTTCTTCTTCACTGCAGAAGCTCATATTTATGCCAAGGACAAGGAATGAATGAATGTCAAACAGTTGCAAAAAATAATGTTCTGCCTTAAAATCTGAACTAATATGAAAAAAGACAAAGAGAGGCATTTCAGTTGATTTGGGTTGCGGTTGACTGAAGTTAGGATAAATGGGGTTCTACTGTAGCTCTGTAGGTAATTTTGAGACTTAATAGTACTATGACGAGAGAAAACCATGAGCCAATAAGATATTATACATGTGCATTATAATAGCAGATTTGAAAATGGCATTACTATTCATGTGGTAATCTTTTTAAATGGTCATGAGTGGCAAAAGTCACCAACTTAGTCTGAGGGTTCTAATGAAGTAGCCAATTCCATCATCTTTATCAACTTTAAATGTGTCTGAAATATCCTACAGGTTTTCTAAAGATTTTGAATTTGAAGGCATATGTGTTTGCTGTTCTTGTTTAATTGTGTGTAGAAGTACTGCAGTTTTTGGCAGATTTATAACTGTTTCACGATTGCATATGGTAGAACTGGATGACTCGTCAGAAGTTCTACTTTTTACTTTTGGCTTTGTATTTTCTCCACTCTGATGCATGTGAATGTTCAAATACTTTCAAGCACTTGATTTGCTCCATAGCTATGTGTATTCAAATGAAATATTCATTCTTCCTTATGTATCTCCATTCCATTTTTTCTTTTGGAGGTAATAGAGTCAGAAATGCTACAAATTCATTAGCACGTCTAACCAGAACAGACATATAACCTAGCAAATGGAGTCACATTGGTATGTCATATTTCATGTTTCTTTACTATAATGGAAGACCAATGTTCATGAATATGAATATGTAAAGTGAACTGAACAGGATGAATCTTAAAGGTGTGATGTATTATGAGGGATAAATTCTATTCTAAGGCAAACATTACAGTTTGAATTTGAGGTACTGAATTATAGAAACCTCATTTTTTAATTAATATTACAATCATGTGATCATATACATTTTAGCTTCTGTTTAGCCCCCCTGGTTGTGTTTCTTTAGTCAGGAGAGTCTGTGGTGCCAATGAATGTAATGTTCTGTTTCCTTTTTTATATGCATATGTGTGCATGTATGAAAATTTAGTAAAGAACAAAACATTTTTATTTGTTATATATTTATAAAAAAATCAATTAACTGGTTAGTATAACAGAAAATTCAAGAAAGTGCTCTTAAAGGTTGATCCTTGTAATAAGAGGAAAATTAAAAAAAAAAAAAAAAAAAACCAAAACCAGACAGTATTGGACAAGAAAATAAATTAAATTTTTAAGTTACATTTTAGGATATTGGTTGATGATTTGATTGCAGAATCACCTTTACAATTTGTAATCTAAAAATATTCTATTAATCAAGCCACATCCATTCATCAATTAATGTTATGATTTATCTTGTGTGTTTTGATTTATAAGAATGCATTTTTATTCATTTTTGCTGGTAGTACAATAGTGTAAAAACTTTATGCTCTTTGACAATATATTCTGTTGTGTTAAAGTCCAAGCACTGTGAATCATAGTGTGTTTTACACTTCAGAATTGTATTTTATTAGCTTATATGCATTTGCAACAGTGAAACCATAGTACATGCTAAAATATAGTAAAAAAGAAGAAAATAAAAGTGCATTTTATATTATGTAAATATTAGACAAAGAGTTTAGCATTGTTTATTATGTAAATTCTGCATTTGTACCTCTGGTAATTTATTTGTGAAAGTCTGTATTACAACTGCTCTTTTCATATTTGCCTTTCTGGAGCTTGTATATATAATATATAACTATATCATACAAGTTATGTGTCTGCAGCTTTCTATGTGCCCCATTACTTTACATTGAATTGTATCAGCAATTTCACTTCCTTACCTCAGACATTCTACTTGCCCATTGGAGGCCCTGATAACTTCACTTCAGCGAACCCTTTAGTTACACCAATCCATATTCAACCAGAATGATTTATTTGCCTATGCCATCCTATGATCAATTCTTAACAAATTAGGAGGAATTTAGTGAATCTAATATTTATGCTTGTTTAGGCAAATTATATGAATGAGAATGTCTGCTGGTTTCTTTACTGTAAAAAGACAAATAAATGCTAGATAGACATGTAGTGTGTAATTTTAATCATACTAATTCAAGTTTGTATACCTTTTTTTTTATCCTCATTTAAAGGACTACTAAAATGCATTTTTGAGCTGGATTTGGACTTCTACCACTGCCAAAAACAGAATTTTCTAAAGCAGTACCATCACTGGATGACCTGTAAAATGCATTTATTAAAATGTCACTTATTCAGATTTGTAGCTCATCTGTACATAAGCAGCATTTAATGTTCTTAGCTTTTTTGACTTCATTTTGAAAGAGAGCTAATAGTAGATGTGAATCAAGTTTTATATAATGTACTGATGAATGGGCTGAATTAATGTTCATTGTTATGGATATTAATATGTTTCTAAGAGCTATTCAAATGCCTTAATAATATATGTTTAGTATTCATTTATAATCTATATAAATGATAAACGTATAGTTTATAAATCTGTCTCATTTGTTATTTGGTGCCATCACTTAATGAAGATATTTTATTTTTGAAGTTATTGAATACAGAAATGTGCTTGTATTTTTATTATAAACATTTCACTAATACAAAAGAGTTCTTTTTAAATTAAAGTAGAGACTAAAATTTCAGTTTATGTTATTTGCCTGGTTTTGTTTTTTAATTGACTTATAGTTGGGTATAAGATTTTTAGTGTTTTGCAAGAAAGATACATTCATACATTTTGAATTCATGAATGCAAGAGAGCTGTATGTTTGTAGATAGATAAATAAATATGTATATATGTGTAGTGAAAAATGAACATAAAACATTTTCGTTTTTCAAAAGGTGTGACATTTTCATTTGCTATCACCTATAATAGCTTTTTGAATCTATTCCTATTTTCATATTCCTTGAAATAAGTTCAGAGTTACAAGCCGCCTGAGTGCAGTAGCTTACTGGAGAAGTGCAATCATTTCAACCAGAAAAAGGAAGATCTGATTGCCATGTATAAAGTTAGTATTTTTACTATAATATTTATATTTTTACTGAAAGCATAAAATATGTATTTAACACTGATAAAATAAGAACTAACCTGAGTTATAACTTATAAGATGTTGATAATAATGCTTGCAGTGGCAATTCATTCTTACTGGGAATGTAGGAAATTTGTGTTTCATCTAACTTTTCATCCATAGGAACACAGCAGTTCAGAACAAGTTTCTTGTCTTTTGTAACTTTTTAATAAGCTGGCAAACATCTACAACTCAATTGATATACATTTCCTTACAAATTGCCATACCATTTCCCTGCAAGAATGCATTTTTACATATATACTGTACATAAAAACCTGTTCAAAACTATATTAACCTATATGTAGTAGCATAATTAATGAAGAACAATTTACACATTGAAAGCACTGAGCATAATGAACACACAACCACTCAATGACAAAGCTTCCCTGAAACAACTACAAATTGTTACTTGCACATGCATTATATGATCGTGAATAATGGCTTCTCACAGTATGTAACTACATTCTGCCGGCATAAAACTTAAATAAACTCAAGGTACATGCATTACTGTTATGACTATTGCAATACATCTGGTCAGAAACAAGTGCATCTTAGCTTTTCTGTAATGATGAAACCATTAATTTTAAAACAGAAAAAAAAAAAAATAAATAAATAAAAATAAAGTATTAGCAGTAAAAATGTATGCAGCTTTGTTTGTGAATCTGTGAGTAATATGAGGGTTGATATCTATGCTCATAAACTAAAAGCTCCAAAGGCATAAGGTTCTTTTTCTGTACCTATTATCGAAAATTATTATATATCCCCAATAACCAATAGCCAAAATTATTACTACTTCCCTCCAGCTGGCTGACGGCACATGTGCATGATGTCAAAATTATTTATTTTAACCTTGACGAGGCAGCCCATCTTAAGTTTTTATTTCATGGCACAAGAATGCCTGAAATGTATAAAAGCCACATTTCAAATTCATACATTATAAGCAGCCATTGAAATATAAAAATATATCAGCAACTTTGGGGGAAAGTGCTTTATCTTATTATTGGACATTGAATTTTTGGGCAAATGCCTATTTTGTTCCTTTAGGAGAAAGAAAATAAGAATCATTAATATTTATGTTTCATGAAAATTAAAAACTATTCATGGATTGATAGTGTCCTAAAATGGTTGTTAGAGCCTAATTTGTTAATATTTGGCTTAAAACGCCTAAATCAATTGTAAAGTTTTGTTATTTCACTATTTATTCACATACTTGTACATGTAAGCAATATTAAAGATAAATTTGTTTTGATTAACACTACTGGAAATGCAACAATGGTTGGAATGTATTTTCGTCAAATAGAATTTCAATAATAATGTTGTAAAATGGTTAGTTTGAATGTCTGTTACCCACTTTCCCTCTCATTTCTGTTGAGAAATTTGAAAGTAGTAGGACATTATCCTGTACAGTTAATATGCCAAAAGATAGAAGTGCAAATTCTATGCTAATCTGACAATGACTAACAGAATTTTCACACTTCACTTACGATGGGAAAATAATATTCTGTGAGATTTGTAGCAAACAGGTATGTAACAAAGTTGAAATATGTTTTAATGAATAGGCCTATATAATATAATTGATATTATTGTATAATACTACACACTCTTAATGCTTCACTTACTTGTCATAATATATAGAACCAGTTTCAGAACATTTCGTTCTCATCATCAGCTAGGCTAAAATTCAACTGTCGGATAATTCGTTAAGCTTTTGGAATGTATATTCAGCTCTGGCGGTGGTGTGATAAACTTGTAGTATGTTTTCACCCCAGGCAGTGTTGAAGTTCATTAGATTGTGTTTGTAGATGTAGATTTTCTCCCAAGTTGCTAGTTCTGTAGGTCCTTGTACTGATTTTAATAATTTTGCTTTATTCACTATGTCATGATTTTCTATCCAAAAATGATATGCTACTGCTGATTTCTCTATTTGCTTGCACTCTTGTTCCTGAAATGTTCCTTTAAGTACAAGCAAATAGAGAAATCAGCAGTAACATATCATTTTTGGACAGAAAATCACGACATAGTGAATAAACCAAAATTATTAAAATCAGTACAATGACCTACAAAACTAGCAACTTGGAAGAAAATCTAATCTACAAATACAAAAACAGTCTAATGAACTTCGACACTGCTGGGGATGAAAACATAAACTACAAGTTTAATGCACCACCACCAGAGCTGAATATACATTCCAAAAGCTTAATGAATTATCCGACAGTTGAATTTTAGCCAAGCTGATGATAATGAAATGTTCTCAAAACCGGTTCTATATATTATGAGAAGTAAGTGAAGCATTAAGAGTGTAAGAGTGTATAGTTCAACTAAATCACACATTGATATCAATTATATGATTGTCTTCACTGTGCAAGTTCCAATTTACTTTTTAATTAGGCCTATATAATATTTATACATTTGACAGCTGAAATTCTTTTAAAGGCAACCACACTTTAAGATTTTAAATTTTGATAGTTATAAGTATTTAGGGTCATTGAGATTTTGATTGTTTGAACCAAGTAATTGCATTTTGTGATGAAATATGGCAATACAACATTTAGGAATATATTCAGTTAACTTTTACGCTTTTCTAGATTTTGTAAGAAAAGAAGTGCCACCTGAGTATCATGTACAAGGGGCAGGATATAAGACAAAAGCTCAGCAGAAAAATCAAAGCAAACAAACTACTGATACAGCCTACTTCAATTTCTATGCAGGGCATTTGTGCTGCCAATATTCCATAGAATGCAATTACAAGTCTGGTTTTATGAGAATTTTAACAAAAATATTGCAAACAACATATTCCCTCTGAATCTACTCTAAGAAAAAATTATTTAGTTAGAATCTACAATGAAACTTCAGCAGAACATAGGTGATTCTTATATATGGGTTTCTGTAGATATATAACAAGTATGATGGGAAAACTTGACCCTGATGAACCCTTGATTCTGCACCTTGTGTTGTTAAGGAACTTCTGAAAGTGAATAGCAAAACCATTGCTTATTTTGTAAACAAAAGACTACAGTTGTTATTCTTTGGCAATATAGATGATTCTAAAGTTCTTGTTTTGTAATGATGCTACCTCATACATGGTTACTGCAGCTTCACTTCTTAAAACTTCTTATCCTAACATCATTCATGTACCCTGTTTAACTCATGGCCTTCACAAAATTTCTGAAATAACCAGAAATGAATTCCCACTTGTGAAGTGGTTCATTTCCCACATGAAACAATGTTTATACAAAGCTCCATCGAGGGTTTCAATGTTCAAAGAGAAATTCCCAGATATTCCACCCTCAACTCAGTCTGTAATAACAAGATGGGTAACATGATTCAGTCAGTGGTATATTCTAAATGTTTTAAAGAAGTGGCCACAATTATTGAAGAATTACTTGAATCCAATATTGCAGCATGTGTAAAAGCAGTGAAAGAGTGTTTGAATGACCCATCACTGAAAAAGGTTTTGCCTACATAACAGCAACCTTTTTATTCATACTGCAAGCATTGAACACTTAAAACACAAAAATCAATCTCTTTGTAGTCTTATAGCAATAGGTTTTTTTTTAATGGTGTTTAATGCTTGTTTTTACTACTGAGGCACCACAGGCAGTTAGCAATAGGTGAAGAAGGCCCAGGAAACTGGGAAAAATTTAAAAGTGGAACGCTTTACTAAATAAGAATGCAGGATTTTCATTGTTAGAAAAAGTATCAAAGAATGATACTGGGGGAAAATGTATTGTTCAAGTAGATACTGATGTTCCTGAGATAACTAATTTGGAATTTGCATTTCTGTCATCTGTTACAATAAAAAGAAGTTTTTCTGCAATCAAAATGATTCTCAATGACAAAAAACAAAGGTAACTGTGGAGAATTTAGAAAAAATTCTGTTGATGCACTGTACAAATAATTATGAAAGAGAATGAGCTTGAAACTGAATTTCAAAAACTTAAAAAGTATATTTAATTTTTTTCAGTATATTCAATTTGTGCTGTTTTGTGTATTTTAGCATATAATTTGTTAATTTCGTGAAATAAATAGGTTTGACGCTTTTATCATATGTCCCCAAAATGCGTAGATTTACTGAAATAGGGCCTAATCTATTAAATGTTGAGCTTATTTTTGACCTAAAACTGCCATTTTTAGTGCCTATAAATTTGATATCTACTTTTGATATAGTAAGAGATGATGATGTGTGTTTAAATGTGGTATAATATCCTGAGAAAATGAGCATGGTCGAGGTCCTTGGAAAGTTATCACAGTAGGAATGAATAGTGTTTAATGCCTGTTTTTGCTACAGAGGCACCACAGGTGATGGACACTGATGATACATGAGATGAAATATATTGGGAAAGGATTTTTATTTTTAAGGAAAGAATCGTTCCAGGCCTAAGTTTAGGGTACCTCCCCGACATTTGCCATTTATGAGGACTAAGGAAAACTGGAAAAAACCTGTCAGGGAGGATGGCCCTGGCAGATCACAATAGCAGAAAACAAATAAAATGTATGATTTATTTTGCAAGATTAGTAAATGACTAGAAGGATATAATAGAGAAAACAGACTTCTCATACCATAGTATACAAAATAGTTTAATTAAAGAATTAGAGATGAAAAAATAACTTTAAAATGGACACCTCAAAATGATTGAGATCCAGCAAATGCAAGCAGCTTTAACAGCAAAGGAAGTTGCATAAATAGAAATGGGAAGAGAAATGAGGAAAGGTGTGATTATGAAAAGAGCTCTCAAATTATGTTCAGAATTTTAAACTTAAATGACGGAAATTTGTTAAGGAAATGCTTAGAATTTCAAGAAATGAGTCTAAGGAGCAAATGGGTGGAGTAAAGTCTTAAGATAAGTTTGGAGAACAATGGAATTGGGGATATTTTGAGGAGAAGGGAGCACAATGTAAATTGTTTTTGGAAAACTGTAAGAAGGAGATTGGAAATATAAAAATACAAAAATGTTTAGAGAGATAGCAGGTAAAAAATCCTTAGTAATTTATATACCGATAAAAAATAAATAGGAAAGAATAAATCAAATAAATGAACAAAGAGAGGGCATTGCATGGTTAAGAACAGGTTTGTGGAGATTAAAAGGAATAAGGAAAGAGTTTCCTCAGAATCAGTGTCCAATATGTGGGGGAAAGGAAGATATGGAACATATAGTGTTCGAGTGCAAAGGGATGAGATTCTGGAGAAAGGAGTTTATAAATGAGAAATGGTTTAAATTAGATAGAAAAATACCTTTAATGAAAATATTCAGCAAAGATAGCAGGAATGCAGGGGAGTTCCTGAGTAAAGTAAAAAAATAAATGAAATTGGGTACTAAAAAGGGAAGTAAATCAGATAATTTAAAGAGTTGTACCTTATTTAATTATATTAGAATTTAGATAAAGGTGATTATGGCTGGGAGTGGATTAAACTTTATTAAATTTGATTAAATTATTGAGCTTGAGAATGGAAATTGTTTTTTTTAGAAGGTGAATAAATGTAGCATTATAGTTGCATTTGGGAAATAAAGGAATTAGTAGTTTGTAGAGGCTGTAGCTAGCTAACAAAATAATGGCATAGGCAGAGTAACTGAAAACCTTTATTTAAGACCTTGGATTGTGTTATAGCCTGATCCCTGAAATTCCGTAGGCTGAACCGGGGACTGATCTTCTAGGTGGAAATATTGTTTGTTGAATTATATTAGAGGTTAGATTAAGGGTATAGTACAAAACTAATTATTGTATTTATATTTTTGTAACTGTGAGGGGTCATACCTAAAATAGTCTGGGCCAGATTGGTGGAGGTACTCTGGTAGTTTGTATTTTTGTATTTCTTCTTAGCATATCAATAAATTTCATTCATCCGTTTGTTATTCATTTATTCATTCAAGCAGCATTTAAGACATTTTTAGGAACACAAATGGAAATTTCTCATCAGATTTGTTAACTATAGATTAATCATGGGTCCATTGCTGTAATCTTGCAATAACACTGCAACTATTAGCAAGCAAGATTATGCTGTTTATTTTTTATTTACTTATTTTTTTGATTCACAAAGAGTTATTCTGGTTGTTTATGTGCAGAGAGAAGCCACAATCACATCATTATTGCACAAAAATTTCAAAATTATAAGAATTATCATAGAAATTATAGTCTTTCTTCAGCAAAATTCTTCAAGCTAAAAGTCTTGGATTGCAATGGCAGCAGTTAACAAAGCTAGGTTTGAACTGTTGGAACATCCTGCTTGTTCCTCAGATCTAGCTCCCAGCAACTTCAGGCTGTTACTGAAACTGAAAGAAAACCTTGAAGGGAAAGGGAAACGGGTTCTAAACTAATTATGATATGAGGTTCATAATGTGACCACAAGCTTAGGCATGGTCTTTTGTTTTATGTAAGTATATATTGTGAGCATATCCTGTAGCATGATATGCCTATATCTATAACAGTGGAACGCAGGTTCGAACCTGGCCAGGACTGATGGATTTTTTTGGGCATAAAAATCCTAAGTATGGCTTCCTTCAGAAGGGAAGTAAAGCCGTGGGTCCCGTGTCGTACATTTGCGGCACGAAAAAGAACCTCAAGCCTGAAAGAGAGGCCTCTGAGCAAATTTGTCAGCCATTTCATGCCCTGAGTTGAATGGGATGCTGATGACCTGAGATGTTAAAGAGCATCCATAAATAAAATCAATCAATTATTTTTTATAACAGTGGAAAGATCACATTGATCTTATCATGCCTAAACTTGGCAGTGCATGCTATGCAATATGTGCATTAGTAATGCTCGAGTCAGTTAAGACTTTAAAACTAGTTTACTATGCTTATTTCAATTCAATAATGAAATATGGTCTTACATTTTGGAGAAACTCAGTTAAAAGTGAAAGTGTCTTCCTGTTACAGAAAAAAGGCACATGAACAATCACTGGTACACATAGCAGATATTCATGCAGAAACTTCTTTAACAATTTGAAATTTTAACTCTTCCATGTGAATATATATTATTCCTAATGAATTTTTATATAAGAAATAAAGAAAAATTTGTACAAATTAAAGTACATATGACAAGAATACTAGACAAAAAGCAAATCTAATTACACCAGGTTCAACACTTTCCTGCTATCAAAAAGGAGTTTATTATGAATGCATTTTAGAACAAAATGCTCTTCCCTCTAACCCAAAACCTTAATAAACAACGGTAAATCCTTTAAATCTGCTCTTAGAAAATACCTATTTAAAAAGGCCTATTATTCTGTAAAGGAATATATGAGTGACAATATATGATACTGATTTTAAAACACTGCAATAATTTTATATCAATGCATATGTAAATAGTATATAGTAAAATTTGTGTGATTATGTTATTTGTCTGTTTCTGTTTCTCTGGTTTTAGTTGTTATGGCTGGGTTGTTCTAGGTGTTGATTTTGCATTTTTATTGTAACTATTTGATTTGATTTATTTTCAACCGTGGGAATTACAAGAATTCATGGTATCATCATACAGAACAAAAATACAATAAATATACACTTAGTTACAATAAATTAAATTATTCACCCTAATGTAATCATAATTATTAAAAGATATTTACAAATTCTTCAATTGAATAAAAACAATGTTGAAATAATGTCTTTCACTTTACATTTAAATGTAGCTTCTGTGGTGGTAAGTTTAATGTTATCAGGTAGCTTGTTATATAATATAATTCTGGAATGTCTTATGCTTTTGCTAAATAATGAAGTATTATGTGAAGTTATGCTCAGTTTATGCCTATTTCTTGTGTGATAGCTATGCTTTTCACAGTTAGTCTGAAAATATACCAGGTGTTTTCTAACAAATGTCACAACTTCTAATATATACAAACAAGGAAGTGGTAATATATGGAGCATTTGAAATAGATTACTACAGGAATCCTTTTGCTTCTTCCCCATTATTATTCTAATTGCTCGTTTTTGAATTTTGAAGATTATATTCTCTTTATCACAATTACCCCAAAATATCATACCAAATTTTAGTAAACTGTTGAAATATGCAAAGTATAGATTCCTCAAAGTGTTCAAGTTTGCAATATTTTTTATAGAGCTAAACATGAAACAAAGCTGACTTAACTTGGATGCCAGTTTTCCAACATGCGTGCTCCATTTCAGATGTTCATCAATCCACACACCCAGGAATTTAGTGGTAGATTTATAGTGTACCAGTTCATTTTCTATTTTTATTTTTGGCTTATGAGCATTGATAGTTTGAACATGACTGAATGAAATGGCTACAGATTTATTTTTATTTATTATTAATTTATTTTGTGCAAACCATTCCTGGGTTCTTTGTTCTAAAATCAATATGTCTGTTTCAACATCTTTATCACCACCCATTATGTCTATGAACATGTTATCAGCAAACAGTACAATCTTACTTATGCAGATGAGCATGATATTTTTTGTAAATTAGAATGTGTGCCACTGTGGTAATTATAAATGTCAAATTCTATGTTCGTAAGTCTCTGTGACTGCTTTGCAAACTCATGAGATGCTCCAGGAACTAAACTAAATTAAACTAGCACTTTCAGTAGAAAAAGCAGTGTGGAAGAAAGAGAGTGGGGACTATTGCTATTGAGAGTTAAGTGCAACAAAAAGTTAAACTGATGAGAATTTATTTGAGGGCTTGATACAGATTAAAAGACAACATATTATCATCATTTTGGGAGTCCAAAATTGTTTTTGAGATATAACAATTTCAGTAATTTCTACTTGACTAAAATATGTAAAATCCAGACTTAATTAGAAAACAAAGTACCTGTTGTACATAGAAATATAAGGAATATCACTTCACGTGTTCTGCCAAACTATAAAGCTCCCGTTTCTTAATTCAATAGAGTTAATATCCCAAAATAGGCAAATTTGGACTTTGGTTTCTGTTGGAAGAGGATAGTTCCAAGGCAGATCTTGAATCACTTCCTTTTATTAGTCAATTCTCTATGTCAGATTTGAAAAATGGGTAGCAAGTGTCAAGGTCCATTATCTTTTTGAATAAAATAGTAAATATGATATTGTTACTAATTTTCTATACAAGATAATAATTTTTTATTTCAATTTGAGAAAGCCTTAGAAAATGTAATTATTGCACACTATAAATATTTGTTTATTAGCAAAGAAATTATAAGTTAAAAAATCAACTGCCAGTTAAAAATTAAGATAGACTCAAACAAGTATTATTCTAAATGAACTACACATAATCATTCCTCAAGATAAAACTATCTTCTTCTAGAACCCAACGCTAGATTAACTAAATCAAACACAATGGTTTAAATCTGTAGAAGATTTTAATAATTTCCCACAGCAGATACAAAAATTAAATCATAAAAGTTTTATAATCATGATGCATCTTTGGATAATAGAGAACTGCTTTTATTGTCTTAAATTATTTTTTGCACCTGCTAATAAGTTTCCTCACCACTAGTTTCTAAACTGGCCTTTTTGGCAATATAAATAATGGTTTTATTCACAGGAGCAATTCACTGTTGATACTGTCATTCACTCCTCAAAACACATTAAAGAGAATTGAAGGAGAATAAGTACACTTTTGGGGCAACATGCACTTATTAAGTGTTAAAACAAAAAATGAATTAAATGATCATTAGTTTAAAGCATTTAAATTAAGATTTCAATCAACATCAGCTATACCTACTTATATCTTAGTTTGCTTTTCACAGTTGAAATAAAATTAATAATTAGTAGACTAAATACATCATTCAAATTTACATTTCTATCAACATTTTATTTTTACTTTTTCTGAAACATTAGCCAATTTAATTTCTTTAGCATCACTTAATACATTTTCTGTTACAAATATATAATTTTCTGTGGAAATTTTCATTCAGCATGCAGTACATTCACAAATAATTCCAGAATATTTGAAATTATTTGTTCTGTATATCAATATATAGAGCCAGTGATAACAGTTAAATTATTATAAATGAAAAATTACTTAATTTAATTGTTACATTTCTGTAAACTGCCATTGTTAGAATGTACAATTATTAAATTTATTTTTTAAGTGTAAGTACATTTTTATTTAAATATCTTTTACAAATTTGTAATTGTATTTTTTCATTGTCAGTCTATAGCATCACTTATGATGCTCATGCCACAGTAAAAGAAAAATAAATAAACAGAGGTTTATTATTATAATTATATTATAATATATTGTTTAACAAATTGCAAATTCCAATAAGAACACACACAGTTACCATATTTCATCCGCCAACCCTTTAAAAAATTTATATTTAAAAGTTACGGAGTACAACGCATAGATTACATTATGTTGAACAAATATGATACATGCAACATTTACACTATTACGAGCGGCCACACAAATAGTAGTTGCAAAAGCGGAGCCAGTAACCAGCAGCGAGAATTTTTTCTGCGTGTAAGGGTAAGTCGTCAAAACTCAGCTGACAGTTCTCAAATGTCAACCGGCGCTTACGAAAAGCATATGTATAAGGGTAATTGGCCTTTTACAACAATTATAGGTCATTCATTCCCTATTGCATTGAAATATGTGTCCAATAATTTTCTGCCTATTATAGTAAACCTGGAAAAAATAGTTTTAAAACGACCTGCTACTATGCTAGCCTGATCGGGAACAATAACCGCAGTAAACAAATTGGTGTCCCAAAACTGTACGTAGCGGTAGCCGATTGTGATGACATTAAACTAGAGAAACCTGAATTAATAAGTGTTTCAAATTATGAAATATAAATATATAAACTTGTCTTAAAACGTTGGCTAGCTGTAAGAGAAAGGGTATGTACATATTGTAAACACCTTCGGCCGTGTCTTTTTAAGGTTATGGTAATTATGAACGTATCTTTAGCGGGTGAAACAAATTTACGAGACAAGAGTTCATATGGTTTGTAAATAAAAGGTACAACCTTTATCGTTAGAATTTACTTTTCTAGGCAATCCTAGAAAATGCGTAGGCAATACTGGTAAAAGATATGACAGTTATGAAGTCATTTTAAAGCATAACGTTTTCTAAGACGTAGGGCTGTAAGTGGCAAACGTTTTCTTAATTTTATTTCGGTTGCAAATATCGAACGTGAAAGGGAAAGAAAAAAAAAATTGTCACACTTTGCAAATGTCAATGCTGTGTTTTGAAAACTATTGTTTTTCGATTTTTGAATGACACAGACTTTTTCTATAATTGACGTGAAAATATGAAAAATAAAATTGTATTGTGTGTTTCAATCATAGTGTTAATGATTTATATAATCCCTGTCTGTATTAATTTAAAAATAGAGTATATCTATGTTAGACAAACCTTATTTTGCAATAACAAATAAGTGAGTGAGCATCATGTTAGTTATAAGCAATGATATTATAAATGTGCATGTACTTTAGTAATGATTGAAACTTCCATGTAGGTATGAGTACAAGGAGAAGTTGAAACTTAACTAAAATAAAGAGGAGAGGAATTGGAGACATTATTTACAGCAATTTGGAGTCTGTGTTTCTACACACCTATCCTTTGATCAAAACATACATTATTAATATAGCAATTCCACATCACGTGTTCACAAGTATGTCTCCCATATTTTCCTACTAGGGCAGCTCTGTGCAATCACTTTCAGAGATTCATTGTTTATTTTTCAGAATTGCCAACCATAATAACTTAACCATAAAAACCATGTTCAGCCTATTAATACTTACAAATAGGTGAGCAGAGGCCATTGGGCCATAGCAGGCTGCAGTAAACAACTGAGTCCTCCGTTAAATTCAAGGTTAAGTTCAGGTAGAATGTGTGTATGTTAGGAATTGCATTTATGTTGATTGTTGCCCTGTTTTATTTATTTGGTCATACATAGGACTCCTTCCATTTAACTGATATATGTGAAGGCACATGTTCATAAGTGGGAATGTCCTTCATGATAGGTTGTATTCAAGTTTGTTTCATTTCTCAATAATGGCAAATGCCAGTAAGGTATCCTAAACTTAGGCGTGGAACGCTTCCTTCCTTAAAGAAAGACAGAAAAAATCCTTTACTGATTTATCATTTTGTTTCATTTTTCATCAGTGATCACTGCCTATGGTACCTCAATAGTAAAAACAGGCATTAAACACTATTAAAAATATCTTTAATTTCCTTTTGGTATTTCTGTATAATTGTTCTCACGTTAAACATTTTCAACTATTTATTCACTATGTTTCATTACACTATCCTTTTCTAGCCACCTTCCCACCACTGCCCTTCATTACATGATTTAAGAAATTTGCCATCATTAAGTTTTACCCTTTATCCCTCCTGCTGTGTGCTGCTATCAAGTGTATTTTTTGCTGTTGGTATAACCATGATGTTGCCATAATATGTTACCATTTTCTCCTTCTTTGTTGGATTTCAGCTGTAAAGATTAGAACACTTTTTTGTGGTGGTGGTGGTGGGTTCATTAATAGCTTTCAATGCTTTCACTTCATCTTCTAATAATGTTTATATTTATTCTTCTGTTATTTTAGGTAAGTTTAAAACTTCTACTTATGCTGCTTACCAATATGCAAATTTCACCTAATGGTTATGTTTTATTAGAAAATGCTTCATGCAGGCCATCACCTATTATAGTGTTTTTTTCAAAATTTGCCCTGATTTCAAATCAGTATAATTTCACACCTATCAATTAATTTTGCATGCACAAAATGACAGAGTAGCTCTCTGAGTCTAGAAATACTGTCTTAAGATTTGACTCTCATATTGTAGGTGCTATGGTACATACACAGCATTCTTGACACACCCTCAAAGGAAAAGGTTGCATGGCTTAAGATTCCAAAATGTTGACGGAATGTTCATTGCATCATGGTTACCAATTTCCACTTTTAAAATTGCACTACAATAATGTTCTTTGGCTGCTTGGTACATTTTCTTCAAATTCTATAAATTATGTTAATATAAACTTTCAATGGATATCAGTAGAAAAAGTTCAACTTGATCACAGCTTAAATTTGTAGTTACTTCATAAATAGCTGTTTATTGCATAGCAACACATGATGATGACTACCTAAATACAGAGTTCCTCTGTCATGTGATGTATGCAAAATAAATACATGGTTGATAGTTGTAGAATTGTACTCATTTGAAATCACAGCAACATTTGGAATACTCTGTATTTATAACTATGATTGGTGTAACATGTAATGGGAAATTCGGGTAAGTACATATCATAATGTAGCAAATTATTATTCAGGAAATCACTCAAATTTCACTAATTTGTTCCACACACTTTGACATGTTTCAAAGGCTGTTGCCTTCATCTTCTTCTGCAGTCTGTTCAAGTAAATGGAACAAAATTAGTGAAATTTGAGTGATTTTGTCAATAATAATTTGTTATATTATACTATATTTAACTGTGAAAATTCCCACTATTCAAAACTAAGTAAATATCATATTTGACACTGTATCAGAAAAGTACCTAATAAGTAACTTCCAATTCCAAAACACACAATAGATAGAACTTTTTTCTATCTTCTCCTTATGTAATTTATTGCTTTAATGAACCATTATACAGGTTTAGCCATTATTATAATGTTTATTTTAATAGTGTAAATTGATACATTAGTAAAGATGGTTTCTTCATACTGGCAAATTCAGTTAACTTGTAAAATTTCATCAATACCAGGGCATTCAAAAAATAAGGAAACATTGCAGTAAATCAATGCTGCTAGTGGTGACCACTGGAATCTTTTATTGTACTATAGGGCAGCAATTGTTTCATAAATTTGCAATATTGAAAGTCTTGAAGTAATCATATTTTGTATATACAGTAACTTTTTCTGATTTTTTTTTGATTGATTTATTTATGAACGCTCTTTAACAGCTCAGGTCATCAGCGTCCCATTCAACTCAGGGCGCAAAACGGCCGACAAATTTTGCTCAGAGGCCTCTCTTTCAGGCTTGAGGTTCTTTTTTGTGCCACAAATGTACGACACGGGACCCACGGCTTTACTTCCCTTCCTAAGGAAGCCATACTTAGGATTTTTACGCCCGAAAAAATCCATCGGTCCTGGCCGGGTTCGAACCCGCGTTTTGGGTTTAGGAGGCAAGTATGGTAACCACTACACCAGGACCGACAACTTTTTATGATTTGTATTAAGTAATATAAAATATATTAAGTAGATATGAACAAAGGCTTTTCATATAAATTCAAGTTGCAAGAAGAAAAAATGCAACTCGATGCTTTAGAACATTACAGTGGTAGAGAAGTCTTACACTGAACTATTGCAAGATGGATAGAAGCATTTCATCAAGGAAGGGAAAACTGTAAACACAGACCGTGCACTTGAAACCCATTGTTGCAACAGATAAATTCCATGTTGATGCAAAATAATAATAATAATAATAATAATAATAATAATAATAATAATAATAATTGATGATACATATACCTGTGGGCTCAAATGACAATCGAGCAAATGGTGATACATGAATTCACAATAGCCTAAAAGATGTCATATATTGCAGAGTCCTTTGAAAGTAATAATTATTGTATATTATGATTTGGAGGCATAATTTTGGTGTAATAGATGAAATGCATTTTATTATTTTAATTACTTGGAACATCAAAGAACTTCTGCAAGGCATTATATCACAATCAGGAGCTTTAGATTGTTCATTGAAAGAGATATCCAGAGAAGATTTTTGGAAATGAAATATGCCATCTTCCAAGGATTTGGCAATATATTATTATCATGGTAGGAAACTATATTTTGAGTATATTATGCAAAAAGTAACCTAAATAAATTTAATGCAAAACAGTAACTATGTTACCATTACTTTTTGAATACCCTAGATTTTGGTGTATTGTGATTTGTGTTTTATGTTTATATTTTAATTTGTAGGACTACGAGATCAACTGTAAGAGTTTACCTTAAGCAAAATTCAATTGTAGATATATTATCTTCAACCATTGTGTTTATGCATAAATTAGCAACAATAAAGCCCCTAGTTATATACTAATAGGTCTGGTGACCCTTCTTAAGTGTTTGGATCATGAATTTTTATGACCATCACTGTTCTCCTGTTGCAGGATTTGAAAATACAGATATGGCTGAAGAGTTGTCTGGCGTGACAGTTGTGATTATTATAGCAGTTGGTGTTTTAACATTTATTCTGCTTTTTATATTTGCCAAGCGACAGATTATGAGATTTGCCTTAAGATCAAGGCGTGGACCACATGTTCCCATAGGGCATGGTGCAAAGAAAGTAAGCTAGCAATTTACTTCTTGTAAGGTATGAGATATATCAGGTATTCAAATATATTTTTAAATTTGTTTTTTTGATTTAAAACAGCAGAAAACAAGCTTCAATTTTAGGGGAGAGAGACAGGGGGATATCCTTACCCTTTTGACAGTATGCAGTTTTTTTTATATAACCATATGAATAATTTTCAACCTCCCCAGTTGAACACAAAATAGCATGTATTTATTTTTGTAAGTGTCCAAGGAATATTATGGTGCAGGTATCTGATAGCTATGTTTGGCTTTTATTATATTTTGAGGTGTTATAAAACTTGCATTATTGTTTAGCACCCTTCTTGGTAGAACATACTTTCACTAACAATGTCTAAATAATAATGAATTATATATTTTGTTTAGTGGCACAAAATCTATTAATCCATATTAATTCTTTAGAATAAAATACAAATTGGCACTTGATTTTAATGTCTCTTGTATCAAAAGGCTTATACTGTAACATTTATAAATATATTATTTATAACCATTCTGAAATTTTAACGAGGGTTGTAATATAAACATTTGAATAGATTCAATACAAAAATTTAACCATTACAGGATTAATCTAAATGTATGGAACAACTTTGCATGTTTATTGTAAAGAAACTATTTATTATAGAAAATCTCTGAGGTATCAGTTGATAGGAAAACTTTCCAAGTTTACATCACCACTTGTTGCACATGTAGAGTCTTATGCTTGATAGAGATGTTGCAATTGAAACAGACAAAATATTCAGCAAACTAGGAAAAAGCACATACATAATACAGTTTTATATACATGTTTGTTCAAAGATCCACCATTTTGGAATAACATCTATTGTTGGCAACATCAGTTTGAAGAGACTGCTCTGTGTTTAAAAGTAAGAGCATAGGGACAGCTTCATATATTGGATGCAAATGTTGACAGAATCAGAGAAGTCAGTCCTGACAGTTTAGTGGTAACCATACTTGCCTAATAGACCCAAGGTCAAGGATGCAAACATGGCTAGGATCAATGGTTTTTAGGGCATAAAATCCTATGTATTGTTTCCTTCAGAAGGGGAATGAAGTCTTTGATACTATATCATATATAGCATGTAAAAGAACCTCTAGCCTGAAACAAGGGGCCTCTGAGCAAAATTTATTGGCAATTTCACACCCTGAATTGAATGGGACACTGATAAGCTGAGATGTTAAAGAGCATCCTTAAATAAATAAATAAGTCAGAGAAGCTTTTGCATGAAGCCCTATGTAAGTCCATAAACTGAACCAGGGATGAAGTGCAATTTCTGAGACATATGTGGGGAGTTCTTCATAAATAGCTATCCATGAAAGCATACATTTCATTTACTACAAACCTTGGCAATAAAAGACAAGACCTTTCTGTTTATAATTCTGTTCAGAAGTGTAAGTGGATGTGAAGAATAAAAAGTTTGAAGGCATCTATTTTTCTCTGAAGAAGGTAAATTCCATTTAAGAAGGATGTTCAATCACCAAAACATGTGAATATAGGGAAAGGAAAACTCTTGAACCACCATTGAGCATATTTGGGACTGACTGAGGATAACTGTATATTGTGCCATATTACATATTATTATTGACTTATTTTTCTTCAATGGATGACTGGGATAACCCATCTTGATATGCTACAGCAATTCCTAAGCTTGCAATTAAAAATAGAATTTAAGCTACTCCAACAAATTGGTGCACCATCCCATTAAAGTGTGTGAAATTACCGAGAGCTATAGGCATTTCAAACAACTGTGAACCAACAGTTGCCACCACAAGAACATCAAGAGATCAACCACCACTTCTAATAACAGTTCGTCTACAGGCTGAAGATGGGAGGGATTGCTCCAGAAATATATGTCCAGTTTTTATGTAAGTGAATGGAGTTAGTGTGAACAAATTTTATTACATTGCTTATAAATGTGTAGGTTTTTACATGAATAATTGTGTATGAAAAAGCTTTCTTGCAAGATGGATGCTGCAGTTGCTAACAATCAAAAATGAAAAAAAAAAATTGTGATAAAAATAATTTTTCACCAGGATAATTCACCTGTTCACAAGTGTTTTGGAAATGGAAAAAAATTGAAGAGATTTGAAGTATGAGCATTGGAACATTTGCCCTACTGCCCAAATTTGGCTCACTGTGTCTTTTATCTGTTTCCAAGGTTCAAATGCTTCATTGCTGGTAGGCCTTTTTCTATCGAATCAAGAAACAATTGTAGCTATAGAGGAGTATTTTGCAGGTCTTTTGGAAAACCACTTCAGAGAGAGAATAATGGTATTGAAGCATCTTTGAAATAAATGTATAGACCTTAAAGAGAGAGAATGCTGAAAAATAAAAGTATGTTCAAGGTAAAAATTTGTTTCGCAAGGCTAATAACTATTTAGACTGCTCTTTTAATTCACTGTTTTAAGAATAAGATTATGGATCTCTTTCTTAATATTAAGTTTTAAAGTTGGCATTCAATTCTTGCAGACCTTTTTTTAGTAACCAGTAAATATTTTAAGAATTTGAATGCTTTTGACCAATTCTATGGCAGTGTTTAAATAATGTATTATTTTTGTTTTGTTTATATAGTCTCTGAAAAGGGAAATGGATCGTCAGATAGAAGTGATCCCACGCATTGTTTATGAACCACAGCTGATCAAGGATAATGACCCACGTTATATTCTTCAACCTGGGCAAGAACTGCCTCCACATTATTTCAGGCTCAAGGCTGTTGATGACGTCAAGCTATTAGGTTGGTATTGTAATGAAACTGAACTGAAACTCATTTAAAGCAAAAACCTGCATTTTTATTCATTCATCAGTTTTGTTTAAATAATTTTTAAACCTACATCAATATTTGGTTTCTTTAATTTTTCTTAAGTTAAGTCAATAAATGCAACTATGTGTATCTAGGTTTAAAACAATTAAAGAATGGATTAACAAGACAGTATAATTACAACATTTGTTTTTTGTTGCAGAGCGAGAGATAGTAAAACAAGACAGTTATCTACAGCGACATCCTTCAGAAAACTTGAGGGCATATCTCCTGACCACTTTAGCAGCTCCACTCAATGGACTTGGACAGAAATTGATTCATCAGTACTGTGACTTGTACGAACATGCTCGTCATGATCCCAGCGAGTTTGGCGATGAAGAATACCAAGTGTATTCTAAATTACTCTTGAAATTGTTAGATGCGTAAGTGAACAGAGGAAAGTTATTGTTGGTGAAAATAATTTAGTTAGCAATCCTCCTTTCCTAAAAATAAAACAACACAAAGTGCTGCTATTCTTTCTGCTCTGCCTTTTTTTTTCCCTAAAGAATAGAAGTAGCCTTTTCTTTCACATTGTAATCACCACTATCAATAATAATATACCCCTCTTTTATTTATAAAAACAAGTTTCTAGACATATGTCACAAGACCATATGTACAGTGAGACAAATAAAAATGGATGAATATAGAAAAACAGTAACAGTTAGACTTATGTATCTTTTGCTGGAAGGGGCAGATTGTATAAGGTTCAATTATTTATCTTGGCAGGTAGTAAGAGATAAACCTTATTTGCTAAGGCCTCAATGAAGAAAAAATATCTTTCCTTAACTATGAAAAATATATATTGTAAACCATAGTAATTTCTTTGGAAATAGTAAGATAAGGGTGGAAGGAAAAATAAGTATGAAAGACAAAGAGGATTTAATTGCCCAACAGTAGAACATAAATTCATGTATTTTTTGTCAATAAGAATTGGTTAATAATAGAAAGGGTAATTAGTGTAAATAATACATATAGGCTTTCTTTGCCTAATAATGCAAAGCGAAGTAGAGGATTTTTTTATCAATTAGGATGGAATTAATAGAAAGAAAAATACATGGAAGTAATAAACACAATTTTTTTAACATTAAAATAAATATTGTACTTTCAAAGCTGTTGACAATGGAGTGGCAATATAACTTTTAAGTTATGTATTCACTTTACACTATACTCCATTCACTTACACAAACGTAAGACGCGTTTCGGGAGAATCTCTCCCATCTTCAGTTGCTTACTGAACCGCCATTACTCGAAACTATGGCTGGGCCTATATTTTATAATTCTAATAAATTAAAATAAAAAGATACAAATTAACTAACATAGAAATAGATAATTAGGGACATAGAACAAATATGTATATTTACTATAAATATAGGAAAGAGAAGTTGGAAAATGGGAAAAATAATCAAAAAATAGATGGTCCAGCCATAGTTTTGAGTAATGGCGGTTCAGTGAGCAACTGAAGATGGGAGAGATTCTCCCGAAACCCGTCTTACTTTTGTGTAAGTGAATGGAGTATAGTGTAAAGTGAATACATAAGTTAAGGTTATATTAAAATAAATGTTAATTTTTCAATATCTAGTGCACCATCTGTCGCTCAATTATTACATCAATTTATCAAGGCAGGGACTGGATTAGAGTGGAGCTGGTTCTTAGATTCCCTGATACCTTTCCATGCCTCTCTTACATGACTTCTAAAGGCAGTTACTATTCTTTCTTCATTTTTGTTCCAATATGTTCTTGTTGGATTGAGATCTAGGGAATTGACAGGCTTTCAATGGGATGGATTTCAGAATGGCTAGCAAACCATGTATTCATTAATTTTTTGGGGTGTAAAAACCCTAGGCAAGGCTTCCCTCAGAAGGGAAGTATAGGTATGAGTCCCATGTTGTAGATTTATGGCTTATAAAAGAACCTCAAGCCTGAAAGAAGAGGCCTATGAGCAAATTTTATTGGCGGTTTCATGCCCTTAATTGCATGGGATACTGATGACCTGAGATGTTAAAGAGCATCCATAAATTAAATTAACATCTTAGCTAGTGTTTGTCCCCAATCCACATTTTGACCACGGTGTTAGCAGTACATGTATTGATTCCAACTTGGTTTAGGGCTAAAGAAGGGTGTATCAGCACCCTTTTTTGCCAATTGATCTATTTTTTCATTTCTATAAATGCCCTGGTGACCTGGCATCCACCACCACTGTTCAAGTCTGTTGCAAGATGACAGGGCATTTAGGCATTCTCATACCAGTTTAGATTTTACCTTTTAAAGCACTATGACTATCTGAGAGGACGAGAATTCGTTTACCGTGGTAACTCTTTTCAAGTCCTTGAAAGGCGCAGTTCAGGATAATAATTACTTCTGCCTGAAAAACTGTGCAGTATTCACTAAGGCTTATACTGATATTGGTCCTTGGAGCTAAAGCCATATATGTCTGCACGGAACTGTATCCCTGTATGGGATCCATCTGTAAACTGTACAAGTTGGTCATGTTCTTTTGTGTGCATAATTCCTTCCATCCAGTCTTCTCAAGATCTAAGAGTACCTTAAATGGAGGGAAAGTACAGTATTCAGTGTTCATTAGGTCAGATTTCATCCTCAATTCTGGAATATCCAGGAATATTAAAATGGAGGTATATCCAGTTGCAACAAGATTGTTTCTCCAGTTCCGTGTATTAACCTACTAGTAATGTTAATGTTATGTTTATATAAAGTATTGTATATGATCCCATTAGATAATCAGATCACAAGCACCACAAACTGTTATGGGTTTAGGTGGTAGCATTGTTCGACATTGTGCATTAATTTAAAGGAGACTAAGTTAAAAAAATTAGTATTTAAAAGAGTTGGTTCCTTTTCTTCTTCTTTTTTCCTCCCAAATTACATGCACACCAATTTAGTTGTTTTTCATTGTGTGTGTGTGCGTGCGTGCGTGTGTGTGTGGGGGGAAATGATCTTTGCTGATAATGATAAATTTTGTAATGTGTTACAGAGCAAAGCTACTGAAATCATATCCTAATAGTCGCAAATCAAGCCCAAGCTGGACTCCATTAAAGCGGGACAGCAAATATCGTAATTTGGTTCTGCATGAGGACATGCAGAGGCCCACTTCATTACCAGTTTCAATTGAAGAAAGCAACGAGACATCTGTCTGACATCTGCAGCTTACTAGGAACACTTGAATACCAAACACAGAGAAAGAATGTGCCATACTTCTATAAGATAGAATTATATTCATTATATTGCATTGAACAGTGATTTTTTTTTTTTCATGAAGACATAATTGGCATAACTCTGTGCCTTTGCACATACAATAAACTAGTGATAAATGAGAGGAACATGTGAAATCATGAGCAATAAGTTTTCAGCAGCTTCAATTTTGCAAATTCTGTTAATGAAAAGTACAGTTTCCAGAACATGTCCAAAATTTCAGATAACCAATATGATTCTGCAGAATTTTAATTCTCGGATTATTTTCTGTATTAAATATGGTGCCTGAAAAGATTAAGGTAAATATAGCTCTACAAAAGAAAGGGGAAGGAAGAAAAATATTCATAACTAGTATTTTGAATTGGAAAATTAAATGAAACAGGCTAATAGATAGTTTTAAGTAGCGGGGATTTTCACAATGAAGACAGTATAATATAGCAATTTTTATGAGAAAATCACTCAAATTTCACTATTTTGTTCCGCTTATTTGGACCTGTTTCAAAGGCTGTTGCCTTCATCGTCAACATGGTTTCACATTTTTAGAATCTTTGATTTTCCCCAATTAAACCGACGTTTTAATAAGTTGTTTTATGTAGCAAGAATTTTCACATTGAAATATGGTATAATATTGCAATTTTCACACAGTGGAACCATGCTAATGAAGGCATAAGCCTTCAAAATATATCCAAGTAAATGGATTAAAATTAGTAAAATTTGAGTGATTTCCTCATAAACATTAGGCTAATAGAGTTTAGGACAAGTAATTAACTCTGATTACTCTAGGTTAATAAACTAGTCCTGCATCTTCAATCAGATTTCCAATTAAATCAGTGATTTAAGGAGGATTTACTTTTTTATATTAAAATATTGATTAGAGGGATGGAGATATGCCAGTTACACAATATCATGCTTTGCATTCCATAGGCCATAAAATAATCAACAGACCAAAAATGTGGAACAAGCCAAATGCAGCATATAACATACATATTGGCAAGAGTATTTAATATATCTATATATGCATATAATTTTAGTAAATGTTATTAGTTAGACCTAGAACTGTACATTGCATTGGTTGACTTTATAAGAAGTAAGAGTATTTAAGTGCATTTTTAAACTTTTGGTGTTCTTGAGCAATTGTAATACACTGTCTTTCAAATAAACATAGCACTGTACAAAAAAGTTGATGTTATTTTATAAAGGGTAGTCAAAAGGATCTGGGTTTTACAATATTATTGAGCCAGCCAGGATACGATTAGTACCAATATAACGCTTTATATTTCCTTTTTTGGATTCTACTATGAATGAATGAACCGAATAAATTAATTAGTTTTCTTCCGTAAGTAGTTTTGAATAGTGGGAATTTTCACAGTGAAATATATTATAATATAACAAATTATTATTGAGAAAATCACTCAAATTTCACTAATTTTGTTCCACTTACTTGGACATGTTTCAAAGGCTGTTGCCTTCATCTTCAGCATAGTTCCATTGTCTGCTTCCCAGCATAGTATTAAGATGTCACTCTGTGGATTTTATGAATTTAGTGATGAGGTTACTATTGTTTGGGAGATCAAAATTAACATTTTCCTTTAAAATGTAAATTGGAATTTGCACAGTGAAGCCAATCATATAATTGATATTATTGAATGATTTACTTGAACTATACACTCTTAATGCTTTACTTACTTGCCATTATATATAGAATTGGTTTCGAGAACATTTTGTTCTCATCATCAGCCAGGCTAAAATTAAACTGTCGGATAATTTGTTAAGCTGTGGGAATGTGTATTCTGCTCTGGTGGTGGTGTGATAAACTTGTAGTTTATGTTTTCATCCCCAGTAGTGTTGAAGTTCATTAGACTGTCTTTATATTTGTAGATGTAGATTTTCTCCCAGATTGTTAGTTCTGTAGGTTCTTGTACTGATTTTAATAATTTTGTTTTATTCACTATGTGTGATGTTGTATCCAAAATTGATACACTATTACTGATTTGTCTATTTGCTTGTACTTAATATGTTCCTTTAACCGTGTGCCTATGTTTCTCTTTGTTTTTCCAATGTAGAATGTGAAAAAATCTATATTGATTCAGTGTCTTTAATGTATCCTCACATGATGTTGCAAGGAGACAGATCATAGTTGCAAAGACCATGGCAAGAACTGTTGAATGCTGTCAGACCCACTCCTAATCCACCATATTGGCTGTTACAGCTACAGACCTCTTGATTAAAATGCAGTGATGTTCCATCTTGTTGGAAAATAAAATCTGAGTGGTCTTGTAGCTGAGGCATCAATCACAATGTCAACATGTCCAGATTGTATCCCATTCAGTGTTTTCTTCAAAGAATAGCCCATAAACATTGTTATAGAAAATGGAAAAAAAAAAATGTTTTTGAAGATTCTTGCAAATTGCGCACATATGCATGCAAATTTTCACTCTCTATAACCTAATATGTATAATGGCAGATCACTCTACCTTGGATGGAAAGTGTATTCTTACTTAAAACAAACCAAGTAGCAAAATCTTCATATCTATCAGTTCTGGAAGTCATTGCAGAAATTTTTCCATAGACTGTAAGCAACAAGTGTCAGAGCTGATTGCAATTGAAATGGTTTCTGCTGCAAATGCTTTAAAACTACTTCAGTTTTTAGTGGCATCCCAAGCAATTATCTGCCATATTTGATGCATTTTTGAAGGCAGCATTGGTAACACTGTTATGGCACCCCAAATTAGGTACCGAGTGTTATTGGTCATCTGTTGAGTTTCTCTTGCACAGACAGCCAGTGTCTTTATATAGTATGCACATAGATTGACTTATTTACTAATGGATTCTTCTTGTAGTCTTCTTGGAAATGATACTGAAAGAAAATGACAAAATTTCTCTCATGGAATTTGAAAATGCAAATGCCTTTCCCCCTCTTTGCTACCTGCTTTCAGTAAATGGTCGTTTAACAGTTGACAGTGTGGACAATTGCTTCATGAAACATGTCCTGAATTTTACTTCATGAGAGTGAAACCATAAAGAGTATTTCAAATATTTGAATGTAGAAGGGATTATATGGCACTAAATTTACTTCTGGAATTATAAAACATGTTTCCAGAATCGCTTCATTTCAGTGTACAAATTAGGTATGTCAAAATGAATTTAGTAACTATGTGTATTGATATTTTAGAACCCAGGCAATATTTTTGAATAATGCTGTATAATTAAATATATTTTTTGGTTTATTTATTTATGGATGCTCTGTAACATCTCAGGTCATCAGCATCCCATTCAATTCAGGGCGTGAAATGGCTGATAAATTTTGTTTGAGGCCTCATCTTTAAGGCTTGAGTTTTTTTTTTCCTCCCATTTGTATCTATAACATGGGACCCATTGCTTTACTTCCATTCCTAAAGAAGCCATACTTAGGAATTTTACACCAAAAAAAAATCCATCGACCCTGGTCAGGATTAAACCTCGATCTTGGGTCTATGAGACAAGTATAGTTACCACTACACTCCCTGGACTGATATAATTAAATATAGCATAATTATATAGTGAAAATAATATTTTTCTTAATTAAGAATATATTAATTGCTTTACTTTATTAGTTCCATAAAGAAATTAATTTTAAATGTAATATTTCTACGTTTAAGACTTTTGCATATATTATGGAACAAGAATCTTTATTAAACATTTAATAAAATTCTTTCTTATATATTCACTCTGAATATCAGTATCACACTTTAGCGGTTTTGAAACACAGTACTCTTGCTCCTGAAGATTCTGTGAGAACTGTTGTATACTATGATGAGGGTAAGCTCTATATAGCAGAGACATCAGGTTGCCACAGTCACTAGTATTAACTAAACTGCTAGGCAATTTCTGCAGCACAATTTGGGTTCAGATCATCCAGGATGTACTTTAAAAAAAAAGATGATAGGATCTTAAATCTCCATATCCTAAGAAACTGGTAGGAGATAAAAAAAACACTGTAATAAGATGCAATATGTTAATGTGAATAATTACATAATCAGATGTTTTTTGCAGAAGATTATGGGCCTAGCTATGAGGGAAGTAGAGGATTGCTGTACTCACTATTTCAGGTAAATAAAAAATTACTTAACTAAAAGTAGCAGAAGACAGACAGAGAAAAAGACGGATGGGTGTCTTGCCTTCATGCATAAAAACTGGCCATGCCTTTGGGAAATATACAGATCTTTAATCAGCCATGGAATGCAAATGCAAAGTCAGAATATCAACCAGGAGCACAAAACTCTCACATCAGCTGTAGATAGTCTATCTTCATTCCACATTGGCTAATGCTGTTCACTGAAAGGTCAAAATATTATCTGTAATCCTTAGGAGACAGAAGAACAGTATGTTTATAGTGTACTATACTAAGTGAAATACTTCAAGGAATATTACTGGTCATAATACTGCAGCAAGCAGCAGGAGAGTGCTTTGTTGCCACATAGTAGGGTGCAAGAGCTACTCTCTCTGCATCTCACTTGCTTATCTATGTGTGTGTTTATTCAATCTGTAATTGAACTTAACACCTATGGCAGTGGAGAAATAGTGAAATTACAATAATTACAGCTTGTGCTTACAATAATATATGCCAACATAATTAAATATATAAAATACATGTCAAACTAAATAAATATATTTCAAATGAAATGAAACCTAATTAAATATTTGTTAACCTAATTAACACTAGAACAGCTAAGAATCTGATATAGCTAACCCCTACATGCAAAACTTTGTTATTTTATTTATTAATAGCTTTATTTGAATTTAAAAATTCTTTCAGAAGAATAAACATGTGGATATTAAATTTGCTTAAATATTTAACTTGAAAAGGTGTTATGTTAATGATATTGTGTTGCTGACGAATGTAGGTCCCCAGTAAAGATTATTTACTGACATACCTTTTGTACAGATTACTCCTTGGGTATACTTGATGGTGATCTTCTTTTCTAGTTTGTCGAGTGAAACAGTTCGCTGATGTTTCAATTTCATTCGAGCATTGGATTCTATATACTTCTTTATAAGACGAAGCATTGATTCATCAAAGAGGAGACAGAAAGCACTGATGAGAGAGTTATCCACTTGTTGGAAAGCAAATGTAGTGGGAACTCCTTGCTCTTTTAGGACATTTACAGAAACCCTTCTTCCTGATGAAGATGATGATATGTTGGTAACCTCCCATTCAAATCTGTCTATAGCCAGCATTTTCAATATGGAGGAATCTGATGGAGTCTGCCCCTGCTGAGATTACTGAGGAAAATTAGCACTTGCACCTGCTTTGGATAAGGAATCCTCACTAACATCACTGTCACTAGTTTTTGGCATAAATTCACTACCCAAGTTTAATAGGTTGAATTTCTGATGCAACATTGAAACTCTTGAAAAGAGCTCGCAAAAACTCATCTTTCGAAAGGATCCTCTGATGTTACATGATTCAAGACGAGAACACTTAACACTACATAAATGTTTATTGCATGCCATGAAAACCTGTTAATGATGTTAATAGCAAGTATAGTATGATATTTTCTTCATGACCTCTGGCTTGTGTGACTGAAAAGTTTGAAGGTTGTTACATACACACAAGTATTTGGAGGGAGGAGAGAACATCTGCACTACTGTAACAGTTACATTGGTAAACATCTTATGGCAGTGCCTATGAACAGGAACTAACCCATACACCCTTTCCGTACTGTTATCTGAATGAGATAGATTCATTGAGATCACTGTGCAATGTGTTGACGCTGGCCACAAAGAAAAAATTTAACTTTAGTTGAATTTGGTATTACAAGATTGTGCAAAATAAAGCAGTGACTATCTTAGCAGTGAATAGTGCTATGGCATACTTTATTTATACAAAAATCTTATAAACAACATAATCTTTCTCAGGTTAAGAGGAAAGTTATTGGTTCCCTTCCACAAGAAAAGGGCTAGCAGCAATCGAGGAGTCCAACATTTTTCAATGGGCCCCCCTCCCTCTGAAAAAAAAAAGAAGTATAATATATGCAAAAAAATAGGTTATTTGGATTCAAAATAAAGATTTGATCATATTTTTTAATGTGAACACATTAATGCCAATTTACAGTAATTATAATTTTTTTGTTCAAATTTGAAATAGAAATTATATACTGAAGTAGCTAAATTTAATTTAAAATTGATTTTTTTTTTTTTTTTTTTTTTTTTTTTTTTTTTTTTTTTTGCATTTTTAGATCTTGATGTAACAAATGATGTGATAGTTTTACATGGTTAATGCTGTTATTTGTTTTTTGAATGCTTTTAATTTTCCTTACAGACTACCAGAGGTTTCTTGAATAAAATAACTGTGTTGCATAAAATATTATCTCTTCAGGAGCTTAAGAATCTTGGTTAAGATTTCATGGTTATTACATATGCTACAGTGAAAAAACTTAGCAAAATCTTACCAAAACGCATTAAAAGTTATTGTAGAGCATCTTAAAAAGTCAATGCAAACTGTTTGAAAGCCTGTGACCGGCCTTCCATCTCTTTTTAGTACAACTTCTTTTATAAGCAAAAAGTGCTTTGACAGTATGTTGCTCTAGAAGAAAGTAATGATACGTTAGTAAGTAATGCTTCCAACACATGTGCAAGGGGAAAAAAACATATTGTAGGAAACTAAGTTAGTGATGTAAGCAATGATGCTTCTTCAGAGGAATTTGAAATAGTGGGTTGAGAGGAGGTGATAGATTATGGTTATTAAATAAAAAACTAAAGCTAGCATAACCTAACATTTAACATTATGCATATTACCAATGAACAAGTATTTTAACATGCAATGGAATTCATAGGAAACTAGCTTAGTACAACTTTTAATTGATATTATTATATGATTTAGTTGAACTACATCTCTTAATGCTTCACTTGTCATAATATATAGAACCGGTTTCCAGAATATTTCGTTATCATCAGCTAGGCTAAAATTCAACTGAATTCAGTGAACGTATATATAGAACCGTTTTGAGAACATTTCATTCTCATCATCAGCTAGGCTAAAATTCAACTGAATTCAGTGAGCTTTAGCTTAGCTGATGATGAGAATGAAATGTTCTCGAAACCAGTTCTATATATTATGACAAGTAAGTGGAGCATTAAGAGTGTATAGTTCAACTAAATCATACAATAATATCAATTATATGATTTGGCTTCACTGTGTAAGTTTCAATTTACAGTTTAATTAGTAAAATTTTGCTCACATCATTTGATGCTCTTGGGGAATTTTTAAGTAGCAGTAGAGAGAAGACCAATAGCTGGTGATTTTTTAAAAAAAATAGTTAACCTAGCCTAACCAATTCACAAATATTCTAACTTACTACTTAATTTGAGGGAACTAAATTACTGAAGCTCATTTTAATCAGTCTCTGTGTAGTAATGGTGCAGTTAGTGGAAAAAGTTATAAAATTTTCTACAGAGATGAGTTCACCTCTCATTCTGTAGATCCTGAATTCAACAAGGGCTCTAGGATATAGATCATGTCAAAAAAACCAAACATATACATAATTAAGATGAATTAAGTCCAAAATACTCATCCATATTGTAAAAGGTGTGAGCTAGAAGAATTCTTTTAGAAAATGTTTTAAAATATTGATGACATCCATTACCTAATAATTTAAAGTATCAGTAGAGAAGAAACAATAGCTTATGATTTTTACAAAAAATAGTTAACCTAGCCTAATCCAATGCACAGATATTGTAACTCATTGGTTAATTTGAGGGAACTAAATTACTGAAGCTCACTTTAATCAGCCTCCTAATGCTCTGAGTAATAGTGGTGCTGTTAGTGGTAAAAATTGTAAACTTTTCACTGTTTATGTATATATTTATATACCTCATTCTGTAGATTTTCAATTGAGCAAGATCTCTAGAATATACATGTCAAAAAACCAAACATATACATAATTAAGATATTAAGTCTGAAATATTCATCCATGTTGTAAAAGGTGTGAGCTATTAAGAATCCTTAAGAGAATTTTAAAGATGTGAATGACAACCATTTCCTAATAATTTAATTCTGCTCAGTAGGTCATTAAGTCATTATATATTTGAATTGCAGAATAGTAGGTATCCTTCAGGAAAACCTGTAATGAGCCAGTTGACCTATACATTCCTCTGAGTCTATGTACATTGAAATTTGAATTAAAATGATGAGATTATCTAGCACTTAGGTCATATATACATTTTCTTCTTTTCCTCCCACAGATTATTACTGTTGGTCATTCTGGTAATTCTTAACAGACAGCAGAAAAATTGTTGTTTGCGAGCTTTAATAACATGAGAAAAAAATTATAAACTAAAATGTAAATAATGATAAAAGACATTAAAGAGAAGCAAAAATAGTGCACTATAGAATATTGCAGCGCATTGGTACTTGCCATGAAATTATATCCAGAATCCCTCCCCTGTAGCAGAATTGTTAAAGTGTAAAATGAGCCTTTCTTGTCACAAAAATAAATATGTAATTTGGTATTTAGAGTCTGCTTCATATTATATATCTGTAGCAGTTGAATATATGCTTCATTGTGTTGAAATTAACAACAAATCTTCCATTGCAAATCATTCATTCAGATGGTTCCATAATAACTTTAGAGTATACAACATGTAACCAATCAACATATCTTCTGTACTGCTGAACTTCAATAATTTCATGGTCAGCCTTTGTGTGATATATAAATAATATTGTGTCAGATTCTAAAGAAATATATGGCATAAGAACAGTAAGAGATCATTATACAGAGTGCAGTTAAGGCTCCTTCAACACTTAAAGTTGATGTTGCAGAGATGTCATAGTTTGCGTGACAAAATATTAGCAACAAACTATGAATTTAAATTGTAAATTTTTGTCATAAATGTCTCTGATACTGTTATCAACAATGTTGATCGATTTTTTGCTAGTCCTAAGAAGCAGGTTAAGGATTGGTCATAGTTTTTAATGTGAACACACTAATGCCAACCTTATAGGAGAAACTGGAGCACCTAAACAAATTAAACATCTGGCCACTGAAATTAAATGTAATGTCTTAGTGGAAAGCAAATAGGCAATTACTGATAAAATTAATAGCAATGATGTGTTTTGCAAAGAAATGTTAATATTTGTAAACTAATTAATTAAGGAAAATCTGTAGTATCCTTAGGAAACCATTTGAATGTGTCATTTCTTGGTTAACAGAAGTTGGAAGATTGGAGATTTGCTTATCTGTCAGTACTTGGAATTATACAGTTTTATGTATTAAGGTTCACTTATATTTTTATATACATGCATATTGTTTGCATTAAATATATTTAAAAACTTTGATCTTTATCGGCTCATAATGGTATTAATGCCAAGGCTGTGTACATGGTTGAAGTACTGATTTTTTGCTAATGACAATGTTGCCATCATTGTCTCAACAATAACAGTATTGATGGCAAAACAATTATGGTTGAATATTGTTGCTGGCTACCTCTTTAATTAAATTGTTTGATTTAGCAATGTATTTTGTTATTAATGTATTTTTCTGACAATGACTGAAACTCGTGTAGGGTCTAAGGTCTTCAATAAACTTATTATTGTCATCAAAAAAATTGTTTTATAGCAAGAGAGATGTGAAGCATGAGACATGCACTAAGAGAGAAAGATATATTAAAGCACTATATGGCACTAAAGATTATCATTGTTTTACAGGAATGTCTCCAACTTCTCTAAATAAAAGAGGTTCAGCAGTTTGAGTCAGATGGTGTATTATGTTAGAAAATAAAATATGTAAGGACAATCTTTGTAAGGGATATATTATCTGAGCAGAGATTGTTAGTTAAAGATACATAGAAAGTTGATAGAAAAAATGGTATCTCAGCAGAAAATAAAGCAAACGTGTGGAAAATAGCAGGAATGCAGAATTCTTTGTATTGATAGCAGTAATTGAAGCTAACATTTTCTCCTGTAATCACTGATGATGTAGTGCCAGAAAGCATTTTTATATTTCTGGCAAGCTTTTCTCAAGTTGGCAGTAACTGCTGATATTAAAAACTATACTTATTAATGTTATGGATAGCATTTGATATCCATAGCATCTTAAATATTGTGAGAGTACAGAATGCACTTTTTGTCAGAGAGAAAGTGCCATTATTTATTCTGCAGTTGCTACACTTATTAATGATAATTGTATACTTTTTGTGTGACAGGACACTTCCAATGATAGTTTTATTTTGTTATTGATCAGTTCTTGCTGCTAAAACTGAAACTCGGCACTGATTGAAGTTCTAGTAATTGGTTTTGTTATGTAGTTTTAACTAATGATATATTGCAAATACTTTAATATGCACTAAATATATTATAACTTTATAGTAAATATGTAGTAGCTGCATTGTTTCTGTGATCATTTTTTCAAATTAAACATGATTTTTAGATATGTGATATAGTTGTATTGTTATACCTTTATACACCTTATAATGCTCAGTATACAATTTTAGACAATAATTATTAATGATTTATTGTATGATTTAGTTGAACTAACACTCTCAATGCTTCACTTGTCATAATGTATAGAACCGGTTTTGAGAACATTTGGTTCTCATCATCAGCTAAAATTCAACTGTCAGATACTTTGTTGAGCTGTGGGAATGTGTATTCTACTCTGGTGGTGGTGTGATAAACTTGTCATTTATGCTTTCATCCCCAGCAGTATTGAAGTTCATTAGACTGTCTTTATATTTGTAGATGTAGATTTTCTCCCAGGTTGCTAGTTCCATAGGTCCTTGTACTGATTTAAATAATTTTGTTTTATTCACTATGTCGTGATTTTGTGTCCAAAAATGATATGCTACTACTGATTTATCTATTTGCTTGTACTTTGTGTTCCTGAAATGTTCCTTTAATCGTGTGCATATGTTTCTCTTTTTTTTTTCAATATAGATTTTTTCACATTCTGCACAATTTATTTTGTAAATACCTGATTTTTTTCTCTTGTGGAATGCTGTCATTAACATTGTCTATCAGTAAGTTTTTAACATTAAATCTATTAACTGGTGCCAACCTGATATTAAACTCTTTAAGAATATTCTGAAATTTATTTGTAGCCCATGGATGATATGTGAACTTTTTAAAAATTAGCTTATCTTTTCTTGCTGAAAGTGTATTGGTTTCTTAATATGTTTTTGCCTGTTGAATTTCTGCACCTTTTGTGTACTAGTTCTTTTTTAAAACCATTTTTAACCGCTGTTTCTTCTATTTGTTTGTATTGATTAAAATATTCTTTGCTAATTTGTTGGTTAACTAGCCGGTGTGTTAAACTGTTGATAACTGCATGTTTGTGCACTGTAGGGTTAAAACTGTCAGCTTTGATGTGATTATCTGCATGTGTATTCTTTCTGTATATTCCAAATTCCAGATTTCCTTGACGTTTCATTATTTTAATATCTAAGAATGGCAACATGTTATCTGTTTCATATGTAAACAATATGTTTCTAACCTAAACTTAGGTATTCATTTTTTACACTAAACTCCATTCACTTACACAAAAGTAAGATGCGTTTTGGGAGAATCTCTCCTATCTTCAGTTGCTCACTGAACCGCCATTACTCGAAACTATGACTGGACAAACAGATGCTCCAGTGGTGGCCTCTGTTGGTTGAAGTAGGAGGTTGCTGAGCTCATCCATAGGAGGAAACTCAAAATTCATTAGGTTATCTCTATTTTTTAATATGAAAATTGTTTCCCAAATGGATAACTACAATGGGTTGTGAAGATGTTTCCAGCAATTTAATTCCCGGTTTTATTTCATGGTTTTTGGTCCAATAGTGAGCTGCTACTGCTGATTTATCCACCTGTTTAAACCGAATATTCCTAAAATGTTCTTTCCTCCAAATTTCTAAATTTCTTTTTGTTTTGCCTATGTAGTAGCTCTTTCACAATCTGCACATTTTATTTCGTAAACTCCTGATTTCTGTTCTGTTGGTATGGAGTCTTTTACTGTGCAACCCAATAAATTCTTGATGTTGTATCTGTTCTTTGGGCTAACATTATCCCATGATCTTTGAATATTTTCTTGAACTTGTTGCGGTAAATTGGATAGTAGGTGAAACTTTTGAATTTGTATTCTTCTTTTGTGTTTTTCAGTGTGGAAACTTCCCTTATCCCTTTTTGTCTTTTAGATTTATTGATAATTTTTATCACTGTGTCTTTACTGAAACCATTGATTATAGCTGTATTTATTATTTGTTTGTATTCTACTTTGTACTCTGCTTCTGTGATTGGAATATTCATCAATCTGTATGCCAAACTGTGAAAAATTGCATATTTATGGGGAATGGGGTTTATAACTCTCATTTTTTATGTAGCTGTGTTTTTTTTCTGTAAATTCCAAAATTCAAACCATCTCCATTTCTTATAATTTTTAAATCTAGAAATGGTAGCCACCCATTTCTTTCTTCTTTTATAGTAAATTGTATGGATTCATGTTGCAAATTAAGAAGTTTCAGGGCATCTATTAAGTGTTAATTCTTCAACATCAAGAATTTATTGGGTTGTACAGTAAAAGACTGCATAACAACAGAACAGAAATCAGGAATTTACGAAATAAAATGTGCAGATTGTGAACAGAGCTACATAGACAAAACAAAAAGAAATTTGGAAATTCGGTTTAAATAGGTGGATAAATCAGCAGTAGTAGCTCACTTTTGGACCAAAAACCATGAAATAAAACTGGGAATTAAACTGCTGAAACATCTTCACAACCCATTGGAGTTATCCACTTGGGAAAAAATTTTCATATTAAAAAATAGAGATAACCTAATGAATTTCGAGTTTCCTCTTATGGATGAGCTCAGCAACTTGCTACTTCAACCAACAGAGGCCATCACAGGAGCATCCATTTGTCCAGCCATAGTTTCGAATAATGGCGGCTCAGTGAGCAACTGAAGATGGGAGAGATTCTTCTGAAACGTGTCTTACTTTTGTGTAAGTGAATACCTAAGTTTAGGTTATATTGCCACTCCATTGTCAACAGCTTCGTAAGTACCATATTTAATGTGTTTTTATCTTGTATATTCAAAAGTTTTAAGGCATGATCAATGAGTTTTTTGTTAACTATGGCAAATATATCGTCGACATATCTGTACCATACGTTAAATATGTATGGAAAAGCTGTGTTGATGTGTGTTTCAAATCTGCTCATGAAGAGGCTAGCTAGAAATGGAGATAAGGGGCTGCCCATTGTAAGTTCTGCTTGTTGTTTATAAAATTTTCCTTTGAAAATAAAATAGGCTTGGTTTATGCAAATTTCTGTGAGTGTTATGTATTTTTTATGTGTGTATCCTTAATTCCACTTGTTTTAAATCAATCATGTAGATAAAAGAGTAGTTTTTCTTTTGGTATGCTTGGAAACAGAGATTCTATTAAATGTACTTACGAAGCTGTTGACAATGGAGTGGTATATACATAAACAATGTAATACAGTTTTTTTTCACACTAACTCCATTCACTTACATAAAATTTGGACATATGTTTTGGGAGTGATCCCTCCCATCTTCAGCCTGTAGATAAACTGTTGTTATACGTGGCGGTTGGGTCTCTTGATGTTCCAGCATCTGTTGGTTCTATTAGGAATTTGCTGAGTTCATCCAATGGAGGGAAATCCTTAGCCTTATTTTTTGTAATGAAAATGTTTTCCCAAGTGGAAAGTTCTATTGCGTTATGAAGTTGTTTAAGTAGTTTTATTTCTGGTTTAATTTCATGATTTTTATTCCAAAAGTGCGCTGCTATTGCTGATTTATCAATTTGTTTTAAGCGAATATTTCTGAAGTGTTCTTTTTTCCGCATTCCCAAATTCCTCTTCATTTTTCCAATGTATTTTTTATCGCACTCTGCACATTCTATTTCGTAAATACCTGACTTTTGTTCTGTTGGCATGTAGTCCTTTACTCTGCAACCTAATAAGTTCTTTATATTAAAATTGTTCTTTGGGGCTAACACAATTCCTTGTTCTTTGAATATCTTTTTGAACTTATTGTGGTAAATTGGGTGGTATGTGAAACTTTTGAATTTGTACCTTTCTTTTGCACTTTTAAGTGTGGAAACATCTCTTATTGTTTTTTGGTTTTATTGATGATTTTTATTACTGTGTCTTTGTTGTATCCATTAGTTTCTGCTATCTTTATGATTTGTTGGTATTCCAATTTGTACTCTGTTTCTGTGAGTGGAATGTTAACTAATGTGTGTGCTAAACTATAAAACACTGCATATTTATGTGGAATGGGGTTAAAACTGTCATTTTTTATGTAATTTTCTGTGTGAGTATCCTTTCTATGAATTCCAAATGTAAGATAGTTTTCATTTCTTATGATTTTTACATCTAGGAAGGGGAGATATCCATTTCTTTCTTCCTCTATGGTGAAATTTATAGATTTGTGCTGCAAACTCAGAAGTTTTAGTGCATCTGTTGTATGTTTTTTTAGAATTATTGCAAATATGTCATCCACATACTTATACCATGTATTGAAGATTAGAGGGAAGGCTTTGGTGACATGAGATTCTATGTTGAAAGATATTACAGTGTCATACAATAATATCAATTATATGATTGTCTTCACTGTGCAAGTTCCAACTTACGTTTTAATTATTAATGAGTTGAACTTGTGCAGCTTTATTAACTTATTATTTTGATGAAACATGTTTAGCAGGCCTTTGTCTACATAAGGATTGCCATAATCTTTGGAGACTTGTAAACCAAATATCAAATTTTCAAATGTCTATTAGAGTTGAACAGTATACCCTCCAAAGATTAAGGAAATCCTTCTGACAGTCTACAAGTAGCTGAAGGTGCAATCTATTAAAATAGTAAGTTAGTGAAGCTGCATGAGTGCTTAGTTCGACTCATCAGAGTATGTTAATAATTATTTTATCCACTTTGTTGTGCCAGTTGCAATAGCACATCAAGAACCATATTAGACCCCTCTTTTTCTCAATTTTATAACCAGAAAAAATAACAGGGAGGGTTCAATATGCAAAAATCTTCCCATTATCTGCATAGGAAAATGTTTTTCAGTTTTGAGAGTGTTATCATATCAGGTATAAATTGACTATCTCAAGAATATCTTTAATTTAAAATTGCTAAAGATAAGAACTATCACCCATTTCTATAAACTAAGATTTGATACAGTTATTGGTATTAGATATTATACTTTATAAATAAAGCAGAAATAAAGACAACACATTTAATTAGCAATTAACGTAATTTATTATCTAAAAATATATATTTAGCACAACTTTTATTTGTGGAATAATTTGCTTTGATAATATTGGATATAAAATCAAAACAGCTGTAGAGCATCACCAAATGCATAATCTTGAATTGTGAAGTGTGGATTGATGAACATTAAAATGAAAATACATTGATGCAAAATATTTTTATAAGAATTCGAGTAACTTGCAAAATTAACACTTTTTTTTTTATTTTATCAGTTTATTTAATCACTGCTTGTGCTCAACTTGTTACATGGGAAATTCAGAAATTTCCTGCATAAAATGTTTACAATACATAAATATAGTTTAGTTAAAAGTACCACACCATGTAAATAACTTTTGAAGTATGTGGTTCAGCGATATGAAACTTGGTGTGTGAGAATAACTGTATACTGAGAACTTATTTATATTACTGAATTTTTTTCTACTTCTGGTTTAACCAGAAGTAACTCCAACTCTCTTATTTTTAATGTAGCGCAAAATATATTTTGACATTTTTAATAATGTTCATTAAGGGCTTTTCAAAAAGTGCTCGCATTAGATACTTCTGTACAAATTTATTGTTGCTGTATCAAGCAAACAAAAAAGTGTAATGAATAATAAAATGCTCCTTCTGTAACAAAAACAACAGAGCTAGCTCAACGTCTAATTGTGTGTTCTTAGCTGCTTTGTGCCATTTGATTGTATAAATCTTTTAATGAATGATTTACTAGGCATCAGGAATGTCTTGCACTATTTCCATTATTTGATACTTCAGATCTTAACTAAGTTGTTGGATCTTTTCTGATATACTACTGACTTCAAATGGCCCCACATAAAGAAGTCCAAAGGTGACAAATCTGGGGATCTTGCTGGCCAATCTATGTGATCTCTCCTACTAATCCATCGTTATGAAGTAACCTGGTCTAAGTGCTGACAAATATTCTGTCCATAGTAGCTGAATCTCTATTATCCCTGGGTAGCTCATGGTTTACTGGATGTAAGAAACAAATTTGTGATAGCTGGTACTATGTGGTTTTGAAGCAGATTCAATATCTATTAGCATTTCTCTAAAGAAGAAAGGACCAATAATATAATCACCAACAATACTACCCAAACATTTAAGTTTTTGTGGATACTGCATATTAAAAACATTTCTGTGGCTTCAATTCCAATCAACAAGGAAGCATTCTGAGTTAAAAACATTTAAAATGTTGATACAATGATAAAACACTCATAACGTTTCACTCTCAAAATTAAAAATTCAGGACATGTTACGTGAGACCTGCTCACATTGTCAACTGTTAAACAACTGGTGCATGGTGGATCATATTAGTTTGTAAAGGTAGGCGATTCTGGTGAATCTGGTGGTCTGTTGATGAACTTGTACAAAATGTTGTTTGCCACTGGAATGTTGTAATTCATGAGTTTATGTTCATATTTCTTTATGAAAATTTTTTCCCATATGTCAAGTTCCTTGGGATGTTGAACAGCTTTTAATAAAGAGATGTCTTTTTCAATTTCGTGATTTTCATTCCAGAAATGTGCTGGTATGACTGATTTTTCTATCTCTCTAAATATCCATTATAAACAAATAAAATTACATTATTACTGTTAATTTTATATATATATGTATATTTATATATATATATATATAAAATATAAATAGATAAGTGTTTTACCTTACCTGCTTTTATTATTACGGTTAATTTGTAACATTATTAATAGTGTTTCTTTATTTTTATTTTTCCTTTATATATATCAGTTATCAAGATCAGACTTTAAAAGAAATCAATCATACAAAATTCTTAGGGTTACAAATTGATCAAAATGGTAACTGGAAGAAACATGCTGAAATGATAATTCCCAAACTTAATTCAGTCTGTTTTGCTCTAAAGGTTTTGAATTATCTCTTATCAAAAGATGCCTTGCATATGGTATACTTTGCATATTTTCACTCTGTAATGAGGTATGGGCAAGTCGTCTTATAGAGAAAATGTTTTCCATTTGTAAAAGAAGTTTATTAGAATAATCTGTGGGAGGAAAAGAAGATACTACCGTAGATCTCTGTTCAAAAAATTGAATGTACTTACCCTTACAGGAGACCTAATGTGTTATGTAGTACTAATCTCTATACTTTTGAATCAAATTTCATTGGACATAGGCTCAATATTAGAAACGGGAATGATTTGTATAGGCCGACTAGCTTATTGCAGGTTTTCCAGAAGGGTGGTGATAGTAAATCTATTATAGCCTAAAAGAAGTTGAAATTTTGATAGGAAACAAATAATAGATATATAATAGATAGTAATTTAAAAGAATATGCCATAGAATTTGCAGAAAATATTTTTCTAAATCAATTTTAAGTAGAACCCTGTTTATCTAAAACAATAAGTCAGAGATAATTGCAGTAAGCGTTTTTTTTATAATCCTTTAATTATACCTTATTGAAATTTACTGCAACTTATATCAACTTATTTAATTCTAGAATACACTTAATTAAAATGTGCCCTATTGACTACAATATTTGAATATAGTGCACCGAACTCATTTATTTTGTATTTCCCATGATGCATACGTGTTGCATTACATCACGGTTTGCGTTGGGGGAATGAAACTGCTGAAACTAAAGGATAGTATATGTTTCTGTAAAAGTGAATTGAAAGCAGTTGTGAAATGTTCCAACATTTCGCGAAAGGAATAATTTGAGCTTCACAGCAACTTGTCATCTGACATATAAAGAAAAGAATATAAATTAATACTTCACATGCTGTCCATTAATTAACTAAGGGTATGATTATTATGGATGTAACTTGAATGTTTACAATTATTGGTTATATCTTAAAAAATAAATAATAAAAAAATAAAGAGTACAGCACAGAACGTACAAGCAATAACCTATGACAATAGGTTAGCCAACATGCACTATTTGAAACGCTCGTACAGTAGATAATATAGTACTTTTCAATATAATTATCACACCATGTTAAATATATCTGTATTTCATCTGCCATATATGTATACATTCATAATGATGTATACTTCTTTTATTACCTATTTCATTGTGGTTAGGATGGTTGGTCACATTGGACTCCATAGTAGCTTATATCTATGTAAAAATATTTTTCAGGTTATAATTATCATTTTATCGTTTCTGGCGAATAGTGTAAGCTCACTTAGACTTGTTTACTGATAATTTATATGCTAGGCAGATTAACTATGTAAGGCTGATAATTTAAAAGTTTTATATAATATTTGTCAAGCGCAATAAGCATCCGTATGTGACGCAGGTTTACTTCGTATGCAATTAACTCTTGTTAGGTTAATTTGTATGGATGAAGTAATTTATTAGGAGTTTATGCTGATATCTATGTCCCTAATCTCACTTTAAGGTAAATGAAGTTAAATTTGGGACAGATGTCGAATGCTGGCCCCACCTGTACTCTGTGATGATGAAACAGCTAAAAATTAAAAATCTTCGATTGTTAAACGAGGAGCATTTGCCTCTTGAAAGATATAGTTGTGTTTATGTTTTCAATTTAACCTAGCGCTACTTTTTATATTCATAGTCTTTTGCTTAAATGTTTACTTACAATGCATAATATATATATAGCAGATGAAATGCAGATATATACTTGCCAATAAATGGAAAAATTTGAGATATAATATGTACAATATATAACTTGCAGAACAAGTCTTATGTCTAAACCTTGTAAGTTGATGATTTATAGATCCTTATTTCATTACCTGTTATCATTTCACAAACAAGCCGAGAATCCTTCTTTTTGCATCTTTGGAGCATTTTGCAGTACCATACCACTTGAGCAACCTCTTGTCCTTCACTTAGGTGATGAGACACTCAGTGAGAAGAAAAATACATGACCTTTAAATAATGGTGTAAAATTTTTTAGACTTTCCAAGTCCTTGTATGTCGCTGGAAGTCTTCTTGCAAGTAGCAGTATTTTTTCTGACTTCAAAAGTCTTTTGCTTCTCTTTTCATATTTAAAAGATGTTTGGTTCCCTTTTAATTCTGCAAACCAATTGAAGATTGTCATACACAAATGAGGAAGATCCTCTAAGAACCTTCTCTCAAGACACTGTTCCTGGCTTAAGCCACTTTTAAAATCATAATAAATAATTGCAAGGTAATGTTCTCACATCAAGCATTTGCACAACACTGCATTATTGCCATAAGTATTTCTTTCAATCACATTGTTGCTTACACATGGATAGCAGGTTGCAAAAGTTGATTTACATATAAATATTTGGTCTACCACATAGTACACACACGCACGCACACACAGTATGGCAATCACTTAATCAATTTACTCACATCTGTAAAATTCTGCAGTGTCCCAAGTATTTTATGTTTATGTTTGCTTACATCAGTATATCCAAACATCGTTTGTATGCTCTTAGTTTGTCATTTTTCTTTTTATTAGTTTATAGATTTATGGTATATTTATCAAAGTTATCTGTGCAATTTTTGTCAAGATGGGTAGAATTTTAAGAACATTTGAGGTGAATTAGAATTATATATCAACTATATTGTAAATATTACAGCTTTATTCCAGTATCCTAATGAACACCATTAGAAATTCATTCATAATGGCTCTTGGAAATATGGATAGAAAGTAAACATCATAATATAATTTTTAAAATAACATACGATTGCTACTATTACAGTGAAGCAAATAATAAGTTAATATGTTGTGGATGGGTCAAGCTAAATACTTTTATGGTTCATAAACTTTAAAAAATCATAAAATGGAAGAAAAATTACGTTTAATGGATATCATTGTATGATTAGTTGAACTACACACTCTTAAAGCTTCACTTACTTTTTATAAATGTATGGAACCGGTTTCGAGAACATTTGTTCCCATCTTCAGCCATGCTAAGGTTCAACTGTCGGATCATTCGTTGAGCTGTGGGAATGTATATTCTGCTCTGGTGGCGGTGTGATAAACTTGTAGTTTATGTTTTCATCCCCGACAATGTCGAAGTTCATTATGCTGTTTTTGTATTTGTAGATGTAGATGTAGATGTAGATGTAGATAATGAACTTCGACATTGTCGGGGATGAAAACATAAACTACAAGTTTATCACACCGCCACCAGAGCAGAATATACATTCCCACAGCTCAACGAATGATCCGACAGTTGAACCTTAGCATGGCTGAAGATGGGAACAAATGTTCTCGAAACCGGTTCCATACATTTATAAAAAGTAAGTGAAGCTTTAAGAGTGTGTAGTTCAACTAATCATACAATGATATCCATTAATATGATTGGCTTCACTGTGTTTAAGTTCCAATTTTACATTTAAGTAAAATTACGTTTGTTAAAGGCAGTATAAGAGTATACAGAACTTAGCACATATATCCATGAATTTAAGAAGCAGCTAATGAACTTTGATATCCCATGGGAAGAAAACACTAATATTAGGTTCATTAGCAAGGATTGCAAAAATCCTGACAGTCGACAAGTAGCTGATGATGTTTGTCTGCGAAACATGTTCTAACGAAAATAATTTAGTGATGCTGTAACAGTGTTTAGTTCCACTCATCAAAACATATTAACATCATAATATAACTTAAATCATACAATTGGTTTACTGTAACCTTCACAGATGCCTTTGAGCGTAATTTGGCTTTCTGCTTCATAATATAAATAAAATTCTGTCATTATGGTATTCACCCTTTTGTTCATTTTATTTTTCTGAGAATTGCTTTAGAAAAAGTTGCTGAATGCTATACTTTTTTCTATATGATTTTTGTTGCCTAAATTCATTAGAGATGGTTAGATGGTTCATGTTGTTTTAATTTTTTTCAAATGACAAATGAGGTAATTTCTGTAATGGTGCTGAACAATATATGTACTTGTATATAAATATTGTACTTACGAAGCTGTTGACAATGGAGTGGCAATATAACCGTAACTTATGTGTTCACTTTACACTTTACACTATACTTCATTCACTTACACAAAAGTAAGACATCTTTCGGGAAATGTGAAACGCATCTTACTTTTGTGTAAGTGAATGGAGTATAGTGTAAAGTGTAAAGTGAATACATAAGTTAAAAGTATATGTACTTATCCAAATCCAATATTACTTGTGATATGTTATCAAGAGCTACAGGATAATTAAAGGCATGACATGCTTAGGTGATATAGTTCTAATTAGATATAACATTAAAGTGGTTGAGGTTGTTAAGGCATGAACTCTGAGCAGGAGATCTGTGGTTCGAATCCCACCATGACCGTCCTTCCTGACTGAGGTTTTTCCGGTTTTCCTCAGTCCTCATAAATGGCAAATGCTGGCAAGGAACCCTAAACTTAGGCCTGGAACGTTTCCTTCCTTAAAATAATCCTTTCCCAATTTATCATTTCATCTCGCATATTATCAGTGTTCACCGCCTGTGTGTCTCAGTAGTAAAAACGGGCTGTAAACATCATTCATTCATTCATTCTGCTCATAATCTCAGTGTTTATAAATAACAGAAGTGCTTACTAACTTCTAAGGCCTACCTAATCACTTATTTGTTAGTGCAAAAATTTCATGTAGCTTAAATGTAAAATAGGAGTTAAATGTTGATGAGATATAGCCATTTGAAAGCAGAAGAGCCTTGATGCACAAAATCATGTAATTGGTAGCGTCACAATAGCTGACAAGTAATCTGTGAAATTTCAACAATGGCCTATAGCAGATTCAATAAGCTCTGTAACAGAAAAGATCCAAGAATAATGATTAAAGTTGATAATTTATTACAAAGAATTCCAGAACTATGTGACGTTGCATTTATGTTAAAGATATTTTAAAATTTAAATTATGTTTCAGGAGAAATAAGTAGGATGGAAGAAATAGAATACAAACTGAGGAAAAAGAATGCTGTTCTTGTTGCAAATGTGAGTGTTCAGAAATGAGATAGTGATGTATGTATATTATAATTATAGATACTGGATTATGTCATTTTTATTGTAAATAAGCAATTTATTATGTTAAAATAAATTAATTATGTCATATATTGTGTTAGATTCTCTGATAATTCTCAAAGAATGGATTCATTGTAATTGAATCCACAAATGAGTAAATTTGTTGTTCTTATGCATAAGTATTAGAGAGTTCTTCTGATAGGTAGAAGCAGCATTAGTGAAACTTTTAACCTTTTATTGGCTGAAGCATGATTTGATTTTGATTGTGATTAGGCAGGAAGTACAATTAATACTATTTTTCACCTTAGTTAAGATTGCTTGGGAATAGGTATCAAATAATTATTGATATTCGATTATTGAAAGATAATTTCTGCAGATGTATTCTTGAACTGTAAGTTACTCAATAGGGTACTGAAAGTTATCTACATTATGCAATCAAGCAAAATACGTTTGCGGAATGTCGGAATCCACACAGTAAAACTTTTGTTAATCTTATTTTGATTTAAAGTAAAACACTAAAAATCATACTCAAATAAGTGTACTTACGAAGCTGTTGACAATGGAGTGGTATATATATATAAACAATGTATACAGTTTTTTTCACACTAACTCCATTCACTTACATAAATTTGGAACATATGTTTCGGGAGCGATCCCTCCCATCTTCAGCCTGTTGACAAACTGTCGTTAAACGTGGCGGTTGGGTCTCTTGATGTTCTTGTGGCGGCATCTGTTGGTATTATTAGGAATTTGCTGAGTTCATCCAATGGAGGGATATCGAAATTCATCAAATTATCCTTATTTTTTGTAATGAAAATGTTTTCCCAAGTGGAAAGTTCTATTGCATTATGAAGTTGTTTAAGTAGTTTTATCTCTGATTTAATTTCATGATTTTTATTCCAAAAGTGCGCTGCTATTGCTGATTTATCAATTTGTTTTAAGCGAATATTTCTGAAGTGTTCTTTTTTCCGGATTCCCAAATTCCTCTTCGTTTTTCCAATGTATTTTTTGTCGCAATCTGCACATTCTATTTCATAAATACCTGACTTTTGTTCTGTTGGCATGTAGTCCTTTACTCTGCAACATAATAAGTTCTTTATATTAAAATTGTTCTTTGGAATTATTATTAGGAATTTGCTGAGTTCATCCAATGGAGGGATATCGAAATTCATCAAATTATCCTTATTTTTTGTAATGAAAATGTTTTCCCAAGTGGAAAGTTCTATTGCATTATGAAGTTGTTTAAGTAGTTTTATCTCTGATTTAATTTCATGATTTTTATTCCAAAAGTGCGCTGCTATTGCTGATTTATCAATTTGTTTTAAGCGAATATTTCTGAAGTGTTCTTTTTTCCGGATTCCCAAATTCCTCTTCGTTTTTCCAATGTATTTTTTGTCGCAATCTGCACATTCTATTTCATAAATACCTGACTTTTGTTCTGTTGGCATGTAGTCCTTTACTCTGCAACCTAATAAGTTCTTTATATTAAAATTGTTCTTTTTTATGTTAGCCCCAAAGAACAATTTTAATATAAAGAACTTATTAGGTTGCAGAGTAAAGGACTACATGCCAACAGAACAAAAGTCAGGTATTTATGAAATAGAATGTGCAGATTGCGACAAAAAATACATTGGAAAAACGAAGAGGAATTTGGGAATCCGGAAAAAAGAACACTTCAGAAATATTCGCTTAAAACAAATTGATAAATCAGCAATAGCAGCGCACTTTTGGAATAAAAATCATGAAATTAAATCAGAGATAAAACTACTTAAACAACTTCATAATGCAATAGAACTTTCCACTTGGGAAAACATTTTCATTACAAAAAATAAGGATAATTTGATGAATTTCGATATCCCTCCATTGGATGAACTCAGCAAATTCCTAATAATACCAACAGATGCCGCCACAAGAACATCAAGAGACCCAACCGCCACGTTTAACGACAGTTTGTCAACAGGCTGAAGATGGGAGGGATCGCTCCCGAAACATATGTTCCAAATTTATGTAAGTGAATGGAGTTAGTGTGAAAAAAACTGTATACATTGTTTATATTTATATATACTAAAAATCATGTCATGATATTAAAACTCTCTTGAAGTTTCACAAACACTTAATCTTATTTTGATTTAAAGTAAAAGACTAAAATCATGTCATTTGTGTTTGGGTGTGTGTAAATTTGTGTCTGTGAAACTTCAAGAGAGTTTTAATATGATGACATGATTTTTATTGTTTTACTTTAAATCAAAATAAGATTAAGCAAAATATGTTTAATTTTTATATTAAAATGACTGAAGGTCAAATTGTTTCTGTATTTAAATAAAGTTTCTACTAATGAAGAATGTCCATTGCCAATATGTGATGCTTTCACTGACTACACTGACAAATCAGATATTCTAGGTGCAGAGAACCGTAACCATGATAGTGGGAGTCAGCCAAGGATGAAATAGAAAGATAGATTTTAGATTCTCATTACATTGATGGAGACAGTGTGACAGAATGGAATATTCATGTTCCTCCAAGAAATTGATGATTAAGAGCAAGAAATGTGCTCTGTATCCTCCCAGTATAAAAGATTTGGTCAAAATAGCATTATAATGGACTGCTGAAAGTTATTCTTCCATAACTTATTCATTGACATAAATGTCAAAAATATAGATGTAAGTTAGAGCAACAAATATTCATCCAAAAGATATTTTGGACACAAATTTGAATGAAATAAAGGTTGAATTAGATTTCTGTATAAGGCAGGATATGTGAAATCATCCCATCAAGTACTCAGAACCTTTGGGTAAGTGATGGCACAGCTACTGAATTTTTTGATTTGTGATGCACAACAGGTTTCATTTACTACCCTGTGTCATTTGATTAGAAACATTAGAACCAAAGAAGAAGAGAAAAAAAATTTAGACAAACTGACATCAATTTGAGGACTTTGTTCTACATTGTTGCAAATATTAAGTCCATATAAATATATAACCATGGATGAAATGCCAGAGGGCTTCTGTCGATACTGCAGCCAATAATAAGGAAAACAGCCAAAAGATTTAAAATACACAAAAATAAATGATTTTATAAAAACTAACCATTTACTCTGTTAGTGTTAAATGTTGAATACATTTTCAGTAAGTCTTCATCTAGTGCATTAAAATTAAACAACAGGTTTCATTTACTACCCTGTGTCATTTGATTAGAAACATTGGAAGCAAAGAAGAAGAAGAAAAAAAATTTAGACAAACTGACATCAATTTGAGGACTTTGTTCTACATTGTTGCAAATATTAAGTCCATATAAATATATAACTATGGATGAAATGCTAGAGGGCTTCTGTCCATACTGCAGCCAATAACAAGGAAAACAGCCAAAAGATTTAAAATACACAAAAATAAATGATTTTATAAAAACTAACCATTTACTCTGTTAGTGTTAAATGTTGAATACATTTTCAGTAAGTCTTCATCTAGTGCATTAAAATTTTGGGGCATTGTGGTGCAATCTTTTGATATTTTGAAAATATTTAAATATTTAAGGAATTATATCAGTCTGCATTTATTGTGTGATATATGTGTATCAGTCATTGTGCCTCTTAGGTAAAGTGCATGGTGTACATATTTGTGCTGATTGCTTATGTTCTGGTTTTCAATCATATAAAATACTTGTAAATATGCTTTCTTTCAGGCAATATCCAAACTTGTTGAGACAATAAAAACCAAAGGGGCCCCTCACTCTGGTAAAATTGAAGAGGTGAGAATTTAAATGTTAGTATCATTAGCAATCAGATATGCAGTAAGATTCATGCAAAATGTCCTGCCTTAGTATGAGTAAGCTGTTTTACATAGAATGTTATAATGAAAATGGCTACATCGTATGCTTAAGCTAAAAAGTGTTCAAAATTGAAGGTTTCATGTTTAATTTTCTGAAACAGAGCAAACTTTCAGTAAATCATGTAGGAAGAGCTAAATGTAAACTAACCTAATGCCCAATGCAAAGTACCGCAAAATAGTATTCCAATAATTAAAATGTTAAATTGGAACTTGCACAGTGAAGCCAATCATATAATTGATATTATTGTATAATTTAGTTAAACTAAACACTCTTGATGCTTCACTTGTCATAATATATAGAACTGTTTTGAGAACATTTTGTTCTCATTATCAGCTAAGCTAAATGTCAACTGTCGGATAATTTGTTAAACTGTGGAAATGTGTATTCTGCTCTGGTGAAGGTAATAAACTTATAGTTTATATTTTCATCCCTGGCAATGTCAAAGTTCATTAGACTGTCTTTATATTTGTGATGTAGATTTTCTCCCAAGCTGCTAATTCTGTAGATCCTTGTACTGATTTTAATAATTTTGCTATATTCACTATGTCATGATTTTCTGTCCAAAATGATACATTACTGCTGATTTCTCTATTTCTTGTACTTTATATTCCTTAAATGTTCCTTTAGCCATGTGCCTATATTTCTCTTCATTTTTCCAAAGTAGATTTTTTCACATTCTGCAAGATTTATTTTGTAAATACCTGCTTTTTTCTCTTGTGGAATTCTGACATTAACATGTTCTATCAGTAGGCTTTTAACATTAAATCTGTTGACCAGTGCCAACCTGATATTAAAATCTTAAGGAATATTCTGAACTTTTGTATAGCCCATGGATGATAGAGAATTTTTTTAAAAATTAGCTTATCTTTTCTGCTGAAAGTGTTGTGTTTTCTTTGATACGTTTTTGTACCTGGAATTTCTGTACCTTTTTATGTACTAGTTCTTTTTTAAAACCATTTTTAACTGCTGTTTCTTCTATTTGGTTGTATTGATTAAAATATTCTTTGCTAATTTGTAAGTTAACTAGCCAGTGTGTTAAACTGTTGATAACTGCATGTTTGTACCTTTTGGGGTTAAAACTGTCAGCTTTGATGTGATTGTCTGATTGTCTGTGTGTGTATTAATAGACAATATTAATGACAGTATTCCACAAGAAAAAAAAGCAGATATTTACAAAATAAATTTTGCAGAATGTGAAAAAATCTACATTGGAAAACAAAGGGAAACATAGGCACATGGTTAAAGGAACATTTCAGGAACATAAAGTACAAGCAAATAGAGAAATAAGCAGTAGCATATCATTTTTGATAGAAAATCATAACATAGTGAATTTAGCAAAATTATTAAAATCAATACAAGGATCTACAGAATTAGCAACTTGGGAGAAAATCTACATTTAAAAGTACAAAGGCATTCTAATGAACTTCGACATTGCCGGGGACGGGAACATAAACTGCAAGTTTATTACATCACCACCAGAGCTGTATATACATTCCAAAAGCTTAACGAATTATCCGACAGTTGAATTGTAGCCTAACTGATGATGAGAACGAAATGTTCTCGAAACTGGTTCTATATATTATGACAAATAAGTGAAGCATCAAGAGGTAGTTCAATTAAATCAACAATAATATTCAGTATTCCAATAATTTCCCTCAATATTCTGGAGGTTATAATGATGTTAAGCTTTAAAAAATGCATATATTCCTTCATTTGCAGAATGTTTATACTTAAGGAGGCTGCACACCAGCATGTTTCAAGTCATGTAACAATCAGGGATTGGTTTGGTTTGTTCAACATATGCAAAGAAAGGAAAGCAATGAAAGCATGAGAATTGCCACAGTGTTGATTGTGGTGCTAATGCTGCAAACTCTGCATGCTCATTTTCATGCGTCAAGACTACAACAAATATCACTCCAGATCTAGTGTTTTGCTGCTCTCTAAACATCAGCAGCATGCAAGATTTATAGTATTGAAGAAGATACTTTCAGTGATTGCTGCCAGCATGAATGAAAATAGCCAGTTGCTGAGAAATTTGTGGTACTATATAATTATTATTTGTTATTATAACACAGAAAGGAGGAAAAGATTGACAGAGCTTGGCTTGAAGTACAAAAGGAGTTAAATTAAATGGTAAGTAGGCTACAATTGATGAGTAGACTTTATTAATCAAATGTAGCCTACAATTAATCACCATGCTGGGCATATACCATACTGAAACCATGAAGCCACTTCCTTTTTCTCTTATTCCATAATTTCAGACACACACGCATGCACGCACACGCATGCGTGCACACACATGTATTAAAATATCATCTTCACCAGATGAGACCATGAGTCTACTGGATAAAAAAGAATACTAACAGAAACATGTGCTTCTCTGGTTTGCAACTCTGAATTATCAAAGAAGCAAGAATGCATCAGTGAATTTGCATGACTCGATGCATATCAGTAAGCTGCCTCTCTTAAAGTGACATTTAGCAGTATTCCCTCCAGTATATAAAATATTGCAACATGTATGTTATTTGGCCTGCACTAATGTATTCAACATGTTCACACTAACTCCAGTTAATTACATAACACTAGGACATTTTTCAGAAGCACTCACTTCCATCATCAGCTGTTGCTAGACAACTTGACCTGATTGAAATTTGAGCCCAGGACCTCCAGATTTGTAGTTGCCTAGACCACAGAGGCAGTTAAACTAATATTATAAGAGGAAGTATTCAAATAATTAGGTTTGATAATAAACACTCTTAATTTCTTTGTATTTCCCAGTAATTAAGTATATGAAAATTTTTGACATAATACTCTCTGTTTTCATGTTCAAATTATTTGTCCTGTCTGTACAGACAAACTGGCACAGACAATGTCCTTTCTACATCATGTGAAGTGAGGGGACAAAACCAGTAATCTGGTAACAAGGTAGGATTAATGCCCGCACCACTATCATTCATGAAGCACTTTGCCAATTTCTTTGCTAATGAAAACCTGTTGACGATGCACCAAGGTCAAGGAATGAGGAATGGAAGGGAGGAAAAGAGGAGAGAAGGAGGAGGAACAACCTGTATCAGGCAAGGAGAGGATTGTTTAGCAATGAGTGGGTTGACGACCTCACCGAGTGCAAAACAGCTGAGTGGGATAAATAATATGGTGGTGAGAAGTGGATGGGGGAAATCAGCTGGTCAGTGGTTAAAAAGTTTGAGTGTGTGTCATTGCCTGTGGGGAGTTTAATGAAAATAGAGAGTGATAAATATTCAGGATCAGATAAAAGGGTTACAAGAGCTAAAATGAAACTGGAACAATTTATTTGAAAGAATAGAAAATAAGGACTTAGAGGAGGTTTATTGGTGAATTTAAAGTTTTATACTGAAGATGATGAAACATGGACCAGAAATAAAGTAAAGGGAGAGGACAATTATGTAAGCATAGTGGAATGGGTAGAGAGTGGGAAGTAGGATCTATTGCATATATAACCAGGGAGTTAAATGCATATATCCTAAAATAACAAGAACTCCAAGATTGTTGTATAATGTGTAAACTTAATCTAAAAGAATTATGTAGAAATAAAGTTTTCATTCATTCAATTAGTACCCAGTATGTCTGGTAAAAGTGATAAATATTGAAGAAAATAATGGTATGCTAGTTTTAGAATAATTAGTTTCTCAGATGATGCCCCAACTCTTTTCTTATTTTTTAATGAACCTCAATATATGAAGGATCTTTTAGCATAGGAGGATGTTATTTGTTGCAATACTTTTCATAGATCGAACTCTTAAGGAAATGTGCATTGACTTCTTCCCCAAGCTAAATAATAAATTTGCTCATCTTCCAAGGTATGGTTTAATGTTTTTATTTATATTATTGACAAATTAAGGGAGTTTTTATGGAAGGTAAATATGAAATGAAGATGGTTAGTGGAGAGAAATAAGAAATTGCATTAAAATAACTAAATGATATTCTGTTAGATTATTAGGCAATGTGATATTATGTATCTAACCATTTAGATCTATTCTAAATAGATTAGTGGAGAGAAATAAGAAATTGCATTAAAATAACTAAATGATATTCTATTAGATTATTAGGAAATGTGATATTATGTATCTAACCATTTAGATCTATTCTATTTTGAGGCAGCTATTTCAAATATGGAATTTAGGGAATTATTTTATAGAGTTAAAATATGTGCCTGTGGATAGTTGCTATATGGGTGTTTGGTGATCTGTTAAATTAATTTTAAAATTGTTGACACTTGTATAATAGGTTTAGTTACAAAATTAATCAATAAAAACTGTTTTTAATTGAAGTAAAATGGAATATGTAAAGTTTATTTGTCAGTTAAATATTGATGAACTCAAGAAGAATTGGAACAGAGCAGGAGCTTAAAGGAGAGCAATAATGAGGAATATAAATGCAGAAAAGAATAGAAAGAGAACCCTCTGATATTATAGAATTATCTGAAGTAGTGTCTGAACCTCTGTCTTCTGGAATTCCAGTAGGAGACTACTGATGAATCAAAGAGAGAATTTAGCAAGGATCATGAATGTTACACAGAGGGTACTCTAATTATGTTATTATTTTATTTGGTATTGTTTCAGGAGTTCAAATAAGAATAATTATATGTACAAATTATAATTAATCTGTCGTCTAACACACTCTTATGCTTCACTTACTTTTAAATACGGTGGGACCGGTTTCAAAGAGACATCCTATCCATCTTCAACCAAGTTAGGTGAAGATGGAGAGGATGTCTCTTTGAAACCGGTCCCACCGTATTTAAAAGTAAGTGAAGCATAAGAGTGTGTTAGATGACAGATTAATTATAATTTACATTTTACAAGCTTCATTGTGTGAGTTCCAACAGAATTTTTTAAAAATGTCTTATTTTTCAAAAGTTCTTAAAAGAATAATTATGTTTAATTTAAGATTAAGTGAAGAAACTTATTGTAATGCAAATTGTATTCATGGGGGCTACACCTAAGAATGGCCAGGACCAAATAGGTGAAGACCTCTTGAATTTATCTTGTATTAGCATTTCAATAAATAAATATATTATTGACAGCTGGCAGAGTTGCAGTTACTGAAAGAAAAATGTGAAGACCCTGAACCAACAATCAGCATGGCTGCTTGCCAAGGAATGTTAGCCCTGGTAGAGATGGGTGTGCTCAAAATCACACCTACATTGATAAGCTTCATAGCCATCCTCCCAAGTGTCAGGTAGTATACAGGATATCTTTAATTTTCCCCTCATCATCTAAAAGATTTCTCCAAGGATTGTTAATAGCTTACTAATCAATGATACTCATATATTGTTATTATTATATTATATTTATGATGATTACTACTACTACTACTACTACTACTACTGCTACTACTACTACTACTACTACTACTACTACTACTACTACTGCTACTGCTACTGCTACTGCTACCGCTACCGCCACCGCCACCGCCACCGCCACCGCCCCCGCTCCGCCACCGCCACCGCCACCGCCAGAGTTTAATTGTATTTCTGGCAAGATGAAAATATTGAAAATTCACAATTCTATAATTGTATAATTATGTAGAGCCCTCAACTCAGTAGATGAACAAAATGTGTTTTAACTTATTTTTATGTAGGACATTTTATCACAAATGTTGCTTGTGATGAAAATAAGATACCAAATTCTGTCATTTAAATAAACATTTTCAGTTAATGCTGTCCAGGTATAGATGCTTTAACTTTAGATGTGTGAGTTGAATGTTGATCTGTAATGATGTAAATATATAAATATATAAAGACTATTTCTAAAAGAATGCTAAATTTTCCAGCTGCCTCTGATTTGACATTTTACTTCTGTTTTGGCAGGAACTATTCAGGCACAGTATCAGCAATTGGAGCCCTATTGATAAATGATCTCCAAAGAAGTCTTATGGAGAAGGGGCAGTATGAATGTCCCTTTGGTATCAGAGTCTGTCAGCATCCATTCATTACAGTTTTAAGACATAGTAGAGAGACATGCTTTCATGTGCTCTCCCAAATGCAGCACATCTTCAATCATCCAGATAAAAAGTAGGTGGAGCAGCAAATATAAAGTGTTGCAAATGAATAAAAGATAAAAGAAAAGGATTTGGGGATGGTAACTGAAAGAGTAGAGAGAAAATTTAATGCCTTGAATGGAATACAATATTATTTTTTATGTGTTTTATTTATTGTCTGTTGTAATGGGAAAAGTATAGGTTGGTTAACAGTTCTCAGATAAGTTGTGCATATACAAAAAGAATATGAGGCTACAAATTACCTTAGCATATGCAAATAGTTGAAAAGCTATAGCATATAGAGCAGAAAATTAGTGTTTCAGTAGTACAGATATGAAGTCACCCTATTTTGTCAAGCTACTATATGATGCATGCACATATCTGTTAAAACCCATTAACCACATACAAACAATATGCCTCGTGTAATTTTCCAAAAATCAGCTGATAATGCAGGGCTATTGCTAGATGAGCAAGCTTATAATATACTAATAAGGTGCAGCCACTCAAGTATCCCTGACACACACAAGTTCCATCTACAATACTTACATTTGATTTGTTTAAGTCCATTTCTTTTATTCATCCTTTATTTTCCATTTTAACCTTTCTGCTCGGATGAGTAATGCTGATAAAAAGTGACTGGTATGTAACTTCAAGTATTGTGTTACAAGGTAAGATGCAGTTGTGTCCTTTAGTAAAAATAAGGCCAAAATGGGTTATTGTCCTTGCTGTAATCTTCCTCTTAGTATTTGGGTTTATACTAACATTAATTCAAATCAGATTACATCATTCACCTTAACCAGGGTAGCATCAGGAAGCTGCCTACTGTTGAAGACAATTGAAGTGGTGGGATTTATTTTAATTTATTTATTTATCTATCCTTCTTAGTTCATAAATAAAGAGTACCAAATGTTAATCAACAAATCAATAAATACCAAATATAAATGAAGTTAAATCATTACCTACAATAATTATTTATATATTTATCTCAATTCATACATGCAACATGCCAAGTAACAAACAAATCCAATAACTACTACATACAATTAAAGCTAAATCATTAATTGTAACTACTATTATTTTTTAACTCTCCTGGGCCCCATGCCTTTAGATAGCCAGAGGGTCCAAGGTGCACGTGTACTTTCAATCCATTCTATATCTAAACTATTGGATCATCTGATTATTTGATGACCAACTGAATCATCTGATAAGCCATTGCTCAATGCCAGCTGGGCTATACAAGTTGGAGGTTTACTCAACTATCACAATGTCCTTGAATTTTACACCATTCATTGTTGTTTGAACAGTAAAAGAAATATATTTCCAATCCTTGGGTAAAATACTAAATAGCAAATATTAGATATAATTATTCTATTCTCATCTCATCCCTTCCTCTTTGGGGGGCATAGCCTCTGCCTCTTGGGATTGAAATTGGACACTCATTTATTGGAAACAGATTTTAGACATTGAAAAGTATGTGTGATGTGAGTGCCACATCTGATATTCATGAGCAACAGCAAGTAAACTCAGCATGAATATTTTTGGATTCCTTGGTAATATATGAATCCTGATTGCATCATCTAACAGCAAGACACATTCAGTAAAGTGGTTTTCAAGCTATTGAAGTCTTTATATTAATCTATCTTAATTTTCTGATGGGAAACATGACTGTATTGATGACCTAACCAACATTTAATATTGATAATTCTGGATGATGTCAAGCAATCTATTCCCCAGTTTTGTTCCCATCTCCTAGTGCAGGGAGTGTAGTGCTGGGCTGCAGAACATGAATGCATAGGCTCTCTCAAGATATTTTGGTGCCACTTAATCATAGAAGAATTTGATTGGATGTCAGAAATCATATGCCAATTTATGGTCATATATCTGGTTAGCAAAATTGAAGCTTAGAGTATAAATTTAAATAGTGGGGATTTTTACAGTGAAATATAGTATAATATAACAAATTATTTATGAGGAATTCACTCAAATTTCACTAGTTTTGTTCCATTTACTTGGACATGTTTTGAAAGTTGTTGCCTTTATCATCAGCATATTCCACCTACATTCATTAGGAGAGTAATTAAAGGTGGAACCATGCTTATGATGAAGGCAACAGCCTTCAAAACATGTCCAAGTAAGTGGAACAAAATTGTGAAATTTCAGTGAATTCCTCATAAATAATTTATTATAGGATTCTTAGAGTTTATTTCTGTTTTCCAGCAATTATTGCATGCTATCATTCATTATCTGGAATATGCTGTGAAATGTGATCAGTGAGCGCACTAATTTACCTATACCTGGTCTTCAAGTTAAGAATATGACTGATGTTGCTGCTGTCCTGGTACAGACATTTGCACAGGTATCCAGTTCTACAACTGCTATTCTATGCTTTGTGACCTAAATGTAAATGTGGAAGCCAGAGGCTTAAATTTAGCTCTTTTAATCTTGAGTATTACAGAACCAATTTTATGTTGAATATCGCATATGCCTTCCGATATTTGTGCCTTGAATGAGGGTGGCTTCTTGTTTAAATTCTTCAACAGATCTCTCCAGTATGCAAGTCTTAGCTTCTCAAGATATTCAATTGTATTTGGAGGGATGACAGTTCCCATGCACATAATATGAGGCCACCTACATACTATTCAGAAGCCTCAAGTTAATGTCAATTTCTGTCACCAGTTACATTTGCAAGGTAATAGAATGCATGATTCCAATGTGTGTTGACCCAAGAAAACAAGTTCCAGAAGGTCAGACCTCTTGCTTTAAACTAAGCAGCCTCTTCCTGCAAAACTAGGGGGTAGATAATTTTAGCTGCAGCACACTTATTTTACTTACCTGTGCACCCTGAACTGCTTTTGCACCAATGCTGAGAAGTTGTAGTGTGACTTCAATAAATACAGGCAGATATAATAGTTATAATACACAAAAACAAGCAATAGAATGCAAAAAATGAATTTTTTAGGATGCATGTTGATAGTTAATCACATTCAAAATACAGCAGAATTAAAAGGGAAGCTGTAATGTAGCAATGTAAAACCTAAAGGAAATAATTGATATGGGAAAAGCCAATGCTTTTATCAGTAAAGTTGTGGAATTTTTCTTTTTTTATCTTAACCTAACCAAAATTTGCAATTCATGCATTAACAATATAATTTTTGCAATTTTTTTTTTAAACTTAAGGTAAGCTAAGCTAAGTTAACCTAAATTTGCAACTTACATAAAATAAAAGTAAAATTGCAACCTATGCATTGTCCTCCTTAAAAAGGTAACATTTATTATAGTAAGAAAAGTGTAGACAAATTATGAAGATTAAAAAAATGTTTGCTCATAGGGGGAAGTGAACCCACTACCTTCCCATTGGTAGCACAATGCTCTAACCAATTTAGCCACCAGGCCGACATGAACATGGTAATTATCTACCTACATTAATTGACTGCAGTTGTGCTCGGTTTTCTCCACTGCTATTCGAAAGAAGGCTGACTGATGTGCAAGTGGTTAGGGTGTATGGATAAGTCTTATTTTTAGCCTGTTTCAAAGTCATCCTGCTCCAGCCTGGCTGAATTATGGAATTCCATGCATTGTTCACATTGTTTTAATGAAATGTTACCAGGTTGAGTCATTTCAAGTTTCTCTACAGCTGCTTTATAGGTCGAGTTGCATACAATGGAGCTCTAATATACAATGCACTCCCATTTATTTGTACTTTGTATAATTTCCTCTCTTTTAATGTTGCTTTAGCTATGATATATGTCAACTCATCAATATAACTATTTTAAATGCTTTGCAGTAGCTGGAAATCATACACTATAGTTTGACTTTAATATTTTTATCAGTTTAAGCGGAGGAATTTTCATTGGTTGAATGCATTTGTTTAATGTTAGCACTGCAGTTTTATTCTTACTACTTAAGCTTTTTACAGTTTTTTTTAGTTTTATTCATCTTTTATTGTTTGATTTTAGCTGGATATGTTTTTAATCATAGTTAGACCACACATACCAACCGCATTTGAGTTTCATAAAAGAATCACCACTATCGCTGTCCCAAAATTAAATAATGAGTGTGCTTTTTCTAATAAATTTCTAATTTTACTCATTTTATATGACAAATCATGGTGTATTAAACACTTTTTATTATTGTACAAAAAATATAGGCCCTTAGATCTGAATTAGTTACAAATATTATGCAAAGAAGAAAATGAATGTGTACTACTTGTTGTTAAGAATTAATGTCAATGTGTTGTCAACAAATGAATAATCAAGTTATCATTAGCCATTAGCCAATATGTATTCCCTGCTCAGCTTATGCAGCAAGTTAACAAGTGAAGCACATAAATGTAAAGCCTTTACAAATTAAGAAACTGTAGCAATAATAACATCTTAACCATTATTGTAAAATATTTCTTATCATTCTTTTTTTTTCCAGAGTTTCAAGTAACAGCATGGAGCTTTTGAGGCCCATATTTTTATATTCACTTTGTGATCCTTCTCTCACTTCTCGTCTGCCTATTCTTTGCCGCCGTCAGATGTGGACATTACTGCTCAATTCTGCCTCTATTGAGTTCATACTGGAACTTATCTCATGGTTTCAGGTATTTGCAATGTGTTGAATTATGAATAGTTTTAATTATAGCTTTTCAGACTTCAAACTGCAGTGTAACCTGTCCAAATGACCTCCTCAAAAGCAGCAGTTTTTCTCCGGAACTGATTTATTTTCTCTTAATAATTGTATAAATATCCCATTATTTAAGCACTCATCCTTCACAGCGGATAACTGTCAGGCATATTATACAGATTAACCTGTATTAGGCAGCCAGCCATGAACTGATCTGAGTATATTTGGTTCATCTCTGAGATAGCTTTTTTATTTTTGATCCTCAAAATACTATAGGTATATTACCTTATTATTTTCTGGAGCTCAAATTACCATCAGCCTCTCTTCTTTTAGCCCACTTGTACATAGTAAATAAGTTGTAATCCACTTACAATACTGAATGTGGTGACTTGGGTAAACAAGCTGATGATGTGTATGTGAGCTCTTTCCACTGGTATAGAAATGTTTGAATTGTGATACATGTCTATTTTCAGTAAGTTATGCATAGTAGTGAAACTGTGAGGTGCAATGTGTGATAAGTCAAAGATAGTTTAAGATTTGGGGGAGAGGAGAAAAGTAATTCTTGAAAGTAAAGAAAGACATTTCTGTAAGGACACTTGCTGAAATGAATATTTATTTGCAGTAGGGTGCAAGTGGATATAATTTTTAAAAATAATGAAGGAATTAAAATAAAAAAAAGGAAGAAAACAAACTTTATGGCATGAATAGGAAGAGGAAGTTAAAGTATGGAAAATGTGAATGAATTCATTTATAAATGGTTTAAGAGTGCACACACAGAGAACTGCCTTTTGTGGATCAATGCTACAAGGAAAAGGACAACAGAAAGTGAAAGAGCTGAATATGGGAGATTTCTTTCTAGAAATGGGCACCTTGAATGTTTCAGAAATTGATACAACATATAATTATGGACATTTTTTTTAATAGTGTTTAACTCTCGTTTTTACTGCTGAGGCATCACTGATTATGAACACTGATGATAAATGAGTTAAAATAGTGATTTGGGAAAGGATGCCATTTATGAGGACTGAGGAAAACCTGGAAAAAACCTAAGTTAAGGAGGACAGTTCTGGAAGGAATCGAACCTCATACCTCCTGCTCACAAGTCTGTGACTTAATAACCTCAGTGGCCATCCATGGGGGTATGTTGACCAATAGAAAGGTCTCAACCTTATATACTTATTCTACAGTACAGTACAATAGTATATTCTTATTATAAATATATTGAAAGTATATTATAACAGTTAAATAAGTTATTGATTTTTCAATACATGCTTGTCACTTTTAATGCGTGTATGTATTGTAAGTTAATCATATAATAAATAAGTTGTGTTCTCTATTCCAAATTTTATAACCTTAATTGAGCTGCCCGGTGTATTAATGGCCATTTTTTCAAAGAACATCTGACAGTCACTTAGACAGATTTCACTGTATGTTCCTAATTATTTAACTAATATAAATTATGTAACATATATATTTAAATATGGTGGGCTTTAAATTCGACTCAATCATTCAAAAAACTTATGTAACATATAATTAAGATTATTGTAAAACAGAGTCGAATTACAGTCTTACTGGCTCCACTTACTTTATATTTAGAACTAGAAAGTGGATCCAGTAAGAATGTGTAGTTTGACTCAGTCATACAATAATCTTAATTATATGATTTGGTTCATTGTACAAAGTTCCAAACTATGTAACATATTAATGGATATCATTGTATGATTCAGTTGAACTACACACTCTTAAAGCTTCACTTACTTTTCATAAATGTATGGAACCGGTTTCGAGAACATTTTGTTCCCATCTTCAGCCATGCTAAGGTTCAACTGTCGGATCATTCGTTGAGCTGTGGGAATGTATATTCTGCTCTGGTGGCGGTGTGATAAACTTGTAGTTTATGTTTTCATCCCCGACAATGTCGAAGTTAAGAGTGTGTAGTTCAACTGAATCATACAATGATATCCATTAATATGATTGGCTTCACTGTGTTAAGTTCCAATTTTACATTTAACTATGTAACATAGTTTGAAGATTTTGTATTCCATGATTAGTAACGGTAGAAAGTTTAAATCTATTTTTTTCATGATTATACTTTGCCAAATTACAAATAAAAGAAGATTAATTCCTTAGAGGTGACTCTGACAATAATGCATTTCTGATGTGCACAGTTCAAATTTTGTTAATCTCAGATAAAGAAATGAATTGCTTCTTGAAATTTTAGCAGGAGAGGAGAAGAAATTTCTCTTTGATATTCATTGAAAATATGGCATATATATGTTCTGGGTAATGCACAAGGCTTCGTCAACTGAAATTGCCTGTCCCCATTGCTTGCTCAGCTGCACATACCAATCACTGGTGGCAGGTTAACATTAGGGCGAATGAATGACTTTTATTTCATTTCAGCAAACACTACAATTAAATTTACACATCAACTTTTACAAATTGTGCAACTGAACTTGGAGTTTCAATTTTAAACTATACAGGAATCAACACAGTGAAAACGAGTATAAAATCTCCAGTAGATTAAATATTGTATCTACTACTGCTCTTGAAGTGCTTATTTTTTTTTCCCCCTTTAGGATCTTATACTATTAATACCCTGGTATTATATGTATTATATCCTACTTTCCACTGAATACCCCTTTTAATATTAACTCATAAATATCCTCTACCTTGATTAATCACTAACTTCCACCACTTCTCTCTTACCTTCCCTACACAGTTTTCTCAAAAACTCATTATTGCCATTTCCAAAATTTTTTTTAACATTATGTCAAAATTGCTATCAGCAAATAATTAATTCATTTTCTCATCCATACTTCTCTACATGTTTTAGTTTCAGGGCATTTAATTGTACACTGTAAATCCTTATCTATTTTCCCCTTAGTGGACATTTTCTTTTTCACTTTTAATCCAGTTGGTCCTATTTTCCTGTTCTACTCCAAGCAAATCCCTCCCTTCACTTTCTGTTATTTCCTAATTCTTCCATATAAAATGCTCTAATTTTGCCTTTGCCCTTGTAATCCTCTTATATGTCCCTGAATTTAAAAAATATTCCCTGAAAGTGATATTGCCACGCTCCATCCTCCTGTGTCTTTCCAAACATCCAGGTTGGTCTGCACTCCCCAGTCCTCCCACTGTCCAGCTGGAGCCACCCTTCCCCTGCTCCTCCAAAGCGATCCTCACTCACCTGTTTCAGTGGACTCGCTCCTCGTTGGTGATGCCATCTTCTGTGTTGACTTGTTCACTGCTATGCACTCCACACCTCTCTGCTTCATGCTTGTCTCTTGGTTGCAGGTTGTTACCCTTTCTTCTCTCCTCTGTTCTCCTCTGGTCGTAGTTGCTTGACCCTGTTGTTGCATCATCTGAATTCCTTCAATCCATAGCTGCATTCCACTGATAAAGGCTCTTCTTCCTTCATTTCTGTATTTTTTCATCTCTTTTAATAATTCTGATCTTACTTCTCATTACTTTTTCCCATAATCATTCTGAATAAATTCTCTTGTGCCTTTTAGCGTCCTGGTATTACCCAGTACTTTCCATTTAAAATTGTGGCCAATTTGAATAATTTTGGAGTTGGTATCCCTTCCCTTTGTCCAATTCTCTAGGAGTCTATAATTTTACATTATCCAGTTTGATGCTCAGTTTTCCTACAATAATTTCTTAATTCCATATCTTTTTCCCTGTTATTTCTTCTACTCCAAAACTCATCATATTCAGCTTCCTGTGTGTGTTCAATTTGACTATTGTACTTCCACATTCCACTAGCTCTCTTCCTAATTCTTCATTGAGCTGTTTGACTTTTATACCTTCCATGCTCTTCTCCATTTTCTTTTCTATTCTCGCCTCCTTGCTTTTAATTTCCTTTATATCTTCTGCTTTTGACTTAAACACAGTTGGCCAAGGTTGTTAAGACATAGATTTGTTATAGTAGGTATGGGGTTGAATTCCCAACAGAAAATCTGTTTGCAGTGAGTTCTATGAATGTTGACGGAGGTGAGTTCAAGGTTTTGTTTGCAATACCTGTGCCATAAGAGGAAGATTGAGACAACTTCCTCCTGTGAATATTGGCCGTAGATTCCTGGCCTATCACCTTGCAACTGTTATTTGTTCAGACTATTTAAGAAATTTCTGAAGGGCAAATACTTTCACAATGATGATAAAAGTCAAGGCTATGGTGCAGAATTGGTACATACAGCAACCACATCCTTATTTTCAGATGGTATCCACTGCTTTAATGAAGAATTGGGATGCATGTCTGAATGCCCAGGATAGCTTCTCCTAAGGCAATATTAATTCCTTAAATATTGCTGCTTCTGTGTTTGGCTTATAATTCATTGTATTGGTTTATATAAATAAATGGACCTAAATGGGTTTCAGTTAATCATCACTTGTATTATGGCTACAACATTCTGAACATGTGCTAATTTATTCTACCTTTTAAATAGTAACTTAAAGAAAATTGTACTTCTCTTAGCACTATTTTATTTATTAAATATTTAAATATTTTAATACTATTTTATATGTTATATGGATATTTCTTCTCTGGTTGCTTAATAAATAATTAAAATTAACATTCAATAATGTAATTGATATTATTATATGATTTAGTTGAACTAAACACTCTTAATGCTTCATTTACTTGTCATAAAATATAGAACCAGTTTCGAGAACATTTTGTTCAAACTAAATCATACAATAATATTAGTTATATGATTGGCTTCACTGTGGAAGTTCCAATTTACATTTTAATTCATTAATGTCTTGTGTTTTAGACAGAAGGAGAAGGAGAAATGTTCAACACAAGCTATATGTTGATTGAGCTAGCAGAATTAGCAATCAGAAATAGTGATGCATTACTGTGTGCAGCACTTGCACCATTTGTGGCCTCTAGTAGTCACCGCTTAGTTTGTCATGGCTATGACCCAGCTGCTTCTCTTACTGTATTGATTCATCTTTTGGAACTTGGTCCTGAGGCAGGCAGTGTTGTCCTTGCTGTGCTTGCAAAGACCATAGTCATGTCTCCAATCCCATATCTCAAGGACGTTATTAGTTGTTGTAAGTGTAATAATAGGACATAAATATTTTGTGGTAACTAAAAAGGGTAATTTGAAAGATGTAATGGCTGTATAGCATTGATTCAGATGCTCTTGACTGTAAATATCTTTGAGCAATAGTTAGTATAAAAGAGTGACATTCTAATTAGGCTCAGAAAGTAGTATGTACACCTTCAGCCATATCCATATCAAAGAACTTCAATCTGTGGATTCTATGGTGAGTTTAGCGAACTCTAAAAGAGTTAGTCTATTTCTAGGGCGTAGATTTTGTCAGAAATGACATGTACATTTCATGAAATTGTCACACTTCATATTTACACATTTTAACTCCGGTATAGAGTTTGTCACAAATGAGTTTTACATAGTTTATGTTAAAATGTTGGGTGCGCGTAATCTCACCTCCTTATGGTGCACCTGGGTAATGCTAAGCGAATTACAGATATGGCAAGTTTTCCAAGATGTAAGAGCAATGCACAACAGTGCTTTTCAATGCTATTCTGGAATGCCAGGGGCTTATCATACAGTAAAAAGTCACAAATTGAAATACTATTACATAATCATAAAGTAGATATCTTTGTAATTCTTGAAGCTAATATTAACCTTGACACTAAAAAGTTTCATAATTTTAATAACTATAACATATATTGTCTTAATAAACATCGACAAGTGGTAAGTGGGATACTAGTAGGAATTAAAAACTCCCTTTAAAGTAAAACAACTACATTGAAAACCAAAACTCTACAGACTATGCTGAAATCGCTCAATCAGAAGTATGGTTACAGAATGTAAAATATACAATTTTTTGTATATACAGTCCCCCAAATAATCACTAACTAAATCTTGACTTAAAAGAAGTTAAACAAAATACCTTAATAAAAGGGGACCTGAATGGACATTCAAAACAGTTGGGGTATAATTCCTCCAATGCAGTAGGAAAAAGGATTGAAGAATTATTGGAAGCAAATGCAGTCAATTTAATATACAAAAACAATGACCCCAAAACTTTTATTCAATATACTAGGGACTGAACAAATCCTGATATGGTTATTGCCTCTTCAGATATTGCAAATCACACTACTAGAAGAGTATTGGAAGACAGGTAGTGGCTATAGAGTTATCATAACCGAAACCATCCAGCCACAAATGAGTAATTTAAAAGTTTGTCAACTGAAGAGATGGAACTTCCAAAAAATAGACTGGATAATTTTTTGGAAACTCATTGACAAAAAATTGGAAGATATTGACATGGAGAAAACTCCTCTGAAACTAATCGACGAAGTTAACAAAAAACTGATTAATGGTGCAAAAATGACATTACCCAGAGGAATGGTTATTAGGTACAAGCCTTTTTGGAATTAGAGATTAGCTGCATTAAAAAGAGATCAAGATAATATCAGAAATATAGCAGAAGCAACAAAAGATCCTACCTTAGCAAGAGATTGGAAAAAGAAAACTGCATTTCTAAATAGGGAAATAAAAAATAGTAAGAAGGAGTCATTTAATAAATTTCTGAGTTCCCTTGACTATAGAAGTAATAGCACAAAAGAACATTAATAAACTAAACAATGTCCCAGAAACAAAACAAGAACCTCTTATTATTAACAACAAAGTCTTTAATCATGATAGAGACATAGCCAACATATTTGCCACTCACTACAAACTTGCACATAAATTGAATAGAGACAATGGGAAATATTAAACAAAATATTAAAAAGGCATAAGCCTGAGGTACTTGCAGGCCAGCAACTTTACAATTCAAGAACTCAACCAAGCAATGTTATCTCTGAACAAAACAAACCCTGGACCAGAGAAAATTCATTGTGAATACATCAAGAATTCAGGGTACAGAGCCAGGAAGGTATTACTGAACATATTCAACAAGATCTGAAACAGTAAAGATAGCATTCCTGCTGTATGGAAAAAATCCATACTCATACCAATTAAGAAGAAAGACAAACCAGCCAGCCAGTTAAACAGTTATATCCTTAACCTCAGTACTTGCTAAAACAATTGAGAAAATGGTCACTATAAGATTAACTTACTATCTGGAATCTCAAAATCTCATTTCAGACCATCAAGCAGGTTTCAGAAAGCACTATTCAACAATTAATCAGTTTTACATTTAAAACAAGATATTCAAAATGCCTTTAACAAAAAAGAAACAATGCTTACTCTCTTTGTTGACTTCAAAAATGTCCTTGACAAAGTATGGAGAGAGAAGCTTATTTATAAAATGAGTAATATTGGGATAAGAGGAAACATGCTGAGATAGTTCATGGACTATTATCACAAAGGTACATAGCTGTAAAATGGAATATGTTCTCTTTAAATGGCATTTAGCTAAAGTAGGCCTTCCTCAAGGTGTGTTTCCAGTTCAATTCTTTTTAATATTCTCATAGATCACATCAATAAAATATTAGCTAACTTCCCAAAGGTAAACATGGGATTATTTGCAAATGGTATCATCATGGATTAGCCAAAAAAAAAAATAAGCAGAATAGGCAACACTACAAAAAACTAGAAAATGAAATGCAGAAAATTATCAATAGCATGGAAACATGGGCATCCACCAACAATATAGAAATAAACACTAAAAAGACAATTTTCCAGCTTTTCAGTCTTCAACACTCTACAGATGACTTAGAGCTTAAAATCAATAATGAACTACTACAAGAGAAAGATCATACTAAATATCTTGGTATAACACTTGACAAAAATTTTCCTTCTCTGAACAGATCAACAATATAACTAAGAAAGTGAATAAGAAGAGCAACATTAAAAAGACTAGCAGGAGTCAAATGGGGAGGATCCATAGGTCTCCTAAATGACATGTACAAAAGATATATAAAGCCCAATTTGCTCTATGGAAGTGAGATAATGTCCACAATAAACAACCAACTTAAAACTAAATTGGATACGATATAATCTAGGTCCTTAAGAATAATAACAGGAGCTGTTAAAACAATACCAATTGTTACAATGCAGAGCATAACTGATAATCTGCCAGTTAAAATAAAGCTAGATATTAAAATGGCTATACTGGGACAGAAATAAAAAATTAATGAACACAGGAATAAATGGTTTCAAATTCCTGACAGCACCCAACAATTAAAAACATCAGACTTTCAAAAATTGCATACAGAAAGAAGATTTAATCAGATTTTAAAAATAAGCACTAAACCTGCCATTACACCAACTGATCTTTTACAATATATAGATATTAACGTGAAACTAAATCTGGATACATTGGTCTCCAAGAAGAACGACCCACCTGAGGTATTAAGATCGATAACACTAAACAACTATTATCCAACTAATACATGGTGTAGAGTATGTACAGATAGATCTCTTAAAAATGAAGAAGCAAACTTTGGAATATACTTGAAGAATTTTCTCAAGATATACCTTTGGGACAGTATCTTACAATTTTGATGGTGAAATAATGGCCATTAGAGCAGCTTTACAAAACCTACTGTATAGACCTAATATGAATAAAAGAATTGTTATCTTAAGTGACTCTAAAGCAGTACTACAAAGTATAATGAATTACATTTAGCACCAACATACACTATAAATGAAATAAGAAAACTATAGCATACAATCCAGATCAGAAATACAGAAATAATTTTACAATGGATCGCGAGCCACATGGTATTGAAAGGGAATGAGATTGCCATACTTTAGCAAAATAAGAAGCCCCCATAAAATTAAAACCATCTTTTGAATTAAAACTTCCCTCTAAATTGAAACTCATAAAATAATTAATGTCTGAACAAGAAAACAAAATATCAAACAAAAACTTAAAGGAAAACCATATTAAGATCTAAATACGTTCAAACATCTTTTATTGAAGCCAAGAAAAATTGGAGTTGCTCAATTCCACTTAATTGCTGGGCATGATTGCCTGTCAGAACATCTCTTCAGGATGAAATTAATCAAGGATAGCCACTGCCCACTGTGTAAGGATGTGAATACTATCTTAAATAAAGAGCATCTACTGAAATGCAGTCAACTAGATAGCATCAAACAAATGAAAAATAATTTGGGAGCTCTTTATTGGGAAGCTAGGGAAAAAATGATAAATATCAGCATCCCCAATGGCTACTAGCAGCCAATCAGCATTAAAATGCCATGTTAGTGGTGGATCATATTAATGGTAACTTACATAATTTACATGTAAAATATTTACAAAATGGTAACTTAAAATATTTATATTTAGTGTATGTACAAAGCTGAATTAATTCAATAGATAAGGTACACTTATCTTTTTATTGTAAAAACCTCCTCTGTATAGAAGGTGAGACTGATAACAAAATAACTATCATTTGCATATATGGCCCTCCCAAAATTATTCACTTTTCTTAGACATCTGTGTCATATTTAATATTGACTAGTTTGAAGTTAACAATGGGGTTTGGTTTAGTGACACTCATACTTAACTTACATTTTTTCTTTACATGGACGTGTTTCGGGAACACTTGTTCTGCTTAGCAGCAGACTAACTGGGAATGAGCTCTCTGATCAGTCGGCTTGCTGCTGAAGGTGGGAATGAGCATCCCTGAAGTAAACAAAAAAGTAAGTAAGTGAAGCAAAAGTATCACTAAACCAACCCCCTTTAATAACTTCTTTATTGCACTTCACTGTCAATAACTTTGGGGGGAAAAAAATGAATTTCATGAATGTTAACCTGACATGTGCACACTTGCGCTAATATACTTGTTGCAGATCATTCTCATACTAACAATCCTCTGCAAAACTGTTTAAGAATTTATGAATAATATTCCATATTAATGGACTGAAATATATTTGTTTTATTCAGGCATTTGGATGGTGAACTCCAAACTGTGCAATGTATTGTCTGCTGGCATGTTGGTATCGTCTTTACTTCAGTGGTTGCTTTATCCCTCATACTTAACAGGAGAAGCACTACAGCTTGCCACAACTGCCATTGTTACTGTCAAGTCTGACTCCAACTGGATTTCCCGAACTTCTCAGCTATACAGAAACAAGCATTTCAACTTCTTGAGATGTTCTGATGCACTTGTGGATCTGACTACAGAAATATGCCGGTAATGTTATTGCATTATATTGAAATTGAAATTTATTGATATGCTAAGAACAAATACAAACTACCAGCAGGCCTCCACCTATCTGGCCCAAGCCATTTTAGGGTATGCCTCCTCACAATTACAAACAATATAAATACAATAATTGGTTTTATTCTATCACCTTTATCCTAGTTCTAACATAATTGAACAATACAATATTTCCACCATGATTGCTACGGTTCCCAGTCCCCAGTTCATCAGCAGCAACCTACTGGAATTCCAGGGGACCAGGCTGCAATCAATCCAAGGTCCTAAATAAAAAATTTTCCATTACTCTACCAATACCATTATTTTGCTAGCTAGCTACAGCCTCTACAAACTAATAATGGCTTTATTTCTCAAATGCATACTAAATGCTTCATTTCAAATTCAATAACATTATAACCCACTCCCAGCCATAATCACCTTTATCTTTATCCTAATATGATTAAACAAATGCAACCTTTTAAGTTATTTCATTTACTTCCCTTCGTACCCAATTCTATTTATTTTTAACTTTGCTCAAGAATTTACCTACATTCCTGCTATCTTTACTAAAGATTTTCATTAAGGCTATTTTTCTATCTAATTTAAACCATTTCTCATTTACAAACTTTTTCCTCCAGAGTTCCGTCCTTTGCACCCAAACACTATATGTTCCATATCTTCCTTTACCCCATATATTCGGCACTGATTCTGAGGAAACCCTTTCCTTATTCCTTTTAATCTCCACACACCTGCTCTTAACCTTGCAAAGCTCTCTCTTTGTTCTTTATTTGATTTATCAATATACTTCTCTCTTTCCCATTTGTTTTTTATCAATATATAAAATACTAAAGATCTTTTGCCCACTATCTCGCTAAACAGTTTTTGTATTTCAGTATCTTCTAATCTTTTTCTTACTACTTTCCAAAAACCCTTTTCATTGCTCTCCCTTCTCCAAATGTCCTCCATTCCATTGTTCTCCAGAATTATCCTAAGACTATTACTCCATCCATTCCTACTTAGCCTCTTTTCTTGAAATTCTAAGCATTTCCTAAACAAATTTCTTTCATCTAAGTTTAGAATCTAAACCAATATTTGAGAGCTCTTTCCATTATCACACTTTTCCTTGCCACTCTTTCCATTTCATTTTGTGCAATTTCCTTTGCTGTTGTACTTGGTACACCTAAAATTTCTATACAAAACATCTTATGCACAACATCCACAATTTCCCATCCTCCTTTCAGTCCCCATATTTCAATACCATACAACATTTTGGCCACAACCACCATACTATAGATTTTTTCCAGCCACTTAACATTTATATCTGGTATTTTATATTTGCAACCTCTAACTGCTGGCATTGCTCCTTTCCCTTTTGCCAAAGCTAATTATTATTATTATTATTTTTTATTTTTTATTTTTTTCTTTTTTTTCCCCATTTGTCTTTTCCCATTTGTCACCCTCATCTGTTCTACTCCTAGATAAATGCAACCCCTAACTACCTTATATTCTTTGTCTCCTTTCCTCCACTTCTCATTTACTCAGTTTTGCTCCTTTCTTGAATACTACTATTTGAGTCTTCTCCTGATTTACCTTCAAGTCCATCGGTCCTGGTGGTGTAGTGGTTGCCATACTTGCCTTCTAAACCCAAGATCGTGGGTTCGAACCCGGCCAGCAGCAATGGATTTTTTCGGGTGTAAAAATCCTAAGTATGGGTTCCTTCGGAAGGGAAGTAAAGCCGTAGGTCCTGTGTTGTACATTTACAGCTTGAACAAGAACCTCAAGCCTGAAAGAGAGGCCTCTGAGCAAATCTTGTTGGCCGTTTCATGCCCTGAGTTGAATGGGACGCTGATGACCTGAGATGTTAGAGCGTCCATAAATAAATCAATCAAAAAAAAAAACCATCAAGTCCCAATCATTGTTTATTTGCTGCAAGGATTGCTTTAAGTCATTTGTTGAGATGGATCCAACAACTAAATCATCTGCAAATAATAATCCCGGGATTGTGACATTATTAATAACTGGCAATGAATTGTTACTCTTTTGATCTCTGTTAAAATGTCATCAATAAACAAATTAAATAGCATTGGGCTTAACTCACACACTTGTCTTAACCCCTTCTCTTGAATTATTTCTCTTGTTACCATTCCTTCTCCAGCTTTCACAAAGAAGGTATTTCTCTTATATAATGCTTTAAGAATATTCACCATATGAAAACTTACTCCCTTACTCAGTAATTTATCCCATAACATTTGTAACGCTTTGCAATCATATGCTTTCTCTAAGTCAACAAATGCCACGTACAGTTTTCATCTCTTATCTTTTAAATATTTGTCCCTAATGTTTTTATAATGAATATATTATCCATGGTGCATCTGCCCCTGCTAAATCCCATTTGGAATTCTGAAATAATTTTATATACCTCAACCTAATTATGTAGCCAATTTGTCAAAATGACTGTAAAAACTTTTCCAACATTTGATAATAATGCAATACCTCTGTAATTTTTTGGCATATCTACACTTCCCTTGCCTTTGTAAATTGCATTACATATAAATGACTTTGTAGAACTTCCACAGAGAAGATATAATTATAAATTAAATTCTTTAATTAATAAGTCAATTATATACTTATATTTCTCCACTTACCAACATTTATCAGCAGAACATGCTTCATGAACGCTTGTCCATATCCTTGGCTGCTAGTTGAATGGCAGGCAATCCAAATAGCCTCCTGGATGTTAACTGCCACATGTGGCTAAGGTCGTACAGGCACAGACTCATGAGCGGGAAGTCTGAAGTTTGAATCGTGCCAGGACTGTCCTCCCTGACTGAGGTTTTTTCGAGGTTTTCCTCAGTACTCACAAATGGCAAATGCCATGGAGGTACTCTAAACTTGGGCCTGGAACAATTCCTTCCTTAAAAATAAATCCTTTCCCAATATATCATTTCATCTCATGTATCATCAGTATCCTCACCTGTGATTCCTGTGTAGGAAAAATAAGCTTTAAACACCATTTTCATTTTTTTCTGTATTTTTATTGCTTTCAGTGGGAGTTTACGAAATTGTGTTGTAAACTCTTTATCTGTAGGAATCTTTAAATTTATCACTCTGTCTTCATTTTTTTTTATTTTTCTCATAAGCTTAGTTCCAATGGACAGTATGCTGATTTTAACAATTTTTATTTCTTTTGTATTTCATAACATTTCCCAAAAGTAGTTGAATATTGCTATTTTATCTCTTTGTTTATACTGATGTTTATGAAATGTTTTATAAGTTCAATATTTATATTTCTTTTCATTTTCCAAATATATATTTTATTGCAATCTGAACTGTTAATTTGATAGATTCCTGATTTCTTTTCTGAGGGAATTTTGTATCTGGTTAGATATTATAAGATTCTTTATTCTGTACTTGTTATGTGGAGCTAAGGTAATGTTGAATTCTTTGAAAATTTTTTTAACTTTTGTCTGTCTTTCTCTAATGACAGTGTAATTACTTCCTTTGTCCATTTCCCATTTTTAGTAGCTATATCTTTTTAATCTACCAGTTCTTTATTGAAGCCATTTTATGCTGCAATTTCTATTACATGTGTATATTATTTATACTTATAGAATATAATACAAATTGTACACATAGACTATGGTAAAGAATTGCAGAATACAATAGCTTCAATAAAGATCTGGTAGATAAAAAGATGCAGTGACTAAAAAGGAAAAATGGATAAGGTAGGAAGTAACTACACTGTCATTGGAAAAAGCGAAAGTTCAAAAAACATTCAAAAAGTTTAACATTTCCTTAGGTCCACATAACAAATACAGTGTAAAGAATTTCATAACATTCAGCTTGATTGACAAAATTCCCACATGAAAGATCTACTTAAAGAAAATGTTTAGGCAAGATATTTGCTCCTTTTGGGTGGATATCACATCTGCTCTTTAAGCAGTCACAATCCAATAGTGTTTACAGACTCTGTATTTTCCAACCATATATATCAAATAACTGCATACATATAAATGATTATCCACTACTGTCATCTCATACACTCCAGTGCTTCACTTACTTTTAAACTATAGTGGGACCTGTTTTGAAGAGAATACTCTCCATCCTTGACCGACTTGATGACTGGTTGGAGAAATTATTTCCTAAGAGGACTTATGGCTCTGTTCTAGCAGTACTTTTATGAACTGAAAATTTGTATTGGAGTTCATAAGATGATCTTTATGTTTGTAAATGTAAATCCTGTCCCATATATCTAACTCTGTTCATCCATGTGCTTCTTTAAGCAACTTTATTTCCTTACATACTGCATATATTTCTTCCCTTGGTCACTCATTCAACACCCTCTTCATTTTGTATTTGAAATTCATTAAAAATATCCAAGTAGACTACATAATATACTACATTCAACTATACATACTTGATCAATCCATTACAAAATGAGATCTAAAATACACTAAAAATATACTAATCTTTCTTAATTATCTAGTAAGTCGATTTATACTCTTATGCTCACTGTTGAATTATGTTTTGCAGGCTTTTGTCTGCATCCTCAATTGCAAGTCTAGCGTATTTGTTTTTGGTTGGCTGGACTTGGTGTAGTTCTTGTGGACATTTTATGAACTTCTGGATTAATTTGGATTAATTAATTAATTAATTCAGAAGTTCATAAAATGTCCACAAGAGCTAAACCAAGTTCAGGCAACCAATAACGAATCCAACAGTTGACTCGCAACAGAGAATGCCAAAGCCTGTGAAACTAGTTTTGCATAGTTCAACAGTATGTGGAGCATAAGAGTATCAAATCGACTAACTAGATAATTAAGGATATATTAGTTGCTTCACTGTATTGGTTTTGACACGAAATTAAATTTTATATTTAACTAATCTTACTTATTAGATATTTTCTTTCTAGAGTTTCTTGTTTACATTCTGCTCCCAATATACACGACTCCAGGTTATTAGTGACCATCATATTGTTGTATTATCCTATCCTTGTTTATGCTTATCTGACCTATTGTACTTCTAAGGTTACATTTTCCTATATCTTCCTCTTAATCATTCTTATCCATTTCTCTCTTACATTGCCCAAATAGTTCCCTATCATTTTTATATTCTTAACTCCTTTTACATTTAAGATCTTTCTAATTAATATTTCCCCATTTAAAGTATTCCATTTTGGATTTCATGCCTGGTTTCTCCATAATTTTGTTTGCTTGCAGTATAATAAACAATGAAAATCTGTGTCATTTTCTCTATGCAGTGGATTTTTCTACATCTTTATCATATCTAAAACTTTTTAAATTCATAACTGCAGTTTTAGCCATGCAAACCCTTTCTGACCTGCATTATCACATTGTTCTATATAATTTTCCCCACCCCATACTATTTTTATTTCCCTGTAAAGTCTCAATGAACTCTTTTCTCTCATACTACCAAACATTTCTTGTCATTCAAGATCTTCCAATCTTAGGTTTATTTCTTTCCAGAATCCTCTGTTTTGGTATTCTCTATTCATTCATAAATTCCTAAACCAATCTGGTGTAAAATTTTCAGCATTTTGAGATAACACGATCCTTTCCACTTACATTTCTCATTAAAGAATATTCAAGCATTCTTTAATGATATCACTCTCTTCCAATGTGGTAATTCTGAATAAGTATTTCATAATTCTTGTAATAATAATTTTTATCTTGGTGGAATACTCTAATTCTAGCTGCGCTATACCATTTGAGAATGTTGTCGGTAAACCTAAGATGAATTTGCAAAAGCTTCTATATATTTTATCAACATATTTCCGTGTATCCTTTACACTGCATATTTCTGCCCCATATAACATTTTTGCTTCTACTGTGGTTGTGTAAATTCTTTCCATGCAGCTCACTCTTATATCTGAAAATTTTCTTAAACATGCTCTTATAACACTCATAGCTGCTTATCCTTTTGCTATTGCCAATTTTTTCTGTTCATTCCAACTTCCATTAGAACTTGATCTTGTCTTCCTAGATAATTAAATTTCCTTATCATTTACCATTTCTCATCCTTTCTGAATTTATAACCTCTGTTAAAAACCATGGTCTTTGATTTCTTTTCATTTATTTTCCCCTTTCTTTACCAAAAGTATGCATTACTTCAATTGCCCTTCTCAGTCCTCCACTAGATATAGATGCAATTACTAGATCATCTGCAAAAAGCAACCCCGGTATTTCTTTATTGTTATTACTGGTAGATGTATCTTATCTCTTTAAGTCTCATCTAGAATGTCAGGAATAAGAGAATGAACATTATTGGACTTAATTTATAACCTTATCTTACTCCTGTTTTACTCTTCATATAATCCATTACTTTATTACCTGAAAATTTGATACAAAACAGGTGTTACTATATATCTTCATTTTGTAACTGTTGCCATGTCTGTATTCCTTTGCATAGGATAGTGTTGCTATATGTCATCTGACGTGGGACTGCACACTAGTAGGTACAAAAGTTGTAGTTGGCTGCATGCATTTGTTTGGGTATAATAAAATAGAAAAATTTACTTTTTGACTTACCCTCATAGTATCATTCTAATTCTAATGTCTGATTATACTAAAATTCTGATATTTGAATTTTCCCTTCATTTGCCTTCCTTTTATTCTAGCAGTCTATCTCAAAGTGGTTTTTAGACCACAACATTAAGATGAATCTGGTATGTGCAGGATATCAGAAACATGGCAGGCCAACCCAGAAAGCGCAAAAGAATGGCTTCAAAGATTCTCTGAGCATGTGCCTAGTGGTGATCATTGGATGCCATTTCTGTCTGGTATGTTTGTTCATCATTTGGGGGACACAACAGCTGTACTGCAAGTGTTACTTAAGGTAGTGGAAAGGAATGCTGATCTTGCTGGTCATGTTCTTACATTACTGCTTTACAAGCTTTCTTCTGAGAAGGAACCACAGAATCAGCTGCAGATGTTACAAGCTCTCACTCAGATGGCTGTGCAGAAGGTAATGTTTTTGCTTATCAATAATAATTTAATTATTTCTGCAATTCTTTGTAAACCTCCTCTGTTTGTAAACATTTACAAACAAGAAGGAAAACTATCTTTTTTTAATATGAAGGCCATTTACAAGCCTCATTGCAAGTTTGCACAAATTTGTAATTTTTTTGTGATCAGCAGGACATAAACAGCATTTTTCTCCAGAATTTTGCGTCCTATAAGAGGAAATATGTTAATGGTACTAATAAACTTACCTTTATTTCCACTATCATTTAATTAATTTAATTAAAACTAAAGTGAAGGTAGCAACAACAAAGAGAAGTAGATACATGCTAATTTAATAGGAGAATGAATGGAGACATTATTACAGCATAATGTGAACAGTTTGGAATCCATGATCCCACACACCCACTCTTAGGCTTGAATGGTCCATTATTAAAATGGCCAAATTCCACACTGCCATTCACATGCATGTCTTTCATTATTTTCCATCAGGGTGTCTCTGTGCATCACCTTCAGTAATTCCTCATTAACTTTTCAGGGTTGTTAATGATTATATAATTTTACCAAATACCACCATGTTCATATGTGTTTTCCATTTTACCCTCACTTCAGCAATTCCTCCGTAATTTTTTAATTTTACCTTATATTATTTGGTGCAATAGTAATGGAATTGTAGAAATATATAAAAGTACTGTTAAATCCAGTAATATCACTCGTTAACTTAAGCAGATATATAAATCATGGTAGCAGCTCACTTTAGGAACCTAAATCATGAAATTAAACCAGAGACTAATGTGCTAAAAGAACTTCATATCCTAATAGAGCTAGCTACTTAAAAACAAATTTTCATCCAGAAAAACAGAACAATTCATTAATTTTGATGTTCTACCTGAGGATGAACTCAGCAAGTCCCTATTCAAACCTTCAGGTGCCTCAACAGTAGCATCTTGGGATCCAGCCACCACATGGAGTAGTTGATGATGAGAGCAATTGTCCCCAAAACATGTTCTAATACTGTAAATGTGTGTAAGTGGAGTGTTAATGTCAGGGATGTTCAATAAATGTTTCACTTAGCTGTGTACTTTATTGTTATTATGATACATTCACCTATTTAACATATCATTTACCTCCATCCATGAACTACTACTCTGCATAACCCCTTTCAATATTGAGGCATTTGTCATGTCTGTGTACCAACTTCTGAATGCTCTTTTCAAAGAAGCTAAGGCTCTGACTGTACAAAAAATGCTCCACCACTGTTTTGACATGTGCATTGTCCTGGAAATGCTGATCTTCCAAATCCTTTTTCAGTGCTGGAAACAGATGGAAGTCACTGTGTGCCAAATCAGGGCTGTAAGATGGGTGTTGAAGGTGCTCCCAATGATACTGTGCAATTTGGAGTTGGGTTTGGTTTGCATTATGCAGTGGAATGTTGTAACCAAGGAGGAAAATACCTCAGGTGAGGAGTTCTGGGCCCTTGTGATGGATTAAGAGATTTGAGATGTTGTAAGGTTGTATAGTAACGATTAGCATTTACTATTTCTCATGGTTTGAGAAAGTCAACAATAAGAAATCCTTTGGAATTCCAGAACACTATGAATATGATTTTCCCTGCATAGGGAGTGATCTTGAACTTTTTTCATACAGGTGAAGTGGAATGTTTCCATTCCATAGACATCAATTTTGCCTCAGAAGATTGATGGTGCACCCTACTTTATCATCCATTATGATTTGATTGAGAAAAGATTTTCCCTCTGTGTGAAACCAAAGCAAATGTTGCAAACTGTCACCCATTCATTGCTTCAGGTGATCAGGAATCAGTTGACATGGCATCCATTGAGCACACACTTTTCAGTATTCCAACACATCATAAACATTGTGGTGTACTGTGCCAATTTTCAGTACTTTGGCCACACCTCACACCTTACTCCATCATCTCTAATCATTGCACTCATGCATTCCTTGTAGACATTGGAACAATGACTGGAGTAAGTTGGCACAAAAGTCATCACAGATGCTTGTTCCTCCTTCAGCAAACCTGTAACACCATTTGCACACCCTACATTTTTGCCATACACTTCAATGAGCCTGCTATGAATGTTGCATCATTATAAACCACTCCATACTCATAAATGATGACTGCACTCACTTCCTTAGACCATTCCTGTATGCATCATCTTGCCATGATGCTCACTTGCATTCACTTTACTAAGTGTAAAGCATGTCATGAATCTTTGTCACTGCTGCATGTGTTTTGTAAAACCAATATACATGCACCAGTGGTCACATCATTCCTAGGCACTGACATCTGTAAAGGAAAGTTGGCACTGCAAATTTCAGACATGATAAGTCTATGTGTTTCAATGTATCACATATGGAAACTTATATGTGGAACACCCCTTGTATTTTTAATAAATTCTAATAAGACATAATGCAACAATAATAAAAAAGACTAAAAATTTATCTAGGTCGCAAGTTAGCTTATAAAATCATAAAGCAAAATAAAATATGGAAAAGCAATACTAACAAACAGTACAAATATAGGTCTTGCAAGACATCTATGTGAGATGTATCCACTATCACTGTCCATCTAAAATTGGGATATCTGGATTTCCTAATCTCAATAAAAGTATGAATGGCTGCAGCAATGCAATTTTACAGTACACAGAGCTTATACACTTCTATCTGATACATCTTAAAATCCCAATACAACAATGATAAATGTTAAAATTATTTTAAAATTTCATTATACATATTTTTATTTAAAACCAATAAATAAAGTAGATTTTATAATATATCTAATGCTCTGTTTTAAAATAATTGGTTTTTCTTCCCCCAAATGAAATCGTGCATTTTGGAGTTAAACTAATTATACTAATGAAATGCATCCAAATTAGTATTTACTAGATAAATACTGTATTAAATCTAAAATTAGTCAGCTAATGATTTTATGTTCATTGTTATAGGAAAATGTAACTCTAGTGCTGCATACATTGGAATCTTTAAAGCATAAAGAAAACATGCGTCCACTCTTAATTGATCTATATGTAAGGCTGTGGAAAGTGGAAGCACGCTGTTATCCTTATCTCCAGAAGCTGCTCACTGACAAAGAAGGACCAGCAACATGGGAAATGAATGTTGCAAAGGCCTTTGTTACCAAAGAAATTTGTGACACAAGGTACTGAAATATAGTCACCTTTATATTGTTTCTGTTTTTTTTTTTTTGTTTAGCTGCCTATTAGAACAACTTATTAACTCTTCATTTCTGCCCTTTAATAATTAAAGTTTTGATATTTGTTTTTTATACTTCATTTAAGGCTTTAATCATTTCTTACTTTAACTTGAAGTAAGTTATGAAGCCTGTAAAATTTTTGATAAAATACATATTACCAGTATGTCGAACTCCTTTGGGGTGCAGGCAATTTCTCATATCATGTTGGTCCAGGTGATTTAGTGGTAACCATACTTGCCTCATAGACCGAAGATCACAGGTTCAATCCAGGCCAGTGTCAATGAATTTTTTTTAGATGTAAAAATCTTAAGTATGGCTTCCTTTGGAAGGGAACAAAAATTGTGGGTCCTGTGTCATAAATTTATGGCATGTCAAAGAACTGCAAGCTTGAAAGAAGAAGCCTCTGAGCAAAATTGATGGGCAACTTCACGCCCCAAATTAAATGGGACACTGATGACCTGAGATGTCAAAAAAAATCATTGTACCTCTTGCAGGCCACACGTGGTCTATAGACATTACCTTTACTAAGCATACAGATGCTTTTTAATAGCTAAGTTGTTGCTTATTGCAGAGGGTGTTTTAGCTAAGTTTTAATGAAAATAAAAGCCTAATAAATACGAATAAATGAAAAGAAGGAAATACCTTAAATTATTTATTTTAATTCCAAAGGTGAGCTTTAGAAGTGATTCTTTCTTTCTTCCCAGTAGATAGATGGTAGTGGGTGGTACACTTGCAATGGTAGCAAACAAAAAAGAAACAGAGAGAGAGAGAGAGAGAGAGAGAGAGAGAATACCCTAAAATTACTAAATCTGCAAGATCAGAGTATTAAATTCACTCTGGAAATAGAGGAGGAAGGTTGTTTGCCCCTTTTTGGACCTGAAAATCTACAGGAGAAGCAACATAATTTCATTTGATATATACAGGAAACCCACAATACAGATAATGGCATAAAGAATAATAGCTTCAACCCTAAACCACACCGATATGCCATTATAAACAGCTTTTCTCATAGATTGGTAAACATCTCACTCAGCCAGGAAGAATACAATGGAATACCAGTACATCAAGACTGCCCTCAACAGTTCATTAGTAGATAAGCTGATCTGACATTTCAAAAGATTTAAAGATATTAAAAACACCACCACTCTCTCCATGATAAAGAAGGACTAAAGTTTTAAAAAATTCACATACCACCAGCAAATTGGACATTCATGAAAATTTTTTTAAAAATTTGATGTCAGCTAGTGGCACAATATAAATTTAACATTGGAAATGTTTTAATCAGTACCATAAAAAATATTATTCTGCTGAACAAAAAGGCAGGAGTGTATCAAATAGATTGTTTGGATTGTAATCAAATATATATGGGCAGAACAAAAAAAATTTGGAGACAAAGACAAAAGAACACTTTAGAAATGTAAGATATAAACAGGTGGATAAATTAACTGTTGGAAATAATTTTTGAATGTACAATCATGACATTGCAAAAGAAACCAAACTATTGAAAGCTACCTACAATCCTAGGAAATTAGTAATAGAGGAAAAGATTTTCATTTTAAAGGATAAGTATCGTGTTATGAATTTTGACATCCCATCAATGGACTTCCTGTTTTGCTGTATTTTGGAACCAGCAGAGGTTACTTCGCCTGCCAGCATCAGTCTGTCCCCAGCTGAAGATGAGAGCAAATGCTCTTGAAACAGGTTCTGAAAAATGAATCAGTAGTGAAATATAGTGTCGCTTAATTCCAACTTTTTAATATTTATAATTAATTAACTTCACTGATTCTAACTTCTATTAAGTTTAGAACAAAACTAGATTTTGTTCTTTTATGTGGATCTACTGTGCTGTATTGAAGTAAGTGCTCTTGTTTAATTTTTTTGTAGATAATTTTGCATTACCCAAGGTGCACATGAGGTAGTGATCTACTTTATACTCCAAAAGAAAATTTATTCCATACAGTATTAAGTACAAGGGATGTTTGGCAAATAATTTCACATATTTATTTTTTCAAAAATAATATACATATAAAAATTGTACTCTCTGCAGTTAAAGGAACTGTCATATGTACCGAAGAATCTTTGCCGCATAAGAGTAAGGAGAAATAGGTGATGACCATTTAGAGCATGCCAATGCTATAAGCACTTGTGCCACAATGTTGACCATAAGTAGTTACAGGTGCAAAACTGAGCTGGGTGACTCAGGAAGAAATGCTTGGGACTAACATTCAGGGTGTCCTGGGTTCAAATCTTTTGGAGCCGGCCATTCTGATCTTGCATTTTTTCAAATTTTCCCCTGGTCGCTTAGACAAATACAGGAACAAATCTTTCCTTTCCAACAATTTTCTGCTCTCCCATTTCATGTCATTTTATTCCGGTAGTTCTGTTACAGAGTTGAAAATGCCAAGGCAAGGTGGGTTTTGATTTGTGCTTTGGAAAGGTTTCTTTCCCAGCATCTTGTATGGAAATGGCTCTTCTAAGGGACTCAAACTAATTGGGAGGAGGCTGCACAGGTATTGGAGTGTTCTACTGGAAACATTGTTAGGGATGCTATGTATGGTTCAAGGCTTTTATCAATTATGTACGGTTTGTATATTTGTACTTAACATAAGTACAAATTTACTTTATATACATATTTAACTCTGTAATTTAGTTTCCAAGAATTCCTCCACAGCATAAGAATTACGTTTTAACAATAGATTTTAATACATACTTTAAATTTTGTGCTGAAGTGCTTGTTAATGAGTTTGGTAATTTATTATACAGGATTGCACTTTATGTGACACATAATTGATGCTTTCTGTGAAGTCTGTGATATAATTGTGTTAGCTTAGGTTATGTAGTGTAATACACATAATGATCTTCATTATTCATTTAAAACTGTTGTTATTATTATGAAAAAAAGATAGAGTTTATAATATTTATAAGAATGTCTTATATGCTAAAGAGATGTTCTGGGAAGAGAGAGTTAATTTGGGGAGGTGAGGAAACTATTGGAAGAAACTGGAATGAGGGATGTATGGTGACTGGGTGAAAATAATTGGATTTGGAAAGAAGTGAGACAGAGGGAGAAGATATAGATAAGTAAGAAATTTGGGCTAGCTTAGAGGATAAAAATTCTTTAGACTTTTATAAAGTAGTTAAAAGAAAGTAAGAACAGGAAAAATATATAGATAATTGTAATCAATTTGGAAGAATAGATTTACATGGATACGTGCAGGAGTATTGTTTCTAAAAGGACTAAGAATACATTTTAAAGAAGTATGAATTTTGTATGGAAAGTGGATAGTGTGTTCCATTGTCCAATAGAATGTGAAATGTTAAAAAGGTGGAAGGATAGTATCTGGGATGAAAAATGGGACAAACTACAATAAGATATAGTGGCAATTAAAATATGGACAGATGATGGAGAAAATAAACGAAAATGAATTCTTGGAAAAGTAAAGGATAAGTGGAGGAGAAATATAAGAAAGGAGCTTGAAGTTACACACAGTTGTAAAAATGGTAATTTATTTTAGGGACCTTTACCATACGTATAACCAGGTGGTTTAAGGTATGGGAGAACCTTAATTTTGGTATTGCTAAATTCTGAGATATTTTGTTTGTTTATGTAAATTTAATTGTAATGTTGTTTGCTGAAATATATTCATTCAATATCAATGTATTTCAGCACATATATGGATGGTAATGATATAGCATTTAATTCCTTAAAAATTGACTTACTGGGAGCATGGGATGGTAATTTCTGCATCTTTTCTTTTGCCATTTTTATGCCTCTGGATCTTGGCTACCTGGTATCTCCATCATCCCATCCCTTCCTCCCAGAAATGCTCTCACTTGGGTTGCAAACACAGCCAGTCATTAAACAAGGCTAAAATATTAAAATATCCTCCGTCAACCCAAGCAATCCAATACAAATGCAAAGGAGGAAGTTAGGGCAGTCAGCTATGAATATGTGCCATATGCAACTTATTTAGGTTTGTGGTCCAAATGGGAAGTCAAACCAAATGGTTCAGCTGTATGTCAGAAGTTTTATGGCAAGAGTTCAGAGCATGACAGATAAGCAATGGCCAGGATACCCATTGATAGAGACTATGGAGAACATCCACACTGGCTGACGGGTCACTGTGGGTGAAATTTTTGCTATACTGAAGACTGGAAATGCCATTTACATCTTTGTTCAGGTGCAAGGCATGAAGCATTATGATAGTGGCTTTTTAAACCAGATGAAGAGGTATAATAAGTGTCTCAGTATTCATGGAAAATATGTGAAAGAAGAGGCATGCTCCTTTCCATTGATACCATTTCATTTTCTAAATAAAAAGGTTCTATGAATCAGTGACTTATAAAACTTATTTTTCAGAATAACGTTCATTACAACAGAACAAAGCATGGAAAGAAAGTTTATAAACATTCAATATTTCAATAAAAAAAACCACTAAAAGTAGATATTATTTTAAGATTCTTTTTCTTTTTCTTTAATTTTTAGCCAGACACTTAACACTACTTGTTTGCATCTGATTTGCAAAAATTGGAATAAAAGTTTTCAAAGACATTACTATTATGTATATGATATATATGTGAGGCTGTTGATATGAGTGGATGATATCATAGTGAAACACTTGCTACTATCTGCATTATCCAGATTTTGCATTTTAGAGTAGCAGTGATTTATACTCATAATAGTTGTAATCATATTTTAATGCTTGTTAATTTTTATTTTGAGTTTACAAAATGGCATGAATTTACCCTAACTTGAAAAATTTTATAGTATCTGGAAACAATTTTTTATGTTGAAATAATCACCCTCTAGCCCCCTTTACTTTACTAAGGCGATGATAATGTGATTCTGACCTTTGAGAAGTTAATCTGGTTTGGCCTGGAAATCATTCATCCATAGTACTTTTTACTGTTTGTACGGTTGTTAAATAGTTTTTAATGCCTATTTTTATTGCTGAGACATCACAGGTGGTGGACACTGCTGATAAACAAAATGAAATGTTAAATTAGGAAGGGATTTTTTTTAAAAGGAAGGAAGCTTTCCAGGCCTAGTACCTCCCTAGCATTTGCCATTTATGAGAACTGAGGAAAACTTCAGTCAAGAAGGATGGTCCTGGCAGGAATTGAACCCCAGACCTCATGAGTTCATGCCTTAATGGCCTCAGCCACTTATGTTGGCTGCTTTGTATGATGAAACGTTATTTTCTTTAAATACATATCTCTTTAGTTGGTGTTAATCTAACTGTGGTAAACTGACAAATATGGCAGGATAGTCAATAAGTTTAAAGCCAAGATCTTCAATTTTCTGCAGACTCTTTTCAAAATAGTGGCAAAATGACTTAGAATTTTCATTCTGATGTTCAGTCATTTTTTGGAACTCATTCTTTAAAATCATGTTATGCATAGCATCAAACTTTTAAAGAGTGATTACAAAAACATATATGTTAACAAATTATTATTGAGGAATGCACTGTGAAAATTCCTGCTATTCAAAACTACTTATAAAATGTTAGAAATTGTTGTAAAAATAATAGTTTACCATCAATCAGCACTCAGTTTGATCAAAATTAAAGTTTTATCTGGCGAGATTTCTTTAAAAATCCCTCCAATGAGATAACCTTAGACATTTCCAGAGTATATAAATTCAGATGGGGGAAATTTGCAGCTATGGTCAGACAGGCAGATAGAAAAGCATCAGCATGATAAGCTGAGGATCCATGTTTTGAATACCACTACAATCTTGGCAATTTCCTATCTGACTCTGATTAAAAATTTTAGCCTAACACACAGCTTATGTGAAAAAATTACATTAAATTGATCTTTTCAGTTATTTATACTGGATGCCATTGTGCATGTTCTTAAACAATTATTTTCCTTAATTCAACTGTAGTTCAACTGAATCATACAATGATATCAATTAATTATTTTCCTGTTTATTTTAAAGTAATATACCTAATGCAATTCATTTCAACTGATGCAGTTAATTTTTTATTGCTTGACTGTGTTAAATATGTTCAATGAAAATGTATTATGTAGAAACATATAAGAGAATATGTAAAGCATCAGTAAAATCAAGAATGGAATATGGGCTTGAGGTGTGGATAAAAATTAATCTAACATAGAAGAGATTCTGAAACACTAACAAATTGTTATGTAAATTCTATCAGCTTTAGGGAAAACAGAATAAGAACAATATTAGATTTAATTCTTGAGATGTATTATCCTATTATCACCAAAACATGAAAATAATTCAGCAAGGACTTAAAAAAATCTGCAGTTGTAATAATCTCCACACATGCTTGCAGGAAGAACATTCAAAGCACAAACTCCTTGTTAATGATGGTACAGTGGTGACAAATAGGAAAGTTAGCAAACACTTGAGCCAGAAATAAAGATTTAAATCACCTTTTACTTTTTACATTTGGCATTTAGGTAGAAGGTTTATGCCTATTATTAAGAAATTTTATATCTGAAAAACAGTTCGCACCAGCATATTTACTTATGACTTTATTCAAGATATCTAAATAACAAGATTAATCAGGCATTGATAACTTCAATCTCACATAGGGCAAAGGAGCATGGAGCAGACCTTGTGAAGCTACTGTCACAAATTCTCAATGAATGTGGAGGTCAGGAAGGTGCAATACCTTCATCATTGGCGTTGGAGGGAATTACATCTCTTTGTCAAGCCCAGGTTGTGGATACTGTCAGTACTTGGCGTGCTTTGGCACCCAAACTTTCCAGGGATAAACGTCCACTGGTTCTTAAGAGGTAAGATGTTTAGCAAAATATTGCTATTTTTTTAAGATCATTGTTATGATAGAGTCAAACTACACACTCTTATTAGCTCCACTTATTTAAATGTAGTACATGTTTCAAAGACCCTTGTCTGAATCTTCAGCTACCCATTGACTACTGGAATTTGTTATGCTTTAGGAATGTGGAGGTGTGTTGACCTTAAAAGTTATGTTTTCATTCCCGGAAGTGAAGTTCATTAGTCTGTCTCTGTGTTTGTAAATGTAAATTTTCTCCCATGTTGCTAACGCTTTTAAGTGCTTGTACTGATTTTAATAAGTTTGCTTTATTCACTATGTCATGGTTTTCTGTCCAAAAATGAGGTGCTACTGCTGATTTCTCCATTTGTTTATATTTTGTGTGTTTGAAGTGTTCTTCCAATATAGACTTTTTCACATTCTGCACAACAACACCTGTTTTTTTCTTCAGTGGAATACTGTCATTCACATTGTCATTTAGGAAATTGTTAACATTAAATCTCCTAAATGACAATATGAATGACAGTATTCCACCGGAAAAAAGAAGAAGAAAGAAACAGGTATTTACCAAATAAGTTGTGCAAAATACAAAAAAGTCTATAATGGAAAAAGCAAAGAGAAACATAGAAACACGGTTAAAAGAACACTTCAAGAACATAAAATACAAACAAATGGAAAAATCAGCAGTAGCATCTCATTTCTGGACAGAAAACCATTACATTGTGAATAAAGCAATATTATTAAAATCAGTACAAAGACCTACAGAGTTAGCAATATGGAAGAAAATCTACATTTACAAATAGAGAGACAGATTAATGAACTTCAACACTTCCGGGGATAAAAATATACATTTTAAGTTCATTACATCTCCATTAGAGCCGAATACACATCCCCAAAGCATAATGAATTATCCATTAGTTGATGGGTAGCTGAAGATGCGGACAAGGGTCCGTGAAACATGTACTATATTTAAACAAGTAAGCGGAGCCAATAAAGGAGTATAGTTCAACTCAATCATACAGCAATCTTAATTATATGATTACCTTCACTGTACAATCCAATTAGCATTTCAAATTAGCCTTTAGCCTTTGAAACATGTAGTGTTTTTTTTAAAAATTATGCTATATATCTAAGTACTGTAACCTCATAGGTAAAAACAGATTTTTCCATTGAATTTTGCAACTTAAAATTAGGTAACTGCATAAAAGCATGTTGGGATCCAGCCATCAATTTGAGTATTTGGTCAACAGCTTCCGAAACATGTCTTAGAGTTATGTAAGTGGATTTAGTGTAAAAATGTTGAATAAATTAGTGTGGGATATATTACCACTCCATTGTCTACAGCTTCATAAGCACAATTTATTCACTTAATTAAATCCACATAATTATTAGCTCTAAATGTAATTATTTTGATACATTTAAAATCATTAATGCACCCACATTGTATTGCATGTATGTGTGTTAGTATTGTGTAACTAGGAAATGTGATATGATAGAGGAAAACAGAGTTTTCCACTGAATTCAGCACCCAAATTTAGATAGGATCATTATATTTCAAACCAAATATAGAAAACAAGTTTGAAATTTGTTGACTAGTGTTATTAGATTGGAAAAGCAGAAGAAAAGGCGTAGAGGTCTCAGCTCTGTCATAGTAAAATAAAAATAAATAAAATCTCCATACAGCTCAGCTGTAGAGATAATAGTAAATTAGGAATGTCAGTATACACACAATTATGGAGAAATTAGGAATGCCAGTATACACACAATTAAGGAGACATTGTCTCTGATTTTTTACAGTCTGTGCAAGTTCTTCACAGCTGTGGTGAGTCAGAGGATTACAAACCAGGAACATGAAAATCTTGTGACTGAAGTGGTGTCCAGGCTATGGGCATTTGCCTCTCACAAGTATATTCATCCAGATGTTGCTGGAGCTGCTTTTGGGTAAGTAATAAGTTGGGGTATATGACTTGAAGCTTTCATGACATTGATTACTTAATAAGGCTTCTTGGGTTATCAACTATATCAGATTAATGAAAATTGAAATTTCGGGCCTTGATCAGGACTCATGCACATTGGGAAATTCTTTTACTTTTATAGTGTAGTAACCTCTCAAAATCTGTGTTTGAACAAGAAATCCAATCTAATGGTAGATGCTGCATATCCCTTGAGAGATAGCTCTCTCACAATTCTCTCCCTAACAGATTTTCTAAGCGAACGATAGATCTCAGCAAATCTATTAAATATTTATTGTATCTTGTGTAGCTACAGTGACAATACTTACATCATGTTATGGTGGGTAAGCCTATCACACATTTCTAAGAATGCTAACCATATTGCCTGTCAAATAAAATAAACATAGATGCAATATTGACAATTTTGTATGTAGTGCTACTCATGAACCTGAAATCAAATTTGGGAGTGGTATTATAAATAACCTATCAGGGGCATTGGATATTTTTAATAATCACTTTGCATCTGTAGGTAGTAACTTAAATTCACAACACTCGATACTGAATACAAATAAAAACAGAAGACTGTCAAATAATTTGAGAACCAATGGTAGTATATTTTTCTATACAACTATTATTAATGAAATCTGCAATGTAATTAAACTGCTAAAATAAAAAAAAAGTCTAGGCTTAGATGGCATACCCATGTCACTGGTTAAAATGTGCTGTAGCAAATTTGCCAACCCACTTGTAAATAAAGTAAACTCCTGTCTTGAATTAAGTATATTTCCAGACAAACTAAAAATTACTAAAGTCAAAAAATTGTGATAAAAATGATATAAATAATTATATCAATATTTATAGACCTATATCCGTGTTGTCACAAATCTAAAAAATTCTTGAATAATTACTGTATAAATGATTAATCAACTGCCTTGATAATTTGGTCCAATGCCAAAGCCACAGAACGGCTTTGTCAAAAACTGATCCACTGTATGTGCCCTATCACATTTTATTGAAACAATAATTGCTATATTGTTGGTGATAATTACACTGCAGTTATTATGTTAGACCTCACAAAAATTTTGATTGCGTAGATTCAGATAATCTAATGAATAAACTTATATGTTAGGCTCATGTATTGCTTCTAAAGACTTGTATGACTTTTGGAATAAAAATCATGAAATTAAATCAGAGATAAAACTACTTAAACAACTTCATAATGCAATAGAACTTTCCACTTGGGAAAACATTTTCATTACAAAAAATAAGGATAATTTGATGAATTTCGATATCCCTCCATTGGATGAACTCAGCAAATTCCTAATAGAACCAACAGATGCCGCCACAAGAACATCAAGAGACCCAACCGCCACGTTTAACGACAGTTTGTCAACAGGCTGAAGATGGGAGGGATCGCTCCCGAAACATATGTTCCAAATTTATGTAAGTGAATGGAGTTAGTGTGAAAAAAACTGTATACATTGTTTATATTTATATGTTAGGCATTAGGGGCTCAGGACATAAACTAATAGATTCCTTTTTGATGGATAGGAAACAATTTGTTATAAAATCAAACAATGAGGAATGCAGCTCCAAGGCACAAAGTCTAACATTAACCCAGGGCATTATATTGGGAACATTTGTGATATAACTGAAACCATACTTGGGAATGCTAGCATTGTCCAGTTTGCTGATGGCACTACAATGGCAGTCAATAAAATGACATCCATATTGAGTTCAAGTGTCAATATCATAGCAAATTCAGTGTAGAATACTTTAGAGATCTGAATGTATACATAAATCCAGCCAAGTGTGAAATAATAGAATTTGGAACACTGACTCCTTAGTACAGGCCACTGTCAATCACAATGCAGTAGGAAATGTACATTCCACAAAACTCTTAGGCTCATCATAGACAAAACTTATTTGTAATTAGGTATTTAAGAAAATTTGCACCTGATAATATGGCTAGAATGGTATATTTCTCTCTTATTCAGGCACATGCCACTTATGCCATTGAATTATGGAGCAGTACTTCCAGAATAAATTTAATAAAATATTTACCTTACAAAAAAGAGTAGTTAGGTATCTAGGTCATCTTATATATGATGATTCCTGAAGGAATACTTTCAGAAAGTTAAAGATTCTAACTGTGCCGTTTTTATACATCTACAAAAAATATAATTTACCTATGCAAGCAAACTTTGATATTCATAAATACAACACAAGGAATAAAAATGACTTCTCCATCCTAAGCCATAGACTCTGCCTTATGAAAAGTTGCCTAACTTTATGGCAATAAAATTCTACAATGCTCTTCATAAAGGAATCAAATCTGTAACAACCAAATTAAATTCAAGAAAGTTCTGGAATATTATTTAATAGTAAAAGCCTACTGTAGCATTGATGAATATTTATTGTAATCTATATCTTAATTTTATTGCAAATATCTTATAAATGAATACTGATTATAACCTAAAGATTATCCTTACTATACATGTTGCACTGCTCTTTTCCACTTTTTATGTCTTATTTATTGCAATCTGTATTTGTATATTTTATCCTGCAACCCTAATGCAATGCATAGCTTATTACTATTGTACATATTTACTAATGAACATCTATTAGGGTCTATTTTTACTGTATATAATTATCCTTAACTGTAGCTTTATACTGACATGGTTCAATTGTGTATCATGCCATACTGAACTGCAAAAAATTTAAATTGAAATTTACCCTTGTTTGTAAAAGAAATTATCCTTACAGTTATTTATTATTTGAAATTGATAATGTTTCCCTCTAACTGTTTTTAATTCCACAAGCATGTGAGAATCACTTTGTAAATATTATCTCAAACTTCCCCATAAATAAAATATGCAAGGGCCAAGTCAGGAAAATATGAGTAGTAAGCTATATCTTTAAACAGCATTCATCATTCATATTGCATTCATATTAGTTGAAGCTGTGGCTATATGGGCAGTGTTTTTATCTTGTTAGAAGAAGACATTTGACATTGATAATCAATCAAGAGTTTGCAAAATGAATTCAGAATTTGTTAACTGTACCTTTTCACAGTTAAGTGATTCATTAAAAGAACAAATACTCAATTATTCTTTGATCAATTAAAGCATACCATATCCATTTTTACATAGTGTAGTTAGGGTTTCTATACCTTATTCTCATTTGACTCTACAGCCCAGGGTAAGCCTTGGCCTGCCGAGGCAATCTCTGCACCCTCTATCTCTTATGACTTCATTGAAAGAGGGCAGTATTGTAGGGTGGATGCATCTACATTACTCTTTGAGTACCAGTCATACTTATCAGATTATGAAATATTTTTTATCAGAACTTTGTTATTCATGAGGTCATTAAACAGAAATAAAGCTGAGCCAATTTCACATATTCTGAATATTATTCAATATTTTTACAACTTCTAAATGACAGAGGGTCACCCACTTTATAGATTCTTTCCAACAAATACTTCAACCTTATTTGAATGTCATTGCAAGCTACATTCTAACAACACCCAATTAAAATTGCATGAAAATCAACAAAACAACTCTATCACTGTTCACCGTAAATGCTTAATATAAATGTTTAAAATGTAGACCCATTGTCCTTTTGAAGCACCAAATATTCATATTTACGTATTGAACAGATTAACAAGCACAAAAAGAGAATACAAGCTTTAGTAGCACATACAAAGCAAAGAAAGGCAAAGCATCAATGGAATGATAGTGTCTGTCATCTATCAATTAAAAAATTAGCATACAGAAAGGGAAAATCAAGCTTCTTGCAACTTTGGAATCAAATTTACAAACTTATTATCATCATCATTCTCCACTGCCAGAAAGAGTTAATAAACAAAATTTTTATTCATTTTGAAATTAATTAAACTAAAAAACCCACCAAATTATATGCACAGAGAGGAGTTTTGGTTTTTATTTCCATTAAAATTAAATATTCAGGAAATTTGCAGAAAATTAAAAATTCAGGCAGAACATATATTTTAAGCAAAAATTCAGAACAATCCCACTTATGCCAACCCTAAGTGTAGGAGGATTTCATTGACTGAAGGAGGATTTCATTAACTGAATCAGCATTTTCCATCCTTTGTTGAGCTCATATAACAATTAAAACTGAAAAGTGAATCAAATTATGGCATCATGTCCATGTTGAACACATGTGTAATTATTTTCTCATTTACCTTAATACTGCAGCTGTAACTGATGCACTGTACATGTATTTAAATGGTTTTAATATTAAAAGTTTGGTTGTTTTAAGAGTTAAGATTGCATTTCTAGATGAGGCTTTTGAAATTCCTGTTTCTTCACCAAGATAACATAGAGATTTATTAACCTAATGTTTCATCATCTATCAACTTCTTTCTCGTTAATAGAGATTGGTATGTCTGTATAACTTTTATGTCAAACTTAAAACCTTCTGTCTTTAGTTTTTTTACAAGATTTTCACGCTGTGTCTATGTGTAGAAGGTTATCTTAAATATATTTTTCCAATTCCCTTGCTGACTTTCTGTCTTTGAATACTGATCATACAGAAACGGTCATTGCTGTAATGTGAATTTTTATGTGAATAAACACTTAGATAACTAGACACACAAAATATACACTTACCGAGTATTTAATGCAGTGTCAAAGCATATATGCAGTTCAGTTAGTTTCCAAGATGGCTTAAAAAAAAGATTTAACACTCCATGTGTTCTATAGCCATGAGATTGGATGGAGATTTTGGAAGTGTACTTCTTGCTACACAAAATGGGAGACAAGCTAACTCTGAAACATCATGTTAATAATCTCATTGTAATTCTATTAATATGAAATACAGGATGATCATAATAATTTTATGTCAATACAGCACTTTGGCAAATTGTAAAATGGAGCAGCTGAGTTTGAAGACAATGCCAGAGTGTTACAAGCAGAAATTGAAACTACCCAAATCCTACATAAAAACGCCAATGGATGCAGCCAAAAAGCCTGAAGATGTTTTAAATTATATTCCAGGTAATTCATTACCAAATTTATATTTTTATGCTGTTTTTTGTTTGTTTGTTTTTTTCTCTCTTTTTCCCAATCTCAAGTAAAAAATTGCCATAATAACAGTTATGCAGTTACATGTGTACCAAGGTCAGTGATTTGGGTTAAGAATAAACCAATTAGTATTAATATGTGCTTAGAAGCTATTGACAGTAAATCAATGAACTATTCCAAAATGAACATTTTCGAAATTTGACTTGGGCGTCACTTAACATGGTTTTTGCATTACAACATGTTTCAGGATAAATTCAAATAAATTCAATAAATTTCTAAATTTCTATTCCAACATATGTCAACAGAGAAGCAACTCAGAACCAGTCATAACCACACCAAACCCAAAACTTACCAAGCAGTCAGGCAAGAACTGAAAATAGGAATTAAGGTTCCTGAAAAATGTCTAATTTAAAAACCCTGTAAGTGAAATTCATGTAAACATTTCAAAACATTCAATTTGGAAACCAGTTAATGTTAGGCTCTTAAAAGTGATGCAAGTGTCTAGTAAATATGTCTAACAAAACTGAACCTTGTTGGCAAGGCTATATCAACCTTTCTAATGTAAACTGTAACTTTTTTAAATAATAATTATTATTAGCATTTAATGCCCATTTTTAGTACTGAGGTCTCACAGGCTGTGGCCATTTATACATGATTATGAAGTATTAATTTGGGAAAGGAATTTTCTTGTGAAGGAAGCACTCAAGGTGTAAGTTTAGGGTACCTTTCTGGCATTTGCAACTTATGAAGACTGAAAAAACTTAAGTGAGAAGGATGATCAAACTTCCAAACATCTTGTTTACAAATCCTTGCCTTAGTTACCTTGGTCACTCCTATTGGCACATAGCTATTAAGCTAGTACACAAGTATGTAACAAATAAAATTTTATGGTATCAAAAAAAAAAAAAAAAAAAAACAGCTATATATTAATCAGAATTCTGATTATATTGTGAACAGGAGAATGCTGGATATACCTGCTGCAAAATACAAGAGAGGAGGTCCTAGATGCAGCTGGAGATATGTTGATTCAATGGATAGCATCAGAAGTACAGCTATTTCTTGGTGGAATGTATAATGCTTCAAAGAATGAGCCTACTTGCTATACACAGTTGCACCATCGTAGTGTACTGAAAGCTATGAGCTCTCATCTGCAGCATATAGCACAGCATGGTCCAGAAGAAGAGTTTGCAGTTGTAAGACAATGCCTTAGAGTGTTGGCTTACAAAGACTATTGTCAGTCATTGCCTCCCTTCAACTGGATGTTTCTTGCAGAGTTGTTGCCATTCTCCAAGCTTCGTCCATTCTGTCTAACCTTAGCTGCAGTGCAAGCTTCTGGTTCACCTTCTGCAAGAAAAATTGTGGAAGACTGTCTTCATTCATTGGAAACTAAAGAGGAGAATGTAAGTTATGGTACAAAAACAGTATTTGTGTGTATGTTGGGCTTTTTAAAGCTAGAAGTAAGTAAACAGAAATATAACTCCATCATTGATTACTATAAACTGAAAATATTTCTGTCCTCCTCCCATACATGACTTTTATATTCTGAAAGGTGCCCAGAGTATCTCAGGTTGTAAGACATTCACTACTGCTGGACATTATAAATGAGTTCTCGGGAGAGCATTCTGGTAAGACACGGTGAATCTACAAAGTTTTTGATGGCTGAAGCAGCAGATCCCTGAAGAAGAAGGGCAGAGACAGCCATCGAAAGCTTGGTGGATTCACCACATCTTACCTGGGTGCTCTCCCAAGAACTCATTTATAATAACATACACCGGGAAAACTTCAAGTTTTATACTGCTGGACAGTCTGAGGTTTCTGAGGTTCAGTCTAACTGAAACATGGCTGTGTATGGGAGAAGGCAGTTGTCAAGGCCATATAGTACATATGCAGGTAACTAGTAGGTTGTTTGAGGGATGCTTTGTTAGCGAGCAAATATGTTTTGTGATGCTTTCATTGTGTGTAAATCTTTATCTTATTGTTCTTTGTAGTTATGCCACTACATAAATATATATGAATGAGATTTTATGTATTATACATGTGTAAAAATGGATTCTTGCAGAGAAGTGCTAAGGTACGAGTAATTCCCAAGAAAATATCCTGGCTATTGTGTTCAAGGTAAAAAAATTGTGCCAATTTTTTAATAACTTACAAGAGATGGAATTTGTCAGTGACTCTGAATCACCATATTCTTACAAAGAAAAGATGAAATGCAGGAATTTCCTACACACATGCCAACTGTCACTAGGGTGCAACACCTCTTATAACACAGGATACTGTTTATTATTATTATTATTATTATTATTATTATTATTATTATTAGATACAGTATCATTTTATTCTTTCAATAAAAATATAAATACAAACTTTACATACAGTAACTCTATCTCCCCTTTTACAACTGTAGTGATTGCCGCACTCAGGTGGCACATAATTTAAATAATTTCACTGTACTTGAAGTATGGTTAAGCCATGATTGCTTCACTGTAGTTGTTCCAAAACAAAGTTGGTTTTTAAATGTAATGATTAAACCTGCTCGCTTGTATGTTTCTTGATAAACATATTATTACATCTAAAGTAGTTTGAGTATTATTATTGAGGCAGTTGTACAAGTACATTTACAATAAAAACTTAAAAATTGTTTTTACTTTACAGGTTGAGCATAGGTTCAGAAATGCATTTAAGATTTTTTTTTATTTTGAAATATTTACATTTACATGAATAATATCAAATTTATTTATGGTTTACTATCACCATATACTCTAAAAGGTAATTTAAAAATTTTTTTATTAATTTTATTCACAAAATGTCATTTACTCATAGAACCAATTGACAGCAATGACAATAAATGCACATATTGACCCATAATATAATCTAAATGCAGCACAAACAGGCAAGCCTAACATAACCCCATCTCATGTTAACCTAACTTAATTTTAATGAAAATTAAACGTAACTTTTGTTTATTAATTTGCTACACACACGCGCGCACGCACACACACACACACCTGTATGTGTCTGTGTGAGCATGTGTGTACACATCAGGTACCATATACATGTAAATGAGAACATTAAACAATGTATTAAAATTATAACTTTTTTTTTTAAGGTGGAGGAAATCATTTTCTTATATGATAATCTTGAGCAGTTATGTAAAGGCATTGCACCAAATGTTTTGAAGCCATTTATGGAAAAAACATTGAATTTTGCTCTGGGGAGAGTAAATGAAGAAGGTAAGGAACCAACACAACATTTTGTCTTCCCATAATGTTCCTGTTAAGATTTAGACTCTCTAAGTATACAGCCTGTGTAACTTTTACTTTATATGCCATAATTTCTGTTTTCTTCCATAGTATTAGTTGTTTTTCAATCCATTTTTTGCTTTATCTGATGTATTTCTACTAGTAATTAAAGAATGAAGAACTCTTTATATGAACACTTGTTTCTATTAAAGTATACTGATATTAGCAAAGGGTACAATCATTGGAGGAAGGAAATGTTGTCAAAGACTGCTTAAGGGCACAAGAAACAGCTAAATGGGAAGGAACCTGGGTAGCTCAATTAAAGGAAATTGTCAGAGAAATTGGAATGGGAGTTCATGTCATCCCATGGACAAAGCCTATGGAATAAAGTGAAAGCAAGGATTGATAATATAGAGAAATAGGAAATACATGGTAGCTTAAAGGATAAGAGTACTGTAGTATGTCTTACACGTATGTATTCATCTTGTTTACACTAAACTTCACTTACTTACATAAAACTAAGACATCTTTTGGGAGTAATTACTCCCATCTTCAGTTGTTGACCAACTACTGTTACAGGAAATGTTGGCTGGATACCCAGATGCTTCTGTGGTGGTGTTGGTGGTTGTAGTAGGAACTTGCTGAGTTCATCCATAGGAGGAAAATCAAAGTTCATTAAGTTTTCTTTATTTTTTATGATGAACATTTTTTCCCAAGTGGATAGTTCCATTGGGTTGTGAAGCTGTTTCAGCAGATTAATTTCTGGTTTAATATCATGATTTTTGGTCCAAAAGTGAGCTGCTACTGCTAATTTATCAACCTGCTTAAACCAGATATTTTTCTCTGAATTTCCAAATTTGTCTTCATTTTTACAATGTATCTCTGATCACAATCTCTGCATTTGATTTCATAAATTACCGATTTCTATTCTGTTGATATGGTCTTTTACTGTGCAAGCTAATAAGTTCTTGATATTATGTTTGTTCTTTGGGGCTAACATTATTCCATGTTCTTTGAAAATCTTCTTAAATTTGTTATGGTAAGTTGGATGGTATGTGAAATTTTTGAATTTGTATCTTTTTTGAAACCATTGGTTATAGCTTTATTATCTGTCTTTATTATCTGTTGGTATTCCATTTTGTACTCCGTTTCTTTGAGAGGGAAATTGGTTAATCTGCGTGCTAAGCTGTGAAACACTGCATATTTATGTGGAATGGGGTTATAATTATAATTTTCTGTATGTGTTTCTTTTCTGTAAATTCCAAAGTTTACACAATCTCCATTTCTTATGATTTTTAAATCTAGAAGTGGGAGCCAACCATTTCTTTCTTCTTCTATAGTTAATTGTATAGATTTATTTTAGATTAAGAAGTTTCAGAGCATCTATTGAATGTTTTGCCAGTATTATTGCAAATATGTCGTCCACATATCTACACCATGTCTTGAAAATTGATAAATCCGAAACTTGTTGATAATATCTCTGGTTGAAACTGGAGAAGTTTTGTTGAATGCAAATATTAGTAAGTTTCAGTAAGTTTTCTATTTCTTCAGTTTGTAAATTTAAGCATATTAACATTTCTTTAATATATGCATTAGCCTCTCTGTTGGTATGCTTGGGAATGAGGCCTTTACATTAAATGATGCCATTATATCTTATGTTGTAATTGTGCTATTTTTAAGTTTTTCAACTAAATCAAATGAATTTCTGATGCTCAAGCTTTGAAATCTTTTAAAAGAGTTGAAACAATTTTCATCATAAAAAATAAAGAAAACTTAATGAACTTTGATTTTTTTTCTGTGAATGAACTCAGCAAGTTCCTACTTCAACCATCAGACACCACCACAGAAGCCAACATTACATGTAACATTAGTTGGTCAACAACTGATAATGGGAGTGATTACTCCCGAAAATTTTATGTAAGTGGAGTTTAGTATAAACAAGTTGAATACACAAGTGTAGGATATATTATCACTCCATTGTCTACAGCATTGTAAGTACAATTTATTTAAGTACTCTGGTATATTATAGGAGTTTTAAAAAAGATTGAGGCTGGGAAAAATATATGAGTTTGTGATAAAATGGGAAGGGAGGTTATGGTGTGGGCAAGAACAGGAACAATAATGTTGAGTGGTGTAAAAGTTGGCAAAGAATTGTGCCCAATGTATGGCAAGAATTTACTGTATATTAGAATGTACAGAAACCAAAGGACTAAGAGAGGAAATATGGAACAAGAAGTGAGATAATTTTCAGGCAAAAATTTTGGCATTAAAAATTCTTGGTATTAGTGGAAAAGAATTTTTTAATCAGTTTGGAAATTATGTATGGAAAGTAAAAGAAAAGTGTTGGAGTAAAGTGATCAAGGCAAAGGAAGAAGGCAATAAAGAAAATAAAGAACAATGACGGAAAGATTATCTCTTTTAGGGAAGTAATTGTAACATTCACTTTAAAATATATATATAATGTTACAATGATGTAGGATCCATGTACACAACAACAATGTTAGTTGTATAGGACCCTGAAACAATAAGGACTCCAAGATCAATGAAATATTATAAAATTGTAATTGTAAATGTGTAGAAATAATAAAGTATTCATTAATGTATATGGATTTTTTCTAAGGTTTTATGGTTGCTACTGGTGAAAGTAAATGTTTTGAAAGATCAATTGATATCAAAGCCTCTTGATTGTTTGCAAAATTTAGTAAAAAGTATATTGAGTAATAACAGAATTTAATATAAGCTGCGGTTTTGATAGGCTCAGAATATCAGTATAAAAACCATACAGAAGATTTTTTGAGGGAAGATTGTTTATTTAAGGACGCTCTTTAACATCACAGGTCATCAGCGTTTGAGGAAGATGAAAAATTACTTTTGTTTATCACCTTTTTTAGTTCCAAATATAAATTTAAATTACAAAAGCTGCAGAGAAAAGTTTTGGTCTGCTCCTAGATATGCAGAAAATTTAAATTAGGTTGAAATTGGAGATAGAAATTTAAACTTTTTAATTTTGTCTGGATTGATCCCCATGATTCCAATCTGATTGTCTTAGTTGTCCAACAGGCCATTGAAACCATTCAACTGTCTGCAAATTCATGCGCTATCTTTGAACTTATTGATTAGATATCACATCTATTCCATGCACAAATATAGTCCATAGTTCATCTGTGAATGTTTACAGATTCTGTATTGGGTGCCCCCAAAATGAATAACTGTAATACACTTCCTCCCTTTGACCACTTATTTTGTAACTGTTGTTATGTTCATATTTCATTATTGCTGTACATCACCTGGCAGTGTAACTACTGGCAGGTAGACAAGTTACAGCAAGCTATATGACTGTTCGGTAGTAATAAAATAGGGAAATACATTTTGATTCATTATTATGTTATGTTTCAGGAACTTCCCTTCTTCTTAGTAAGTTGCTATCACAACTGAAGACAGCACTTCATAGAGAGGATATTCATGATGCTAATCGCACTATGCTGTCTCTTGTAGTTGAAAGTTTACTGAAGAAATTGGATATTAATAATAAGGTAAAGATGATATAAAACAAAAACCAAATCTGATATATAGAAACATACAATGCAACTGTTTAGAGCCATTCCTATAATTGAAAATTAATGTATTACAGTTTCATGATCATGAATAAACTTAAAGCTCAAATTCTTACATTTTCCAAGAATTCTAAATTGTCATCAGTGTTATTTGTAAAATACCACGTATATTTGCATATTAAATCACATTTTTATGCACATTTATAGCTAGAAAAAATAAGTGGGTTGCAATATGAAGAAAATTTTCATTTTGTGTGATGAATGGGGGGTGGGAAATGTTTTTAATATAATGATCATGTCCCTGTGTCAACATAAGCCATCTAGAGATTACCCAATTAAAAAAATTGGTAAACATAAAAATTACTATCATCCAGTATGATCAACTTGTAGTTATATCATTAGAATTGTACATTAACCTGATAAATGAAGTGCAATAAAGAGAACATCATCCTGAACTAATGTATGTATAACAATCACTTTGTAAACTCATTGCATGCAATAAGTAATTCATTATCTCAAAATATTCCACCTTAAATCTTGTGCAGTGATGTGGGATGTTGCATTGTCATTGTGAATTTTTTTTTTTTTTTTGAGTAGTGTTTAACGCCCGTTTTTACTACTGAGGCACCACAGGCGGTGGACACTGATGATACATGAAATGATATATTGGGAAAGGATTTTTTTTTTTTTTTTTTTTTTTTTTTTAAGGAAGGAAGCTTTCCAGGCCTAAGTTTAGGTACCTCCCCGGCATTTGCCAGTTATGAAGACTGAGGAAAACCTGGAAAAACCCCAGTCAGGGAGGACGGTCCTGGCGGGATTCGAACCGCAGACCTCCCGCTCACGAGTCCATGCCTTAACGACCTCGGCCACCCGTGGCGGTGTCATTGTGAAGGATGAGATCATTTTGTATATACTTTTACCACTTGGCATTATTCATATTATCTTCCAGTGTAAAGCCACAAATGATGGAGGGAACGCTTAATTAGTAAGAAAAGGTTACTGAGAAATAAAGGAATTATATTGAGAATGATATTTGAAGATTATGAGCAAATACCCAAATTATGAGAATTTTTATGGAAGGTAAAAATGAAATGGAAATAGTCAGTTGAAAGGCATGTAATTTAGATGCATTTTAGATGATAAAGAATATCTGTATGATTATGAAAAATGCCATTGGCCTGGGAATGGAATTATATTAAATTTATCAAATTATTGACCTTGTGTTATTAGATATTGTTCTAGAAGGTGAATAAATGTAGCATTATAATTGGTATTTGAGAAATAAAGGAATTAGTAGTTTGTAGAGACTGTAGCTAGCTGATAAAATAATGGTAAAAATAGATTAAGTGAAATATTTATTTTAGTTCCTTGGTTTGGGTATCCAGGCCTGATCCCCTGGAATTCCATTAGGCTGCTGCTGATGAACTGGGGACTGACATAATCCAGATGGAAATTTTAATTATTTAGAATTTAGATAAAGATGTTAGTATAAAATTTATATTGTATTAATAATTGTAATTGTGAGGGGTTACACCTAAAATGGTCTGAGTCAGATAGGTGGAGGCCCCTTTGTAGTTTGTATTTATATTTTTCTTAGCACTTCAATAAATTTCAATTTCACTTGGCATTAATCATATGACAACCCTCCAATGGAACAGAGATGATAGGATTAAAGTGACAAAAGAATGAGGCAACATTCAGGGACTGCTCCCACTTAGCATAATCAAATCAATGAAGTTTCTTTTAGCAATTTATGAGGGTTATTCAAATATAAACTGGATTTTTTAAAACTAAATTTATTCTCACCTTGTAAAATTACAAAACAAATTATATTACTTTTCTGCATAGTTACCTTCAACAGAAATGCATTTTCTCCAATTTCTTTATTCTTTGTAATTCCCATCTTCAGTGGCCCAAACATGATGTAATTAAAAGGGGATAAATTTGAACTGTAAGGAGTGTGTTCTAGGGTTTTCCAGTGAATTTTTCTTAATTGATGGCTACTTTATGTGACTTAACATTGTCATGCAGAAGCAGGACGTCTTAAATGGGTTGCCAGCATCTTTTGTTGTGTAGGTGACTCTCATGCCATTCAACAACTTGTAGTAATAAGCCACGTTTGCAGTCCTTTGTTTGTGAAGGAAATTGATGAGAGCAACATGCCTTTGGAATCCCAAAACATGGTTGCAAGAACTTTTCTGGCTGACAGGGGAGTTTGGCCTTGATCAGAGCATGCTCCTCTTGTTCTCCATACTCATTCTCATGTTTTTGGGGGTGTAATACTATATTCATGTCTCATCATAGATCAAAAACAACTCACCTTCCTCAAACGGATCCAGAAGCCTCTAGCTGCTGCCTTTTGAACATTTTTCTGTTCATTAGTGAATAGATGTAGAATCCAACACTTTCCAAAATCCTAGTTCTTCAGAAAGAATGGTGTGTACACTTCAACAACTTATGTCCACCTCTGAAGTTATTTCAAGCACCCTTAGGAATCAATTGCTTTCCACAAGATCTCAAATGGCTAAATGTTATCCTAAGTGATTCTCATATGTGACTCACTTGCATAGTTTTCATTTTCCACTGCATCACGACTGCTGAGGAACTTCTTGTGCCAGTGAAAAACACTTGGGTTTGTGAAAGCCTAGTTTCTCCAAACTGTGCCTGAAGTCTAGTCATCGATTTGACTTCTTCTTTGGTTAGAAAATGGGGGGTGATCTGCTTTAAAATGGTTGGTGCAACCTGTTGCTCAGACATAGCACTACAGGTGATGGAACTACCAATGCATAAGTATCCATTGGATTGCTCCCCTCCACACATCCCAACTTAACTACCACTATGATGGCTCCACCCCTCTCGCCACTTTTTCTTAAACCAGAAATCAAAAGTCTGGTTTTAATTTAAGTGACCCTCATATTTAAATGGGAACTTGCAGAAGGGTATATGCTAAATAAATCGAAGGAGATTCCTGGACAAGAATATTTGTTCTGCTGTCCGAATAGAACTTTTGTTTTGTATACATTCATAAATAATTATTAGTTTTTGAGGTAAACAAATATTTGAAAGTACGATCTAAAAATGGCATAATAATTAGCTTATTGGAGGTTAGACTGAAATATTGCACAATGAAATAATTAAAGGTCATAGAACGAATGAAGAAAAATCAATAATTCTGCTAAAGAATTATTCACAGTTTTATGATAATGTCATAAATATTACTGCAATAATTGCATCTGTGATAATACTTGGGGTAAATAAACATTTTGTGACTAATGGCAAAAGAATGAGGCAACAGTCAGTGAGTACCCCCACTTAGAGGAACTGAATCAAATAAAATTTCTCTTAATAATGTATTTAAATTGAAACTAGTGCAAGGAGATGTGCTGATTTGAATCAGAGGAGATTCCTGGACAAGAATGTTTGTTCTACTGCCTGAGTACAATTTTTGTTTTGTATATATTCATAAGTAATTGTTGAAATTTGAAATTTATTGAAATACTAAGAAAAATGGAAAATAAAAGGGGCCTTCACCTGTCTGGCCCAGGCCATGTTTAGATGTAATCCCCACAGTTACAAAAACTTTTATCACAATATTTGATTTTTCTCTAAATAAATATCGTCCCCCACAAATACTATCCCTCATTCCTGCTTGCCTTTTAAGTCTCTAATATTTATGTTTACAATTGTTTTGCTCTAAATGTTCACAAATAACAATCAACTTTAGCGCTTATCCACTACTAGTGGAAAGTAATTATTTGAACATAAGTTTAAAACTTTAAAGTCATTTACTTTGTGGCTGATACTAATAAGCTATAAAATATAATCTATCACACTTTGTCCATTTTTGTTTACAACTGTAAATTTACCACACTTATTCTCTCCATATTTTCCATTTAAAGTGTCAAATGAATTTATGCCTGTGTTTATTTAATCAATGACTTCTTAAGAAACACTCCTAAATCTGTTGATATTCTTCCTTTATTAGCTAATGCTTCCCCTTACCTCCCAAAATAACTAAAATCCTTAGTATTTATAACACCCTCTTTTAACCTCACCTCTACCACTGCCAAAATATCTACTTTTGCCACTAAGTGATATAAAGTTTCATTGGCAATTTTAAATCTTTAACCCTTCATAGTTATAAAAAAAAAAGTGCCTTCCCATCTCTAGCTGCTATTGAGAAGAGATCTATTTTTAAATACATCCAATCACTTTTTACTTCTTAATTGAATTCCTTCTGTTTTGCCACTGAACTTATTCAGAACTATTAAAGATCTGCACTCCGATGGCTGAAGTGCTGAATGCAATCAGGCCCATACCTTGGCAGTGCTTTTTTCACTTTTGTTGGCTTTTCTTATTTGGGAAGATAACATTATTTAAGTTGATTGCCGTGTATTTTCTGGTTTATTACAGTAAATTCATATTTCATCCTTTCTTTTTTCTTCTTTTTCCTCCCAGGTGTTTGTTATAATTTTAAAAGCAGATTTTGACCTGCCTTGATTGATTTCTTTATTTTTCCCCCCTTATTTTCTTTCTTCTTCTTCTGCACCAATTGTGGCTTCTATCAAATTATGTGGAATCCACCAGAGATACCTGAATCTTTGTGTGGGTAATTTGATTATGTACTTTAGACATTCAATGCACACTGTTGATATTTCTGTCATAGTTTGTATAACAGGTCAACTCTTGCAAAACCTCTCACTGATATGTACATTTTTGACACAGTCATTTCTGATAGTATTTCATCTCCTAAAGCATTTTCCTGTCATTAGATGCATTGTTAGTGCATCAACAATTTAAAACCACAAAATCACAAAAATTTGTATCTCAAAAGTCTTGCACTTAAATCCATTATTTTGATAGACTGCTAATTTAATTTTTAAATATTAAGCAGTTAAACTAGTATGTGTTTTTTTTTTTTGATTTGCAAAAAATAGTTGTCTTAGAAAGTTGTCTTATTAGTTAGGAAGTTAGAATAGAAACATTTATTATAAAATAAAGGCAAACCAGGTTATGTCATACATACAAGTTTACAGAAGCTTTTAGCATGATCTATATAGTAGTTATATTATGGTAATGTGTATTGAGCTTTATAAATGGAGTAGAAATAAACAGAACACATTTTTATTATTAATTTGCAATAACTCTTTATTCAATAATATTTATTTTATGCTGGGTTATCTTAACTATTCTCAAGGTAGTAAATATTTCTGGCTATATGATTTTGTCTTTATTTATTAATTCATAAGAGGGCCGCCAGAAAAGTTCTCGGCCTCTAACAGAAATGTCAGTGCTAACGCAGTGATGGTTTTTTTTTTAATTAAGTTGGTAGATCTGTTATAAGTGTTTATGAAAAATTTCAAGCCTTTCTACATTGTTGCATAGTTATCTGAAGCAAGATATTTGTTTGTTTGTTGATATGGATAAAATTGAGTATTGTACAGTTATCAAATTCTTCTTAAAAGAGATTTGACACAGAATGAAAGTCATGCTAAGTTCATTAAAGTGTATGGTGGAGCTTTGCCTTCATTTTCGATGGTGAAAAAGTGGGCCATGGAGTTTAAATGGGAACGCACCAGCTTAGAAGACAATTCACGTGAAGGATGCCCAAAATGTACTACAACACCGGAAATGACAAAAAAAATGCACGATATGGTGCTGGACTATCAATGATTCAAGGTGCTTGAAATTGCTGAGGCTACAGGCATATCTAAAGAGTGTGTGGGTTATATCTTTCATCAAGATTTGGGGGTTGAGAAAGCTTTGCACAGTATGAGTGTCACCTTTGCTTACAGCAGATCAAAAGAGAATGGGCTTGAGAACCTCTGAGCAGTGCTTAGAGAGAATGAACATGAACAAAACTGACTTTATTCTCAGATTCTTTACAATGACTAAACTTGAATCTGTCATCATGCACCAGAATCCAAACAACTGTCAAAAAAGTGGATAGAAACCAGTTGTTCAGCGCCAAAGAAGGTAAAGTCAATTCCATCAGCAGAAAACGTCATGGCATTGGGGTTTTGGGATGCTAAGGGCACTTTGCTGATTGACTATCTTGAAAAGGATAAAACAATAATCTGAGAGTATTACTTTGATCTTCTAACCAGGCTAGATGCCAACATTAGAGAGAAAAGGCCTGATTTGCAGAGGAAAAAAGTATCTTTCACCAGGACAGCGCACCTGCGCATAAAAATGTTCTGGCTATTTCCAAACTGAAAGATTTGCACTATGAATTGTTGGAACATCTGCCCTACTCCCTGGATCTGGTTCCCTCTGACTTCCTTCTCTTCTGGAAGCTCATGGATTTCCTAGCAGGACAGCATTTATCTTCAAACCAGGGGTGATTGCAACTGTGTCTATTTTGCAGAGCTTCCAGAAAACCTCTACAGGGATAGGATAATGGTTCTAGAGCATTGCTGGAATTAGTGTATAGCTCTATGTTGAAAAATGAAAAAAAATTCGTTTTTTCATTGTTAAGCCAAGAACTTTTCAGATGGCCCTTGTAGTTTGATTATACATATGCCATTTGTGCAATAGCTTAGTTGTGTGAAATTGATCTTCTTATGTGTATTTTTTGTCTTTCAGGTATTTGAAGATTATGCTGATTGTGTGACAGAGCTGTCCACCAAGTACTTGGAGCGCATGAGCTCACCTTCAGTATGGTGGGAAGTGACCCCAGAGAAATTGCGTCAGTCCTTTATTATCCGCAGTGCTCTTGCTTGTAAAGCTGATAGTGATATACCTCTTGTCTGGCTGAATGAATGTGTTGATGCAACTCTAAACCTACCAGGGTAAATATGAGGGATCCTTAAAAAATGTTTACTCTTTCACAACTCTTGTGGGTACATCTCTTATACTAAGATCGTCAATGTTAATCTGCACATTCTGCTGCTACTGCAGTTGTTATGAAATACTCTTACAAGCAAATACTTTCCTGATAACAGGACAAGAGTATAAGTGAAACATTTTACACTGGTATGTAGGATAACATTGAAGGAGTCTTAATTGGAGATAAAATCCAGCATTTTGAAATATATATATTTCAAATGCTTTATCTTACAGGTGATGTTGATAAAATTAAAAGGAGAAGGGGAGTGAGTCACAGATGTAATCCTGTGACTTCTTCATCAAAAACTGTAACAACTAATAATAGCATTGCTAGCTTATACCAAACAATTCTGAGGCATATCAAGAAGACCGTTGTCTCATCTGCTTTATTGGTTTGCTTTAAAGCTTGAAAACTTTTGCATACAGGCAACTATTTTCATGATCACAATAATGAAACATAATAAGAAAAAACTTGATAGGATCGTGATTACTTGCATCTATGCCTATAATTGTAATTTCTTCTGAATCAAACTATTTAGAACACTCTTTATGGCTTCACTTGCTGGATATTTATTCAGGACATGTTTCATGGACCCTTGTCCACATCTTCAGCTGTTAAATGGCTGTTGGATCATTTGTAGAAGTTATGTTGTTAGGTGTCTGGGTTGACATCGGTGGTCTTGTGATAAACTTGAATAAAGAGCTGTCTGCTTCCGAGATGTCAAAATTCATTTAGTTTTGCTCATGTTTTCTTATATAAATCCTTTCTCATATGTTTAATTCTTTTGGTTGTTTAACTGTTTTTAATAACTTGTTGCCCTTTTTTATTTCATGGTATTCATTCCAAAAATCAAATACAGGGAAAGATTTACATAGAAAAACATGAGCAAAACTTAATGAATTTTGACATCCCAGAAGCAGACAGCTCTTTATTCAAATTTATCTCAAGACCACCAGAGTCAACCCAGTTACCTACCAACTTAGCTTCTACAAATGATCCAACAGTCATTTAACAGCCTGAGGATGTGGACAAGGGTCCATGAAACATGTCTTAAGTACATCTCCAGCAAGTGAAACCATAAAGAGTGTTCTAAATAGTTTGACTCAGAAGAAATTATTCATGGGTGTTTCACTGTGTTAAGATTCCAAATTGAATTAATATTGAAAAAAAATATTTTATAATGATATTCCATTACTATTTCTAAAGAATGAGGATCTGATAAGAATAATTATTGCTTCTGTCTTATTTTTTCAGTTGACACTTTAGCAACTATTTTTGAATCAGGAAATACCTCTTTCTAAAACTGGCATACAAATCATAGAATTGTAGCTATTATGATGTGTAACAACAACATGCAAGAACACCCTCTGCACCACACATCAAATCATCAACTTCTTTATTCAATTTGGTGATATCATTTGTCAATTTCTCTGAGGAATTTGCTTCCTTAAACATCTGGAATGCTTCTCTGATGTAATGTGAATTTCTAAAACCAACATTGCAGGACACACATTCTCCTTCCCATTCCCTTTCAACAGGGCAAAAAGATGGAAATTTTTCTTGAAGTTTATCCAGAAAGCAGCATTTCCTTTTTGGCATTTCAGCACAGGTATAAAAAATAACACAAAAAATATTACTATCTACAAACATCAATTCTTAACATATGTTGCATTTTCACAGTTTAATTAGTTTTAAATATTATTTCATAATACATATTTACATTTCAGCTCATTTTCAAAATCTGAAAACAAGTAACATCAATGAGATAATGTTTTGCTTCAGACTATTTTGGATTATATTTTCAGAACACAAGTGGTGCTTGGATGCAAGCATGTATAATAGTCTTGCCATTGGCGGAATTGCTTGTAACTTCTGGATAAGATTTAATATAGACAGTATTGCCAGTTCAATGATAATTGCAAGATCGTTGCTTCCTAGGTTGTATAATCAATTTAACAGAAAAAAGCTGTATGACTGTATCAGCAAAGATGATAAATGCTGCCTGTCTGTGACATCCACATTAAAGAAGGCAAAATAAGTGACTTCAGTCTTGAAAATTATATTTCTCTTTCTGTCAACAAATTGTAGGAAAATAATTTTCTAAATTGTTTGTGGATGGTCATGATTCTGCTCAAAATGAGGACATGTTCACAAAAATAAGGATATATGGCAACCCTATTTGTGCTGTACAATTTAATAATGGGCTGTTGGTCGACCTTCCCTTCATTCAGATAAGCTTAGTTTATTAAGACCATTTTATGATTGAGTCGGACTAACACTCTTTTGCCCCACTTACTTGCTTAAATATGTAGTACCGGTTTCATGAACCCTTAGTTTGCATTGTCAGCCCATAATCGACTGGAGAATAAACCTTTATGCTGTGGGAATGTGTAATCTACTCTGAGGAGGTGTGATGAGCTTAAAGTTTATGTTTTCATCACTGGAAGTGTCAAAGTTCATTAAACTGTCTTTGTACTTGGAAATGTAGATTTTCTCCCATGTTGTTAATTCTGTATGTCCTTGCACTGATTTTAATAATTTTTTTTATTCAATATGTCATGGCTTTCTATCCAGAAATGATATGCCACTACTGATTTCTCCAACTGCTTGTATTTTATGTTTATGAAATGTTCTTTTAACCATGTGCCTATGTTTCTCTTTGTTTTATCAATGTAGATTTTTTCACATTCTGCACAACTTATTTTATAAATACCTGCCTTTTTCTCTTGTGGAATACTGTCATTAATATTATCAATTAGGTTATTTTTAACATTAAATCTGTTTACAGGTGCTAACCTGATATTAAAATCTTTAAGAATATTCTGAAAATTTTTGTACCCCATGGGTGAATTTTTAAAAAATTAGCGTATCTGTTATTGCTGAAAGTGTTGGGTTTTTTTAATAAGTTTTTGCCTCTTGAATTTATGTACTTTTTTGTGTACTAATTCTTTGTTATAACCATTTTGAACTGCCATTCTTTCTATTTGTTTGTACTCTTTAAGGTATTTTTAAGCTTAGTTTAGCTTAGTTCCTGGAGCTTTCAATGAGTTCATGAAGCAGTAACTGAGACCTACGAACATACTACTTGTCATATAATTACCATAATAACACATGAAGCTCTTTTCTAATGGTGATTTTAAGATATTACTCTAAGCTATACCAACACCTGGTTCATGTTCTGCCTATTTGTTATATTTCTATATAGCTTCCCTGGTGGTTTTGTTGCTGAAATGTTCAGTCCTTGCAAGAAAAATAGCATAATTAATTTCACTATGGTGTTTGGTTATGATTGATTGCTCTGCCAGGGCTAATTTGTTTGGTTAGTTAGGTGGTGTGCTATGGAAGACCTTACTTGTCCATTCTTTACATATCATGCAGAATTTTTTTGACAAAAGATCATATTATAAGGTCTTCCAGCCTCCCTAGAGTAGATTTGTCTCACTGAGACTTCTGCCTTTAGAGCTGAAAAGGAGAATGTTTCATTCAATGAATAACATTAAGAATTAGATGAGATGTCACAAATGGCGAGCCGGAAGAAGAAATTTAGAAATTTGTAGACTGTTTTGAACAGGGAAGAGATACTGGCATAAGTAAGTGAGGTAAAAAAGGAAATATTTTTAGTAGAGTCTAGAATCCATTATCCTAGATAAGCTACGTTAATATTAAATGGGTGGATTTTCTGCAGAAACTTCTGATATATATTTATTTTCATGTCATTTTATTTCTCTGTTTTAAGAGAGCATACATCTGTTTTGGGAAGGTTGGCTTCTGTAGTAAGTCAGTGTCGTGAACATGATTCCAATACAATTTGGGCTATGGAACTTCTTGGGCAAATTCACATTGTTCTGAATAAGAAGAGTGAGGAAGATATGCAGCAGGTAAGTATTCAATATTAGAATAAAGATTGAGCATTGTTTAGAAAGTAAGATAAATATTACAGTTTTCAAATTGCTAAAATTATATATTTAATGTGTTTAGAAGCTATAGACAGTGAAGCAACTGAAACAAAGACATTTTAAAACCAGAAAGAATGTACAAAGAATGTTCCAGCTAAAACAACTGAAAAAATCAGCAATAGCAACCAATTTTTGGGAACACAGCTACCAAATTAAGCAGAAGCCATTTTTTAAAAGAAATACACATTCCAATAGAACTATCCACATGGGAAAAAATTTTCATTCTTAAAAATCAAGAAAAATTAATGAATTTTAATATCCCACCTCTGGATAGATCAGCAAATTCTTATTCCAGCCAACAGATATTGATAGAGTAATAGCTTGGATCCAGCCATGACCATATCAAGACATGCAAATTACCAAGGAGCAAGTAGTCAGTTAACAGCTGAAGATGGGAATGATGGTTCCGGAAATGAAGCGTAATTAAAAACTCTGTAAGTGAACATGACAAATTATTGTTACGAAATCACTCAAATTTCACTAATTTTGCTCCACTTACTTGGACATTTTTCAAAGCGGTTGCCTCCATCTTCAGCTTGGTCTGACTGGCCGCTTCCCATTGTGGTATTAAGATGTCGCTCTGTGACTTTAATGAACTTATTGATGAGGCAGCTGTTGTTTGGGAGATAAAAATTAACAAAAAATTCTTTGTTTTTATTTATAAATATATTTTCCCATACTGTTAATTCTATATTATAATATGTTTCACTGTGAAAATCTCCAATATACTTCAATATGTTCAATATGTTTCACTTCTGTAAGTGAAGTTTGCGCCAACATTTAGTAACATTCTACTTAAAGCCTAAAACTATGTACTGTAATGTCAACATACCTGTCTGATTGACATTGATAGTCTGTGTATTGGCAATTAATGACAAGAATGCAGTTGACAGAATGAATGGCATGATAAACTGGAGTACTCATTCACCACTTTGTATTGCAAACCTCCCATCTGAATACTGGAATGGAATTAAATCCTCTGGTAGAATGAAAGTAAACTGATGACTCATTTATACTTTGTTTCAAACTTGTTCATGAGAATTGCACTGATAAGTTCTTTTGTTGAGTTTATTAAAATGTTCTATTTATGCAGGGCACTAAACTATTTATTAGCATTAAACTGTCATAAAAGAGGAATGTCTTTTTTTTATTTTATTTATGGATGCTCTTTAACATCTCAGGTCATCAGCGTATCTCTTATTTTTTTTTTTGAAAGTGCTTTAGGGATATTATCATTATTTAAGTTGTGTCTTTAACTACATGCATTCCACTTAAATATCTGCTAACTGAACAAATCCTAGTATTTATTATAATTCTAGTGTTAGATAGTTGAATAGAATGGATAATGAAAGAGCAATGGACACATTCATGTCATGTTCTGTCACTACTACACAGGTCTCTAATAGAGATACCAAATGTTTTTGATAGTTGGTACCTATACTGTTTTAGTCTCAATACTTTAATATGTTCATATATTTTTATCAAATAAAATTCAAATTCTATTTTATTACTTTGAAAGTATTAATATATAACAAATAGATCTGATATATTCTTAATTATCTAGTGAGTCAATTTGATAATCTTATGCTCCAGTTACTGTTGAATTATGCAAAACTAATTTTGCAGGTTTTTTCCTGCATCTTCAGTAGTATACAAAAAATGTAGTAGACTTTACACACACTTCTTCTGTCACTTCAAAATAACAGGTATAGTAATGTAAAATCAGTTTTCACGTAACTGACACATGTAGCTGAGTTGATAAGATATGGCCTTTAGACTGATGGGTTATTTTGTTCTATTCTTCAGGACCATTCTTGACATAGGTTTATTCTAGATTTTCCTCAGTCCTCATAAATGGTAAATACTGGAGAGGTGCCCTAGACCTTGAACACCTCTTTGGTTTAATTAAAATAAAAAGTTTTTTTCCCAAATGTATAATTTTATTTCATATATCACCAGTGTCCACACCTGTGATGTCTCAGTATTAAAATCAGGCATTTAACCATATTCTGAAAATCTTTCATGCTAAATATGAAAGATTTGTAGTATGAATTTTGGATCATCCATCCTACTTCCCAGATTAGGCTCCCTTTTTTTATATTATTACTAGCCTTACATAATAAATTGTATTTAAATTCCTTCATATTAGGCTGAAAACTTTTCAATTATCTTTGTTATCGCTGCTTTCAATTAGCTTGTCATTTTAGCAGTGTCATAAAATTTACCATTTACATCATTCACTGATAGTGGTGGTGTTATATGCTGATCACTATTAATTGATCATTGTTTTAAGTGGCCTTTGCACAAAATATTGTCATTTAAGAATTTATCAGAATTATTATAAGATCTGATAAGTGGATCGTATAACTTGAAAAGCTAATTGAAGCTTGTATAGTGATGCTAATCGTATAATTAAGATCATTGTACAATTAAGTTGAACTATACCCTCTAATAAGTAAATAGAGTCAGTAAAAGTGTGTAGTTTGATTCAAATCATACAATGATCTTAATTATATAATTAACTTCACTATACAAATTTCAATTAGTATTTCAGGTTATAATATCTACTTATCAGATCCTATAATAATTCTGATAAACTATTAAATGACAATATTTTGTGAGAGTGCCACTTAAAACATGGATCACATATAATTAAGATCATTGTATGATTGAGTAGAACTATACCCTCCACAAATATAAGTGTGTAGTTAAACTCAAATTGTATAATAATCTTAATTATATAATTCTTTTGCTTTCTTAATTCTGAAAATGTCAAATAAGCCTAATATGTGAGAGTTTACAGTATTACTTTGCATATTTTGATACTGTTACAGGCCCTTGTATTTCTGTGTGATGTGCTCATCCTCACTGTGGTGGTAATATCAGGGCATGACCTATGTGCACTGACATTGGACAATATTGTCTCATCACGAGAAAGTAGACTACTGCTATTCCCCCAAGCATTGGCCACTCTGCTTATAAAGGAATCTTGGAGTTCCTTGGCTTCTCAGGTAGTATCTATTCACTTTTGCTTATATCCATCCATCCATCCATCCATCCATCCATCCATCCATCCATCCATCCATCCATCCATCCACCCACCCATCCATCCATCCCTTCCTTCCTTCTTTCCTCCCTCCCTCCCTCCCTCCCTCCCTCCTTCCCTCCCTCCTTCCCTAACTTCTCCTCCTTCTTCTCTCTCTCACTATCTCTTTCTCTTATAATGAATTTAGGGGACTTTATGGGCTAAGTATCCCAGACATTCACCTAAAGAATGGAGAGTTGTTCATTTCCTTTCATTGTGAATTTAACTGTATTGTCGTGCAAGTTAAGTAATTTCAGTTTTTCCATTAACTATTGTAATATTTATATAATGATACAGGGATTTGTATATATATGAGAAAGCTTTTTACTTATAAAACTCATGTATAGCTGCAGAAAAAGCTAATGGCTTGGTTCTTAATAATGTACATTGCCTGTATAATGGATTTACTGTAATATGAATATATAGAGATATTTAAAATTTTTTGTTTCATTTCTGTGCCTCATTATTCTTTTCATTGCATTCACCGGTTATGCTGTTTAAAAGTGAATGTTATTTAATTTCATTGTTTTTTAACAGATAATGGAATGGGTATACCATATGCAGAATGCTAGCCAAATTCCTGATTTGTATGGAGATGTATTTCATCGCAGCCTAGTTGCACTTCGTCATATGACATACTTTAAAGATGCTAGTGTGTGGATGAAATTTGTGACTCCAAGATCAATGAAAGTTCATTCTAAATAAAATAAACCTGTATTTAAAGTGTAATTAAATATGTTAAATCAAAAACATGTTGTTCAGATTTTGGTAATGATGTATCCAATGTTTTCATATGTTTTCATTATTTCTTAAAATGCAGTTCATGCATTTTGAAGTTTGAAGCAGTTAATTTGGGGATGATATGAATAATATAGAAAGGAAATTGGTAGCAAAACTAACAAAAAATTTTACTAAAATTTTACTTAGATTTTGCTAAGGCCTGTCCAAGAGCAGCAAACAGGGCAGTATTAGGGAGGGAGAATCTTGAATCTAAACAGTGAAGGAAAAAAGATCATAATTATAAGCATCAACACAAAAATTGTAAAATGGAAATATTGGGGCAAAAGTGATATAACATTAATAAAAAAAAAACTGGAGCAAACTTTTCTGGGAATGCACATGATGAGAGGTGATTTTTAAAGTGGTATACACACGCAATAGCCTCTCACCTCTTCAGGTGAATATACTCCATGACTTTGGCTGCAAACCAAGTCTTGCACAGATAATACAAACATAAGACAAGCCCCCATAGAGTGTTTTTATGCATAAAAATGCATTGATCGTTATATGAAATTAAATGTTGAAGTTTGGGGGTAACACAAACCAGCATTCTCCTTGAAGAGCTGTCCCTGTAATTGACCACCTGCACTAATACTTCATAACACATTAGCATGGGTGTTATAAGGAGATGTTAGCCTCTTCATTGAATATGGCATCAGATTGGAAAGTTATAGGAAATTAGAAGTGAAGTAGCTTATACTTCACTAAATGATTTTATTAACAACCCCCATATTAAATCTTTCAAAAGATTATTAGATAATTGTATTAAAACATGATATGAAGGACAACATATTCATATATATTAAATGTGAGAGAACTTGCAGTCATTTCCGTATCAAATGATTTTATATTTGAAATAACATTGCTGTTAAGCAAATGCTCTCCAACAGTAATAATCGGTCATTATTTTGTTAATTTAACTGTTGTTGGATGGCTGGTGAAGTTTAGTGAATTTATATAACAGTTTCTTTATTTTGTTTTATGTTAATAAAATGTAAAGGAAAAACACAACACAAAGCATACATTACAAACCTTTTTCTTTGCAATCATTGAAATTGAAAAACTTCAACCAACTCCAAATATTAATTTGTATCAAACTATGATTTCAAAACATAGGAAGTATACAATATACTATTGCTACAACATATTGGGGAACAGATTATTTTATATTATAAGCAATAGCATTAATTGTGGTATTTTCACCATATTTAGTATATAAACAAATCCAAAGGCATTAAGAAGTATAAAAAAAGATGATATGTCTGAAATCCGAAAATAAAATCAAGCAATCTATAGCACCTTCATACTGATGCAACAACTTTGCCTCACCTTGTTCTTTTAAAGAAAGGGATCAGGCATTATACAGCCAAATGATGAAGCTCTTAAGGTTCCCAGGAGCAGTTAGCAGCACTGAATAAATATTTTGAATAAAACAAAAGTGAATGCAGCATTTATATCTAGAAACAATATGAAAGAGAGGAAAAGCTAATGATACACACTAAAATCTATGCTGAAAATTACAGTCCTTCACAGATACCTGCAAATAGAATATTCATTGTAGTTTGTGGTAAGCAATCAAAGAAGCACAAAACTAGGGAAGGTGATAGTACTCTTTAAATTAAGGAAAATAAGTGCAGTTTTGAACGTATACTTTTATATCAAAATAAGATGGCTAGTTCAAGTTTAGTCACGATCATATATCAAGTGTAAACACTTTTGTTTAGTATATTACATTTATATCAGTGTTCATGTAACAGCAGTCAATGTCAATGGTCATGTCAAAAAATCATATCCCAGATTTTGTAATAAAGAAAAGTGCTTATTTTATAGCTGAATCTATCCTGACATATTTAACAGATCCTTTGTGAATGCAATTTTAACAAATCTCTTAAAATAGTTAAAGTCAAACCATTGCACAAGAAAGGTAATAGAGGACAACTCTCAAACTATAGACAAATTTCACTGCTATTAGGTTACTAAAAATAATTTCAACAACTTTTTTTATTAAAGGCTTTTAACATTCATTGAACAAAATAAAATATTATCAGATTCACAACATGGTTTAAGAAAAAATAAATGTATTGAAACTGCAGTACTTCATTTTGTAGACATTGTTTTAAAAGCATTAAATAGAAAAGGAAACATCACAGGGTTATAATGTAAATTATAATTAATCTTGTCTAACACACTTATGCTTCACTTACTTTTAAATACCGTGGGACCAGTTTCGAAGAGACATCCTCACCATCTTGAACCAACTTGACGACTTCACAGGGATATCTTTTTTATCTCTCCAAAGACCGATGTTTTAAACCATGAAATTGTGTATGCTAAACTGAAGAAAATTGGCATAAGGGGACATTCTTTCAAGTAGGTAAAATCATATTTATATGGAAAATAACAACTAGTAGAGGGCACATGTATGGATAGAGGGAAATTAATTATCATCAATCATAGAAGAGGTAAAACTTGGGAGTACTGCAAGGCTGAATACTAGGTCCAATGCTGTTTATACTTTTTAGAAATGAATTGAAAAGAAAACTTTCTACTCAAACTATCATTCAATATGCTGATGATACAAGTATTATTATGAAATGCCTAAGATGTGAAGAACTTCAACCACTTATAGGCAAATTTTTATCAGAAATGTGAGTGTATAACCAACTGAAAGTTAACACAGGAAAGATACTCAAAGTGCATTTGCACCATAAGCAAAACAGAGATACCAAAAACTGGCAATAATTATTAATAACTACTACATTGAACTGTAAATAGTATTAAATTCCTTGGAATTATAATGGAAAGTGGGATAAGCAAACTGAAAAATTAATGAAACACTTAGTGTAACTGGGTGCCTGTTCAAGAATTTAATAATGTAAATCTTGATAAACTTACAAGTTTACGGAAGAGTCGTCGTTTTGGTTGACAATGTGAGGAATGTACCTCACGAAACATGTACCAAAATTACTTTTATAAGTGTGTTTGTGAAACTTGAGAGTTTTAATGTGACGACATGATTTTTAGTGTTTTACTTTAAATCAAAATAAGATTAAACTTACAAGTGTTTATTTTGTTAATGTTTATACCCAACTAAAGCATAACATCTTGCTTTGGGTAACTTTCCATCATCTAAAAGAGTATTTGTAATGCAGAAAAAATCATGTAAGACAACATTATTTATAAGAAACAAACTTGTAGGAAAAGAATCAGATATAAAAAATGAAGCAATACATCAACACAGTACCAGAAGAAAAGTAGATCTTCATTTAATGAGAATTGCACTAAGACATATCAAATTAATGCAACTCAAATGTCCATGAAATTATACAACAAATTCCACTCCAAATGAAAGCAATTGAAAAGCTAACTTTATTTAAATGGGCAGTGATAGCACATTTATTTGATCACTGTTTCTATCATTAAATGAGTTTTTAAATAATAGTAATTGTATTAATTGATATCATTGTATGATTCAGTTGAACTGCACACTCTTAAAGCTTCACTTACTTTTCATAAATGTATGGAACCAGTTTCGAAAACATTTAGTTCCCATCTTCAGCCAGGCTAAAGTTCAACTGTTAGATCATTCGTTGAGCTGTGGGAATGTATATTCTGCTCTGGTGGTGGTGTGATGAACTTGTAGTATATGTTTTCATCCTCAGCAATGTCGATGAAAACATATGTCGATGAAAACATATACTACAAGTTCATCACACCACCACCAGAGCAGAATATACATTCCTACAGCTCAACAAATGATCTAACAGTTGAACTTTAGCCTGGCTGAAGATGGGAACTAAATGTTCTCGAATCTGGTTCCATACATTTATGAAAAGTAAGTGAAGCTTTAAGAGTGTGTAGTTCAACTGAATCATACAATGATATCAAATAATATGATTAGCTTCACTGTGCAAGTTCCAATTAGTAATAGTAATTGTATTTATATGGTATGAAATAAAATTGTATTTTATTATAACAGTTAACTATTTATTAAGTTGTTGAACTTAATCTATTTATTTTATTTTGATTTTGCTTTAAAGATTTATTTTACACTGGGTAGCATATGATATCTTTGTATATTATTACTAGCCTTATATAATAAACTTTATTTAAATATAAAGATTTTCTGACTAGCACATCTGTACGTTGTATGATTTGTAAATACAAATAGGCATAAAAATCTCTCTAATTAGCATCTGCATTATAGTATTTCTTGTATTTAATTAATTTTTTCTCATTATTATAAATTTTCTTGTACATAAATATGAACATGCTTCATCTTGTGCAACAACAGGCCTTTGAGCAATAAAGACTATTATTGTAACAATGCTTTCGCTAAAGAAGACTATCCTGCAGATTCCAGACTTTATTCAAAGTGTCATTAATAAGTTTGCTGGCATGAAACCCAAAAGAATGGATTTTTTTTTATTTAAATAGGTATGTTGCTATGATATTAAATTCTTTCTCTCTTTTTATTGTGTATGTTCAGTCAGACATGTATGAATACTAATTCTGCTTATTAAGATTCTAGAAGCTTGAGATCTATATTTATCAGTAGCAACAGTAAAGTTGTGCATCCCATGAACTGCAACCGGTTGATTGTCTTCTAACAGTATGCTGTGAGCAAAAAAATGCAATGGTAATAAAATTATATTGGTACTGTTGTAGATAAGAATGAAGAAAAAACCTTTAAAATATTTGGCATATTCAGTGACACAATCCACTAAAAGAGCTGTGCATTTTCCTGTGGTTCATTTTGACAGTAAAGAAAATTGAAAGCAAAGGAAGAACTGAATGATGAAGGAGAAAACAGTTTATGTGTACTCCTGAAAAAATAACGGGAAAAACTAGGGCACAGCACACTGTTGTACATGATGATTTTGATGCTGCCATAATATGAAGGGTAATGTATATGATTATTATGCTCAAGAGAAATATGTCCCAGCCAATTGTGAAGGAAAGGATATGCTTTCTTTGGGGAAGGCTTTTACTTTTAATTAAAAATTGTAGGTTTTAAATGGAGAACTTTGCTTTATTCACTATGTCATGATTTTCTGTCCAAAAATGATATGCTACTGCTTTCTCTATTTGCTTGTACTTAAAGGAACATTTCAGGAATGTAAAGTACAAGCAAATAGAGAAATCAGCAGTAGCATATCATTTTTGGATAGAAAATCACGACATAGTGAATAAAGCAAAAATATTAAAATCAGTACAAGGACCTACAGAACTAGCAACTTGGGAGAAAACCTATGTCTACAAATAAAAAGACAGTCTAATGAACTTCGACACTGCTGGGGATGAAAACATAAACTACAAGTTCATCACACCACCACCAGAGCTGAATATACATTCCAAAAGCTTAACGATATATCTGACAGTTGAATTTTAATCAAGCTGATGATGAGAATGAAATGTTCTCGAAACCCGTCCTATATATTATGACAAGTAAGTGAAGCATTAAGAGTGTGTAGTTCAACTAAATCACACAGTAATACCAATTATATGATTGGCTACACTGTGCAAGTTCCAATTGACATCATCGTCATCATCATCATCATCATTATTATTGCATTATGTTGCATTTGTTGAGTCCTTGAACAGGAAGTATACGGAAAATGTATATAAGAATGGCAATAAGTGTCCATATAAATATTTATATCTTTGTAATGTACATAGCTGTATAAACATAATACATTTAAAATAATTTCCAGCTTTGTTTTTAAACACTAGTAATGATGACTGCTTCGTGACCATGTGACTATCATATTATCAGCATCTGGGCCCTGTTTCACGAAACAAACTAGTCTACTAATTTACTATTTACACCAGTTCTAATAAAACTTGTTTCTTGAACATTTATTATACAATTGTAGAATCTAAAATTTTGTAATTAGTCACTTGTCAGAATTTCTAGTGCAGCAACTGAATCCGAGCATCGAAAAGGCTATTTTGGGGATATTTATTAGTCCCTGGAATGTTTGTTGATGCGATTTTGTTTACGCGGCATGCATTTTTTTAAATCGTATATTCAAGTCAACAAATGGCATTATGTCTACCACATCGACAAGAATCTTTAGTGCTCAAAACAAAGTAACAGTGCTGCATTTAATTAGTGAGTATAAAGAAGTATTATTTGTGCAATTCTCCGACAAAATTACGAAGAAATACAAAGCCATAGTGTGGAAAATATAACAATCTGTGAAAGCGTTGGGGCTAATCATTTCGGAGAAAGATTACACATATGTGCGGGAAATATTTTGGCCAAGCTACAATGGTAAGTGCTTTTATTTTATATTCATATTCGTCATTTATAACTACTAAGTAGTTCAGTTTCTATGGTAATTTTTTCAGGTGAAAATAAATACTTCAAGAAGTACGGGAATGGGTGGTGAATTTGAGACTACATATTGCATAAATAACCTTAAAGAACTGTATTATTAAAATACGTCAAGCTTAATTGATAGAATCAATACCCAACCTAAAATATGTACAATATTATGTAAATTCAACATTTGAGATTCACGGATAGAATTCAATAGTTAACAATATGCAATATTACAAGACCAAATATTTCGTGAAACATAATACTGATAAAACAAAATCGCACTCTGATAATACCAGTCTGGCTCACTAGTTTACTTGTAATTTACGCTCATAAGTTCTAGAAATATACATTTGTAAAATAAACAAGTAATACTAGAATGGAGACTAGTTTTACTAGATCACGAATCAGGCACTGCACTTCTCAAATAAATTCTTAACTGTTAGCAGCATATGACTGAGAAGTTTAAGACAGTGAGATACCACCAAAGCGAAAATTTGTGATTTCAGACATTTTAAAATGCAAATCTCTCTTAGTTACTTCCTCGTGAGTGGACTGTGGACAAAATGACATGCTGAAAGGCATAGAAAAGTTCAGAGTGTAAAAATAAATAAAGTGTAAATCAATATGGAATGCCCCTTATAAGAGTACCAATTTATTTTCTTAGATCTCTTATAGTTCCTGAATGAATAATATCCAGAAATATTCTGTTTGAAAAATTATAAATAAAATTTTTTCCGCTTGACAGGAGCCGCGATTTTTTTTTTTCCTGTGAACCAGAAACATGCGCGAAAGAGCATTTCAATTCCGGTTTTGGCAAGATTTAATAAATAACTAAAGAAATTACTGCGTCAATTCATAAAGGCGGGCAACATTTGGATAATTAGTTGAGGCGACAATCAATACTGTGGACGACGACCGAAAGTGCGCCGTAGACGGCGAAGATTTTTGTCGGCTGGGGTGGGAGGGGGATGGCCAGTTTAAGGGATTCCTAAAGAATCTTTGAAACGGATGAAATAGAAGCAATGCAGGGCCATCTGAAAGATGGACTGGAAAGAAAACGGCCAAGGTTGGCACATAAGAAGTTTTCTTTCACCTAGACCATGTACCGTCCCATGCATAGACAGTAGCTATGGCAAAGGTACATGAATTGGGCTTAGATTTTATTATCCGGACGTAGCTCATAGCAGTTTCCTCCTAATCTAAAAGTTTTTGTTGTGGTGGGAAAAATTGTTTGATCGATGAAAATGTCATCAACATCGTCAATCATTGCTTTGAGGAGTTTAACCCTGCACTGATCGCACTTATTATTAGGAAATAAGTGATTGCGTGAATGACAGTGATCATCCATTATTTTATTGTTTTATTACTAATTTCATACTAATTAATTGAATATATATTTTTCTATTTTATTTTATTTATGAACCTATCAGTAAATATAAGAACTATGTGATAGCATTCATTTAGGATATTTAATTATACAGAATGAAGTCCTTTCTTGATTTCGGAGATTGATAGAACAGTAGCTATAACAGATATAGAGGATACGGTTATATCAGTGGATAGAGTATCTCCAATTTTCGTACATACCTTACAGCTCTTTTATATGTTCTCCGTTGGTGACGCGGAAGACATCAATTCTGTACTCAAGCTCTTGCCACACACGTCCCAACATCTGGCGGTCGATACCAGCGATTGCATGTGTGCGTGATCTTTTCTCGCAGCTGTGCTAAATCATGTGAAAAAAAAAATGGCACGAACACACGATCTTTGACATAACTCTATAAGAAAAAAATCACATAGGATTAAGTTAGGTGACCACGGAGGCCACAGAAGAGGAGCAGAAGCACATCCAATCCAACAACAAGGAATTTTAGCATGGAGATACTCACGGATGTCATGATGAAAATGAGATGGAACCCCATCTTGCTGATACATAAAGTCCTATATGTATGTAATTGTGACTTTAGCCACTGTTGAAGCACCTCCAGGTCCACTGGACCGGCAACAGTTTTCTCCGCAAAGAAAAATGGACCGTACACTTTTGACGAAGAAACCTCACAAACTTTTGGGGAATCAGGAACGGTTCTACCACATCATGTTTTTTCACTATGCCGAACACACGAAACGTGCCCTTGTCACCAAAACTCAGTTTCTCAGCAAAATCGCTTCTTCTAACCGCTGTTAAAAATTGACACAGAATTGAGATGACGAATGTGATCTTCAGGACTCAACCTGCAACAGCTGTATCCGGAATGGGTTCACTTTAAGTTGTTGGCATAAAATACGTCAGACCATTGACTGCGGAATTTGAAATTCCTAGCTCGCGCGACGTGTCAACTTTTTCGGGCTCTTGACAAATGCTTCTCGCACACACTCAATGATCTCAATCGACACTCTTGGCCGGTCTGTTCGTTGTCCGTCACACAAGCAGCCAGTTGCTGCAAACGTTTTGTAGCATGCACGAATTGTTTTGCCTGTAGGAGGTTCTTGTTGATGTTTAGTACGAAATCCACGTTGTACCACCACAAGGGACTCCCATTTAGTGAATTGTAAGACGTAGAAAGTTTTATGTGCACCAGTGATCGTCCTGTTTTCACCATGACTGCCCTCCAGGTGCAAAATCTACAACTACGTCATGCCGCCTATTACGAATGCAAACTTCGAGAGATATTCTTCTCATTTATACAACATATTTCGGAAATACTTTACAAACTTTGGTGGCGGGTTTCGAAGCAGCTGTTGAGCACAATTCTGAATCAGAGCAAGTATATGCTGAAAGTGAGAACATTCAGGATTATGGTGATACTGAGGAAGATTTCTTCATTGGAAAGTATGGTAGTAATAAATAGTAAAATATCAGTCTATATCGTACCCAACAATGACACGTGCCTAGAAAATGTAAATACCAGGCGAAAAGCTTGTGTTATTTAAGCAAAACAATGAAACACAACCATTAATGCATTAAAACAGCTATCTAGAAATGCATTATTTTTCAACAATGGACAAGAATTACAATCAGGTGTGTCAGTGCGAATAAAAATAGTCATCCTTGGGAACACTCTAACGTTAAGAATACGTAATTTCTAACGGGATGAAAAGTTGGAAACTCGTTGGGCTAAATTTATAGCCTTCGATATAGACTATTTTGTGAAATAAAACAGATATTAGAATAAGTTTTTAGTTGCTACTATGTCAATATATTACCAATTTCAATATATTGTCAATTACATTTAACCCCCCCCCCCCATATAAGTATACTAAATTACTGTATATGAACCAAAGCGTAAGAGGTCTGTCTCTTTGTGGCAAGGGAAGCAAACTTTGAAGTTTTTGTTATAGAATCATTATGTGTATCCTAGATTTCAGTTTATCAGGGAAGTTATAATCCTGGCTTACTGGCCAAGGTATTACGTTAGATGAGCTTTGAATCTAATGGCCGATAAGTAGTCGATGCTACGGAGAGGATTAAAAGTTTGGCAAGGGTTTGGGAAGGCTGAAGTAATCCTATTTAGAGCGTATCAGAGGAACTTGTTCACTGCGCTAACGTGTGTGCCACCCCTACCCTCATGAGTACTGGAATGGGGCGAACGGTTGGTCACATCTGAAGAGGAAACGAAATGGAAAAGAGGAGAAAACGGAAACAGAAGAGATCGGGAGAGGAAGAAGAAAAAGAGAATACAAGGGAGAATAAGAGAAAGGAGGAAGAAAGAAAAGGAAAATATTTTGAATGGATAAAGAAGAGTAAAAAACAAAGGAAAGGATGAAAGAAGGAAAAGAATCAAGAGGAAAAGGAAGGAAAGAAAAGAGAAAAAGAGAGCACAATGTAAGAAGAGAAAGAGATAGAATATGAGAGAGGAGAAGAGAAACCAGCGGGAAAGGAAAAAAAAAAAAAAAAAAAAAAACGAGAGAGAGAGAGAGAGAGAGAAAGCGAAAGAAAAGAACATGGAAGAGGAACAGGAGAAGAATGCAGAGGAAAAGACAAGGGAAAACCAGATTCAACGGAAACGGGAAGCATTGAAATGAGGAAGTAAAATGCAAATGAGAGAAAACATAATAAGAAAAGGAATTTAAAATAAAGAAAGGTAAGAAAAGGTAGGAAAAGTAAAAAGAGAGAGGAATAAAAAATGAAAGAGAGAAGAGGAAAATATAAGGGGAAAAAGGAGAAAAAGAAAGAAGGGAAAGGAGAGAACATAGAATGTAGAAGAGATCAGAGAAAATGAAAGGAAAAAGAAGAGATGGGAGAAAATTAGATAAAGAAGAAAAGGGAAAGAAAAAGAGATTGAATGGATTACAGAAGAAGAGAAGGTAAAAGAAAAGAAGTAAGAAAAAGTACGGAAAGAAAAGTGAGAAAAGAGATAGGAGAGGACAAGATGAAAGAAGAAAAGAAGGTAGAACATGAGAGAGGAGAAGAGAAGTCAAAGGGAAAAAAATCAAATGAGAGGAAAGCAAAAGAAAAGAGCATAGAAGAAAAGTGAGGAGAAAACAAAGGAAAAGAAGAAGATAGGAGAAGCAAGAGGAGTAGAAGATAAGAAAAGGATAAAAGAGAAGAGAGCATTAAAATCAGGAAATGAAATGCAATTGAAATAGATTAAAGAGAACAAGAGAAGGAAATGGAACAGGTAAGAGACGAGGAAAAGACAGAGAAATATAAAGGAAAAAGAGGACAAGAAGAAAAGAAAATAGAATAGAGCACAAGGAAAAAGAAGAGAGGAAAGAAAAAATCAGGAATTGGAAGAGTAGACGGAGAATGAGAAGAAAGTAGAATATAAGAAAAGAGGAAAGAAGAAGAAAACGGACAGAAGAAGACAAGGGAAGGGAGGAAAAGAGGAATGGGGAATAAATAAGAAGACAAAGCAGAGAAAAAAGGCGGCATGGAGAGCCGAACGCAAGGGAGAAGAAAAACAGAGGGGAGAGAAGAGAAGTGAGGGAAAAGTGTAGAGGAAAAGAAACCGGTAGGAGAGAAAAGAGGATAGAAGCGCAGAGAAAGGAGAAGATAGTAGGAGAAAGAGAACAGAAACGAAGAGTACGGAAAGGTACAAGTGTGAATGAAACAAGAAACGAGAAGGAAAGATAATTAAGAAAGAATAAGTGCAACAGATTTAAGGGTGAGTCATATTGTTTGTAATTCATTTAGTCTAACTAACTTTTACATTAATAAAGTAATAATGCCATATTTTAACATGAAATATTGTTATAATACTATAGAGTCATTGTCGTGTTATATTTAGCATAAATTAGATTTTCTATTAATTTTGACATTCCATGTCTCATGAAAAGTCACGCTTTGCCACTAATTAGGGAAAGTGATCTCATATTTTTAAAATTGCAATATATTTTTTTTTTACTATTGCAACACATAAAGACAAATGTTTTTATGTAATATGATATTCCTAGGAGTAATAATTTTTATGCGAAAATTCGTCAAAGCCGGACATAGGGGGTTGTAAAAACATAGTCATTCATTTACAAAATCCATACTTGCCTCCTAAACCGAAGATCGCGGGTTTGAACCCGGCCAGGACCGATGGATATTTTCGGGCGTAAAAATCCTAAGTATGGCTTCCTTCGAAAGGGAAGTAAAGCCGTGCGTCCCGTGTCGTACATTTATGGCACGAAAAAGAACCTCAAGCCTGAAAGAGATGCCTCTGAGCAAAAATTGTCGGCCGTTTCACGCCCTGAATTGAACGGGACGCTGATGACCTGAGATGTTAAAGAGCGTCCAAAATAAATAAATAAATAAATAAATAAATAAATACAAAATTAGAAGAAAATATTTTTATGAACATTTTAAGATTTTCACACAAAGGCAGTGAAAAACCAAAATAATAAAATTACAAACTATGAAGACAAATAAATATAATTTTGGGAGTTGGGCTCCAAAGTACAGAAGAAGGATTTCATGCAGACGCCCAAAAACAGCAGGGAACCGGGTAAAGACGCTGTGCAGGTCGCCCGTTAGTTCACTCCCTGGAGTATCGTCCCACAAGTACAAGAGACGTACAACAAAATGGGAACTTTGAACAGTCGTTTTTCTGCAGTACCATACGCCATTTAGCTGTTTGAAAGAGTCTTTTAGGAAGACATGGCATTTGGTCTTTCATGATTTTTCGTCCATTTCACGGTAGCTGGCGGTTCGGTAGTTAGAGCGGTAACTACCGGCGAAGCGGATCTAATATCCGCGCAACTGATTAAGTTCCCCAGGTTACAAAAAGTAGGTACCTTTAGACAGTAGATGCTTGAAATGTTCTGCTACATCCACACGTATCTTCTGGGACCATTTTAAAAAATTGTCATTTTCACACACTTCAGCTCAACCTCCGAAATTTACTCAATTTCGGCACGATATTTCCTTTCAGTTATTCTGATGTGTTGGGATTTGTTCCATTATTTTATTTTTCAGCTTCCGCATAAATAAAATAGCTTATTATCAAATCAAGGGATCGTGCGGGCCATAATCCCTTAATAATTACCTGTACTAAAATTTTTCTAAATGAAATTTAAATTTACTTTAATTTTTTATATGGTGGCAGAGTCTTGTTGGAAATAGAGAGATCGGCATTTAATATCAGTCAGTTGTCGTTTCTGTATCTTTCTACAATTACGGTGTTCTCCTTAAAATATATATATTTCTCTGTATGCTTATACTGCGCACCACACACTTACTGAATGATGGTCGATTGATTGATTAATTGTCAGACCTGGTGGTCTAAAGATAACTACTTGCCTCGTAGACCAGAGATCGCGGGTACAAGCCTGGCCATCGATGGATTTTTCTGGGCGTTCAAATCCTAAGGAAGTAAAGCCGTGGGTGTCGTAGATTTATGGCACATAAAAGAACCTCAAGCCCGAAAGAAGAGGCCTCTGAGCAAAATTTGTCGACCGTTTCACGCCCTGAATTGAATGGGACGCTATGACTTGAAATGTTAAGGAGCGTCCGTACATAAACAAAAAAAATCTTCAATACGCACTGTCATGCAAGGGGGTTTCGTATGATCCAAAACTTATTATTTTGCGCCTAAACATAGACACATAAATGAACAGTAAAGGATATGAAGCGTGGATAAAATATTCTATTATTAACATTCCGGATCGTCTAATCATAGAAATTTACTCGATTATCAGAATAACCTGCCCGAAATTCGGGAACAACAGTAACTTTGTACGCTTTCCAGTTTAAATTGACAAATTTCGGAAGATGAACAATGTGAATAACATTGTTCATCACAATGTGAATAACATTGTGAATAACAATTTTCTAAAAAGATGCTAGAACTCTGTGGATTTAGCAGGAAAATATTAACATAATCTGTAGTCATATGGTACATGCTCATTTGAATTGTGAATGTAGTTCTGATTGCGAAAGCTTGAATCAGTTGCGCGTACATTACAGCTGCATCGCCCGGAGTTGCCGTTCTGGCTACCGATCAACTAAATGCCATGAAAAGGGCAACAAAATAATGAAATATCTGGTATTATACATTTGTTTTGACGTCTGGTACAAGCTCACACATTTGAGGATTTAAATATTTTTCCACACTGTGGATATGGTTGCAGTATCTCAAGATTTTGACAAACAAAACTGTTCTAAATAACTAATGGGAGATAAATAGCTATGCATTCCTAATGGTGACTGGCCATTTTAACGCAGTATCAAGAAACTGCCTGTAATTTTGAAGTAAATTGCACTCTTTCTCTGTATTTTTTTTAAATAAAGACAGACATTATAAGTATAAAAAGGAAGTTAATGCCGGAAAATTAAAGATAATGTTATATAATGAATGAAATTAAAATACATGCCTTAATTGTCCTTTGACAAATCATTTAGAAAAGAAGAAGAAGAAGAAGAAGAAGAAGAAGAAGAAGAAGAAGTGAAATTAATATAATCTAAATGCAAAACGTAGAGGGGAAAATTAAACGAGAAAATAATCTTTTAAAAATGTTTCATAAATAAAAACTGCCAAGTTACTATAAATGCTTATGTTGTAATTGCACAAGTATAATTTATTTGTTTTTCAAATGGCAGTCACATGAATTAGATAATTAACCATATTATCTATAAAATCAGATACAATAAAACACAAATACGATGCTAAAACAGAAATGTAAACAAAATAAAGTAGTTGAAATTAAATATAGCATGCATGAAAATATAACTAAGTCCTGTTATTTATCTAGTTTACAATAAGATTATGCAATTCCAAAACGGTGCAGGTGCAACTTATTGAAGGAGGCAAATAAGTCATTATGTTTATTCTTGACCGATCACGTATATTAGTGGCTGTACATATTAGCGGGTGTACTCTACAGGGGGTAAGTATTAAAAAAAAAGTCAGGCTCAATGGTGATTGGCGGAATATCCAGTATGGCTGTTTATTGTTCTTTTGGCGATCTTCTACCAAATATACAAATATGTCATGTTTCATTTTTGCATTTAATTGGGGCAAATTATACGACTTTAAAATTGCGCTACCCTCCCCCCCTAAATAATGTGATTCTAAGAAAAATATCCTTGATGTTTAAAAATTAATAATCCGTAATCAGAAGATAGAGCAGATGTCTCATTTTAGATAGTTGGGCAGCGATATTAGCTATAACTATGATGAAGATATAGAACAAAATATGGAGACATTTCAAGCATTTGCTGAGCAATAAGAGAACATTACGGATTGTTTTTTATACGGATTTATATAAAAAACAAAACTAAAATTTTATAGACTATAGTTATTCCTGTCCCTTTGTATGAGAGAGAGAGAGAGAGAGAGAGAGAGAGAGAGAGAGTACCGGATAGCAACTAAAAAGACGAGAATAAAATACTGCATTCCTGCTTAACGTAAAAGGAAAAACATATATAGGAGTCTCTGAGCAAAATTGTGGAGTGGAGCGGTTTTTATAAGCGGCTAGCTGCCTCTGACGCTGGCGGTACGTTTACGCTAAGTTTGTGGATCGGTGTGATATTGCTCCACGTGGATCAGCCAAATTTATGGAGTAGTTTCTTGGTCGGCTATGGGCTGCGTCAGTGTCGTCTTCCAGTTTCTCAGGGTGATTTTGCTTTTTCGTTGAGTGGGGCTCAACAGGACTGGGAGGGAAATTTGAAGGCGTCAATGGACACTCAATGCGACATAATATGTTTACGTAGTTCATTATGTTCAAATGCTACTTCGTCCTTTGGTGTTCTCCAGTGTGGTAGTCTGGGTTATTCTGAGTATAAATTTAGTTGCCGCGTATAGCACTTCCAGATGAATACTGCAACCGGTTTAACTGAATCGCGCCGAAATTAACTGCCTTACTTATGATGAGTATATTGAAATGATTGCTCGTCGCGAATTTCTTAAACTTCTTAACTGATGTTGCCCCGAAGAGCTGAGTGCTAACTGCCTACACGAATTGCCGAACTGCAAACTTATGAAGAGCAAGAACTGAGCGCAAGAACTGAATGCCCCAGCGGGGTGACTGCCTGCTTATAAATATTAAATTCGAATTGAAATTCTCAGCTAGAAGACGCTGGGAAACAACGCCTATCTTCGCGCCTCAACTAAAAGTTCGAATAAATGCTTTTCATTTGATGGTTCAATTTTATCTACATCACACTTCAATCGCTATATTTGAACACGTATAAGAGGGATCTGGTCATTGAATGCCTTTAAAGATTTAACTGACCATCAGCCGGTAGGGCTTTCCCCCGGACGGTTTAAAATTCCTTTGCTAAAGTTGTTTTCCTTACTTGTTCCTTTAACTCGAACGAGGCCAAGCGCACTCTCATAAAGTCTTTGAAAAGGTTTTTTGACTCTGTTATGAGTCCAGCTGCTTCAAACGAAAAGACACGAAAGAAAGTTTCTACTTACAATTTTCATGTTGTAGTTACAGCTTATGGACAAATATGAAAATATTTATATTATTAAATATACTGTCAAAGTACGATTATAAGGCTGCAAAAAAAAAAAAAAAATACATAATAATTCTTGGGGTAGATCTGAGGAACGGTTTCATGTGTCGTTGTATTGCATGTATTGAGGTTGGTGGTCGCCAATTCGCATAGTTGTTATGAGGTGTAAGTTACTTACGAATATCAACAAATAAAGAAATTTACAAAACTTTACCTCAGATTTATTCGTTCTAGATCTCATGGCGTCTAAATTAGGAATTTCCGAGTATCTGAAAATCTCGGTTTAAATTCCTCTATCTACCAAAAGGACTGGAACATTTTGTATATGCTTACATTAATAAAAGATCAAAAGTGACAAAGTCCAGGGTTGGGATTGGGAAATCATCTGACACTACAAAATAACTAAACTAGAATGAAGCGGGTAGCCAGATGCTTTACAATAAAGCAAAAATTTCCTATAAAGCATATGAAATACACCAACATTCCAACTTCTATTTACCCTTTATTGTTTTCAATTCTTCAATGCTGATTTGTCTTTCATTCTGTAGAGAGATGGTGAAACGAGTGTTGACTGTTAAAGTTTAAATTAGTGGAAAATGATTTCTACTGAAATGGTTTTTCTAAAATTAGTAGTTAGTCGCTGGTTCTACATGGGGAATTATTAGAAATGGAGATATAAAACAAAAGGTAAGAATTAAAAATGTAATTTAAATTTTTGGACGAACCTGCCTTTTTTCCTTACTATTGCTGTTTACATACCTCGTAAGTTGACAATACCGCATGTTGTCTAGTTGCTATAGAAACAATAATAAATTATGATATTATTTATAATGAAATAACTATATGGATGCTCATTCACCGTTTTTGTATTCCAATAAAAGGGCATTAATATAAATTAATGTTTATATCTAATGAATTACTCTGAAGCTAACGCCTTCTTTTATTACTAGGGCATCCAAAAAGTTCAGCAAGTATCACCTTAAAGTCCAAGATAGGGAATGAATTCGAACGTTTATTCTCATAGTCCTCTCCAACTCTCTCCACACACATTGAGGATGGTGCAACCACTTGTCAAAAGCACTGTGGTACTCGGACTGAGATACTGTCAACAGAGCTAAATTTATAGCTTGAGAAAGGCATTTCATTTGCATTTCATAAAAAGGCTTTGCAGCAATGCAAGATTTCACTCCGGGAAACAATCAGAAGTTGCAAGGTTAGGGCTGTAGGGTGGATGGTCTAGAAACTGTACTTTAGCGACTTCCAGTTTCCTCAAATTTGCAGCTGTTCTGTGATGAGACACATTGTCGTGCAAAAGCCACAGCTTTGAAGTTACTGTCTTTGGTCTCTTCAAATAAAGGATGCAAAATATAAAAGTCACAGTATTCTCCATTTATTATCGTTCCTTTTGGCAGAGTCAACCACTAATTGTCCTTCACAGTTGAAGAAAACAATGAATATTCCTTCCAAGAACCAAAATCTTGTCGAAGAGCAATTGGTCTTGGGTCATTCTCATTTACCCACACGCAGTTCTGAGCTTTGTTTGGGGCGATATAGTAATAAAACCAACTTTCATTATCAGTGCATATATTTGTCAAACATTTAGGGTCATTTAGTGCTCATCAGTTTCCTTGCACACTTCTTTCTTTCTCTCTCTTCGTTGGTTAGGGAACGTGGAACCCATTTTACACAGATTTTTCACAGCTTTAAATGTTCACAGAGTATACCGACAATGCTGCCAATTTCAACAGTAATACGTCGATTTTCCTCCACCAAGCTGATCACTCTTTGAATTGTTTTCTTGTTCACAGCTTCCCGAGGCCGGCTAGAAAGGTTATCTTTCAGTCTCTCCCCCTTCTTCCAATGATCGAATTCATCTATGCAATGATATCAACTGAATACACTTGATCACCATGAACAGCTACCAAGTCCTCGTGGATTTTTTCGCTCTTTCACCTGCTTATAGCGTGTGAAAATGTAGAATCTAAAGTTTTCTTTAGAAATATTCAGGATTTTTCACCAGCTCTTGATATAGGACTGAACTGTACGAAAGTGAGTATGAAATTTAAACTTGTACTTACACGTATTTTGATAGCTTAAGGTTCATTGTTACCAGCTCCATAAGTTATATTTTTGTAGATATTATTGTCTAACAATGGAAATGCTGGTTGCACAACTTTTTTGAATGTCCCTCGTATACATATGGCGTCATTGTATTGATGGAGATACTTTAGTTCGTTTGTCCATTGTTACTGGCGTTAGCGAAGATAGGTTTACTGCAAGAAATTTTAGTCCAAGCTGAAAAGGTTAAATTGTCACTAATACCGAGAATATTCTACTTATTAGAAGAAAATTGACTTGTATTATTTGGGTGAAAACAGTACAAATATTAAGGATATTTCAGAAACTTTAGTATTGAAATATATTTTAGATCAGGTTAATATTATCAAATTCTGCTGATTAATTTGGTAACTAACATTAACTTTTTATTAATTCTGTAATTATGTATTCTGCAACGATTGATACTGTTTTCAGTAAAACACAAATTGTTTCCTTAATATTATCGATTGACAGCATTTTAGCAATGAAAACAATTTAATGACGTAATTGTTATTATGGTACTTTTATGTAACAGTATCATAATATAGCATTCAATTAACTATTTTGACCAACAATAAAAACAGTTAATACGAGGTTTACTTTTTAAGCTTTTACAAATGGCCACTAGGTGGCACTATTGAGATATGTCATCATTATTTTCGCAAAATTTATATTTGTTACTGAGAAAACAGTTGCAGTTTGTTCACAGTGAACGTTCAAACAAAGCAATTTTGGGAAAAAATGGACTTTTCACGTGGAGATTATCGTTGGATGACTTTTTTAAATTTTAGTAAAGCCTTATTGAACAGGAATGCATAGAAGCGCTTCGTTCACTTTTTGATAATGAAGCACCGCCAGAAAAGGCTGTTTAAAATTGGTTTTCAGAATTTCGTCATGGTCGTGCGTCCGTCAGTGATGACTTTCGCGAAGATTGACTAAAATCGGTTGTCATTACAAAAATGTCGATGCTGTGCGTAACAAGATGGGCATGTGACTTACAGTGAGATAGAGGCATTCTTAAGAGACTGTAGTACATTTGATTCGATTATGCATGAACATTTACTGTGAGAAACGTCTGTTCCGGATATATTCCGCATAATTCAACCGAAGCTCAAAAAAAAAAGCTCGTGCTAATTTGTGTGATGAAATGCTCAAAGAATTCAACCGAGGAACTTCAAAATCCGTATACATCGTAACAGGTGACGAAACTTGAATATATTCTTATGAACCGGAAACTAAGCAACAGTCCACTGTTTGGGTGTTCCAAGATGAACCGAGTCCCACAAAAGTTGTTCCTTCAGGAAGCACTTCCAGAAAAATGATCATTTGTTTCTTCGGTTGTACTGGACATGTTGCAACCATTCCTTTAGATGATCGAAGAATAGTTAATGTTAAATAGTATACAACAATTTGTTTGCCAGAAGTCGTCGACGAAATCAGGAAAAACAACCGAAAACGTCACCTCATTCTTCATCATGACAATGCTAGCCCTCACACAGCACGTCAAACAATTGATTATTTGATGGAGAAAAACATTCAATTAGTCTTATTACCCGTATTCACCTGATTTATCGCATAACGACTTCCCCCCCCCCAAATGCCAAATAAAAATGCGTGGACAGCGATTTTCGTCACTTCAAGAAGCTGTTGAAGCCTTTAAAAACCATGGTTTTGAGATACCAACTTCACAGTGGAAAAAATGTTTTGAGAATTGGTTTGAACGAATACAGAAATGTATAAACATTAAAGGCTATTATTTTGCAAAGCAATAAAACATTTTGTTTCAAAAATATTTTTTTCCTTGTTTTTGTGGAAACTTAAAAGGTAACCCTTGTAATTATGGTATGCAAAAAATAAATTTCTTTGGTGGCTTGTGTTTTTATATTAGCGTATGTATGTATGTATGTATGTATGTGGTGTGTGTGTGTGTATTGACACTCTAGCGGTCACAATTTTTCTTTTTTCTCAATGAAACTCGGCACACAACCATCAATTAGGAAACATTCCTAATTAAGCGATTTTTCTGCTTTTCAGGAAATATTTTCTTATTTTATTTAAACGTTTTACCGATTTCGTTAACCAGTAAAATTGAACCATTGGTTTCCAAATACAAAAAGATTGAAAGAAAACACAGGAATTAAAAAAAATGACCCAGACAACAGGAATGGAGAATGGGAAAATGAAACTTTATAAAAAAAGAATATTAATATTAAAAAATGGACTCAGGAAGATGCTGTTAGGATTATAAACAAGAGATTTTTGTCATCTTTGCGCATAAGCAAATTTAAAATGAGGCTGCGATGTAATAAATATTGCCTTCCTTGTACATAAATCCTTATCTCAGTCAGCTCTAAGAAACAGGGAAAAGATAAAGACTATTAGATAAATCCTTATCTCAGTCAGCTCTAAGAAACAGGGAAAAGATAAAGACTATTAGTCCTAATGTGTTTATTGGGAAGCGATGCTTATACCCGTCGCCGCAGATGCAGTCGCATGTATGTATGCGATATTTATGTTTCTGGTGATCGAATTTGGGCGGAAATATCCGGAACCAGTCGAGCTGTATTGCGCAAGTGCGTGGGAGAGAGAAAGAGAAAGGGAATACGGAACGTTTCATCAATGAGAGCCCCTGGGTACTGCTGTGGTCCATGAGAGAGCAAGAGAAAGAGAGAGAGACGGAGCTGGTAAGGCACACTTTCTGGTGCCTTCTCCCTTGTTAGTACTCCGGAGATGACTGAGAGCAGTGCCGCTATAACCTCTGGCTGCTACGGTCGCGTATCCAGGCTCGTTTGACATTTTGACAAAGGCATTAATGTACCTCTCATATGATGGGCACCAGGCAACAGTTCTGCTGTGATTGGTTCATAGGTCTCGTTGCTCTGAAGTAGCTGGTATTTTGTTTCTGCGGCTTTGCAGTGTTTATTTTGTGAGTTAACTAGTGTGCATAACCTTAGTGAGAAATTGTAATGTTTCGGTTTTAATCAGTGAACTTTCGGTGTTGCGGGAAACACATGTTGTCTAGATACAATGCCCCGGCGATACCATGACACCGGATGTGACGTGAAAGTGAGTATAATCTTGTTAAACTTCTGAACATTTAATTTTCCCGTCACAGTTTGCAACTACAAACTCTCCAGTTAAATCGATTTAAAAGCGTAAACATATTCTATATTCCATAATTTAAGTGAAAGGTTCTTAATTGTAACAAAATTTCACACTAAAGAGACAAGGTCAGAGCAAAATATCACAACAATAATGTACAAATGAAAGCGTTATTTACTATTTTGTCACTTACTGTACTAATGCACAAACTATTCGTCTATAAAATAAATAGATTTAGGTACATTTTATAGAAACTTACTAAATGCTGCAGCAAAAATAACATAACAATATTCTGCTTTAAGCAAAGCATTATGTGTATGTATATGCATTTACTTACAGAAAACAATTGACATTCAACAAACGACCCCGCAGTAATAATTTGTTTACGAGTTCAAAAATACAATAACTAAAAGGCAATACATTATCAGTTATTGCTCTTATAATAACACTATGCAATATGTTTACCAACACAGCAAAGCATTGGCTCATTGTTAAGGAATGCACGTTGAATGGAAACTCTTCATTAAAAATGCCTTTTGAGATCTACCAAAAGGAAATACATCGTTATGTTGCACTAATTCCTTAAATCTTTTGAAACAAACGGAATGAAATTAAGATAGAATTGAAAATGAACAAAAATGGCAAGTCATAGGTAAATTAACGGCAATATAACAATGGTATAACAAAATTATTTTGAATAATAATAATAACAATAATAATAACAAGACATTTATTTATGTTTTTGCTTATTATTAATGCAGTTCTCCTAAAAAGCATTAGTTAATTCCCATAATAAACATGTACAAAATGAATAATACTAAATAATAAAATGAATCGACGTCTTTTACTTCATTTAATGATTACAAAGAGTCAACTGCGTTTCCTTTCATTCTTAACTACCCAGTAATGTATACTTATATTAAGGCTCTGGATTTTCAGCACAACAAATTAATGTTTATTACTGATTGTTATTGTTTCTGAATATTCGCAACGTAATTTATATTATTCATGTTTCAAAAATATTCTTTCTCTCTGAATATATGTGGATTTTATAACGATATGATCACGAAATAAATTTTTCTTGTATTTTGAGGCTATCAATCATATAGAAGTTTTATATTATATAATTCAATCCTCAATTATCATATTCTCTGTTAAGTCTGTATTGCATTCCATTGTGAGTTAGAAGTATTGAACATTTTTTACTGTTATCATGTTTACATTTTATTATTGTTAATTCCTTTACAAGCAAATACATTTACAAGTAAACAATTTCCTTTTGTTACACGTATAGATTAAATAAGATTAGGCAATTTAAACTCTTTTTTCAGATACTAATTAATAATTATTCCTTTAAGAAGAGTCTTGATAATCGCGTAATGATTAGTACATGGCTCATGTAGTAAAGAATACGCATTTATAAGCGTGGGTATATTTCGTTTTCCATATTTTTTAAAAGTAGTGTGTTAAATATGACCGAGTACGTGTTTAACACAGTACTTAGATAAACGGTTTGGGCAGCAGAAGTAAGAAAAACCAATTTTGAGCTGGCATTGCTTTCGTTGCACTACAATACTGTGTAAAAGGAAAATGTCTCGCATTTTAGTTAATGTAAATGATAAACATTATAAAATCTTCGGAAGTGTATGAGAGTCACCTAGTTTCCTTTTCACATGCCCATATTATATAGTGTTTATTCAGTGCATTCAGGTATTATATTTACATTAATTTCACCCCAAATTCTTCGATTTATAATTTGTTTCTTATCTTATTCCAAAGCCCATTTTCGTTTCTATAATTGTGCAATAATATTTTTATTTTTATTCTTCATTCCAACAGTGTTGTTCATGTATTGAAACCCTTTCCCCTATTTATTTTCATAAACATGCCTGATTTTCTATTAACTAAATGATATTAAGAAAGAAAATGTTATAATGATTGTCTACCATTGGTTTATTATTTCGTGACATGTGTTATATTACAATAGAAACACTCATTTTTCACTTAACAATTAAAAAAAAAAAAGGCAATAAACATCATTCGCGCATGCGCACATCTACAGTGAGATTTTAACAGCCGCTTGAGCGCGGCTACTTACTGGGGAAGTGCTGTTGCCGTAACCGGAGAAAAAGAAGATAAGTCACCGCGCCTAATGTTAGTGTTTTTACTTTAATGTTTATATTTTTACCCACCCTGAAAGTATGAAGCAATTCACGATCTCACAACCATTCACTGACAGCTCCCTCAACTAACTGCAAGCTGCTACCTGAACATGGTTTATACTGCCTACGCTGCTAACTTCACCCAGTACGCAGCCGTACTCTGTCGTCCCGTAACTCAAATAACCTCACTGCATATAATGATTCTGCAGGAGACAATATAGAATTGAGGCTATCGTGTTTTAAATAGTTTCTGCGGTTAACCTAAATTATTTAGAAATATAAATTGACAATAGTGTCAAAGGAAGTATATATGTATGTATATATATATATATATATATATATATATATATACCCGCCACCAAAGAAACTACAATAATTAATATCTTAATATTTTGTTTATTTTCCCAAATATCCCGAGAGGTGAAAAATGCTTTTGAGATTCTACCCTACCTTATGTTATATGCAAATATTATTTAATTTCTCATCAGTTATTCTTATAGATGTAAGAAATGGGTTATCATTTTTCGATGAGAGAATTTATTGCAGAAGAGCATCGCAATTATTTAAATAAAATTATTGAATTTATACAAATTCAATAATTTGAGCATAGGCAGTTTATGAATATAAATAGTAATTCCTTTGTTAAAACTGCTGTACCAATATCGTTATGAATATCCGATAATTAATTCAACAGGCAAGAATCAGTACAGAATACACAATATTCCAAAATTTGTGATGATAAAACTGTGAATATAAAGAGAAGAAAATACAAGACAAAACATTGTAAAAATGTTAGTTTTAAAGCTCTGATGATAAAAATGCTGCAATCTCATGAGCTCTTCATTGATGATGATTTATAATTCTGTAAATTCTTGAACATGAAGTTAATTTACATCTAGGTAAAACTATAGTCTGGCAATCAGAAGAAGGCAAGTGAGAGGAATGTGCTAAGATCTAAGTGCAAGATCCGGGTCTGATTGCTTTACATGTAGCAACATAGATATCCTATCGCATTTCAGCTCGAACTCGCCTGTTTCTGATCGCCAGACTATACCTTTCTCGAAATTTAAGGATTTATTGAAAAAATCAGGCAGGCAGATAGATGTGAGCATACACTTAGAATAACTTTCAGGATAATGACTACGAAGTTCGCGCTGTTCAAGTTTCAAGGGTTTGGCAACAAACAAAGTTAAGGCGGGATAATATCATTGCCAAGAATTAGACTTATCTTTTTTATTTCGAGAAGCGCGGTGAAACAGGAGAACCCTGAAGATTGTTATAGGATCTTGCATGTTCTATGAACATAAACTGGGGGACTATGAAACTGCAGCGGCGCAGAGAATATGCCTTCCATTTGAATTCCGAAAAGATAGTTCACAAAGTTCCGAAGATAGCGAAATCCTGGAAGATAAATCACGGACAGGAAGATCAACAACACCGGATAACGGGGCTCTCTTAAAGACAATTGGGGCGAGCAACAGCCATACTCGTGAGGTCGTGCCAGCAATTCAACGTCAGTACAGAAGCCATATGTCCTCACCTCCATCAGTTAGGGAAAAAATATAATCTCGGTCACTTAGCTCCACACGAGTTAAAATGGTTTAGAAGGTCACGGTATCCTTTTTGCACATCAGCAAAAGGATAGGTTGCTGACATGCTATGAAAAACGGATCCTTTATTACAATCCAAGACGTCATTGGCAGCTCATGAATCTATCTCCAAATAACCGAAACCATCAATACACCAAAAGAAGGTTGCCCTTTATGTTTGATGTACATTATAAACTGCCAGCCGACCAAACAATGAACGCCATTGTATACTTAGGAGACAATGGGAGTGAATTTTCAAAGTTACACTTTTTTGTACGGATTTTTATTGACTTTTTATTGTGCTTGCATAATGTTAATTTAATATGTATACCAAATTTCATTAAAATTGGATAAATACTTTACGAGCTATAAATTATTTCATAAATGTTATTACGTAAATATGACGATAATCAAAATGTCCACGCGGCTGATGAGTTTAGAAAATTGGTTGGCATTTTTCCAATTGCACCTTTGAACCCCATACAAAAATTGTATATAAAGATATTTTAAATAAACTTGATGAGGGAACTGTGATCATTTTTTAAATCTGCAAGAAATTTTGATCTTTAAAATAAGTATTTTTCCATAGAAAATGTTATGGTAAATTTGAATTGAATTTAAGTAAAAGCTGTAACGCATGGTACATTTTGAATGTGTGAAAATGAATTTTTGAAGCAAAAATAAAAAAAAAAAAAAAAAAAAAACGCTGTTTTATGAAAGAAAACCTATGCTGGGAAACAGTGTGATTTAAAAGGATACGCGAAGCTCTTTAAATGACTGTAGAGCCCAAAGGGAGTGGGTTACGCAATCTGAAAAATAAACAGCTTCGCTAGTAAATTTCAAAGGTGTTATTCTTTTGTATGATAATGCAAAACCACATAAAGCTAAGGTGACATATGAAACTATTATCGATCTTGGTTGGGAGGCTCTAGTACACCCTCCAAACCTTTGCCGATCTGGATACTGCACTGGATGGATTTGTAGCTTACCGTCCTAAGGAGCACCATCACGGTGGATTCATAGTCTTCTATCACTTTTACAGAAGGTACTTGATGGAGCGTTGGTGACTAATTTAATACTGAAGATATTTTGTTTAGAATGCAGTGCTTTGAAATTCTGCTCTGAAACGTACAGATCATTTTTTGTCGCCTTATGTATTTTTCATGTCCTAGACAAAATAACAATATGTCTAGGAAACGAATAAACCGAAAGAGTATCAATTGACAGATAAAATTACAGTGAGAAACTTGAGTTAATTACAGTGTATTCCTTTCGCCGTTTGAAGTCGCATTGGTTCTGTTAGCTGCAGTGTTGTCAACTTGGTCAAGTGAAAGTATCTAAATAAGGTGCACTTTAAAGTACAAGTCTCCTGAACTTGAAGGAAAAAAGTTAAAACGTTCAATGATTATTCCCATTTGTTATTGTATTTTCAAACATTTGTATTCATAATACAGTGCATCCTATTCAGGCATCTGTCAGCAGATTGATATCACAAACATTTGCTCCGTCGGGCAGATATCTGACTGAAAACCACGGTATTTGTTACTCAGTAAATTACCTTATCTTTTATTAAGAGCAATATTTTTAAGTACTCTAAACTCAATATCTTAATGCGTGGCAACCTCTGGGAATTGATAAAGGACCTAAAAAAGAGAAAAAATGTTCCTATAAATATATAGGCAATTTAACCTACTTTTTAGTTACAACAATATTATGTGGTGTGACGACAAACAAATCACAGGTCTTTTGTGGTTTGTAGTCAAAGTCATCTACCACGATTGCCAAATAATGGAGCACAGAACTCACAATGTTCATATATGAGTTGATAAAAATCCCCATACATCCTGAAAACACGACACCAAAAACAGTTTAGCATTGATGTTTGGGCTGGAATAATTGGCAATACTTTAACTGGTGCTTTTATTTCACCTGGAATATTGACAGTAGTATAATACTTTGAATTTTTAACCGATCTTTAAATGTTTTGCTAAAATAAGTTGCACTAAACTAAACCCCGTAAGATGTTCTTGCATGACGGGACATCGTCTCATTTTTCTGGCGCTGTGATTTCCAAATAAATGGATAGGTAATTAGGTTACCAACATCTGGTCTGCTGACCTCAATCCATTAGACAAGTATCTACATATAAGGGTCATTAAAAAGTTATTGTATATTCTAGATATGATGATAACGTGGAAATTCTTTGTCGGCCTTATTGAAGTATTTGCCGATGCTCTAATCATACAAGGGTATGTCCATAAGTTTCCGGCCTCGTCGATAAGAATTACGCCTTCACAAATGCCTTAACTGATATCATGACTTATATGTTAAGTAAATAATTGCGACTGTAACTTCCGCTCCTCTGTGTACAGTTGTTCAGATGTAGTGGCATAAAGAAGGCTAGGTGTAGAAGATTGTGACATGTTTCGAGCTGTTATTAAGTCTTTACAAAAGAAGAACATGCTCCAAATGAAATTATACAGCGATTGGACTGTGTATATAGAAAGGTCTTATATTGTACCTTAAAAGAATGGGCCATACTTTTTGGAATGGTAGAGAAAGCTTTCAAGACGAAGAGCGTGCAGGTCGGCCCTTGGAGGTGCTCACTCCTGAACACATCGCTCTTGTGGAAGGAGAAATTATGGAAGACCTGCCGCTCAAAGTTACAGAAATAGCAGCAAGTTGGGCCTTTCTAAAACAACAGTCCTTCGAATTATTCATGAACATTTAAACATGAATAAGGTTAGTGCAAGACGGGTGCCTAAACTTCTTTCCTCAGTCCGAAAGGAGCAACGAGTCATCTGTTGTCAGGCAATTTTGGAGCTCTGCCGTGGCAACGAGAGAGAAGTTCTGCAAACCATTGTTACAGAAGATGAAACTATGGTTCTCTACTATGATCCCTTGCCCAAAAGAGAATCAATGTTATGGTGTAAACCTGGATCAGATCTAGCTCCCAGTGACTATTTCCTCTTCTCAAAACTCAAGAAGGACCCTCGAGGAAGGACATTTAAGTGTGACGAAGAAGTGATGTATGCTGATTATGCCCATTTTGTAGACAAGGCTTCTGACTATTTGGGGGGGGGGATTGAAACGTTAATTCAACGATGTGATAAGTGTATTGCAATAAAGCGTAACTATATTGAAAAATGAAATATAGTTTTTGACTTTATCATACCTATAAAATAGTTAGGCTGGAAACTTAAGGGCCTACCCTTGTATGAAGTATCTTACCCTATTTGGACACAAACTCCAACTTCCCCTACCCATGTCTATATACCTCAATCCCGATCGTGATCTAACTTTTTCTAAGATTTGAAATCCTAGCCAAAAATGTGACTTTGTGTGAAAATCACATTTAAAACTGAAATGAAAAAAGTATCCGGTTAACTATGAAGTAGGCGAATATAATGTTTCAATTCGCCTCTTGAGTTAAAATCTCTATAGCGAGATAATCTTAGAGGTGGAGTTTTTGTTTGTAACAGGACGGGACACGATAGAAAAATTGTTGTAGCATTAGCACGGTAGGCCTAAAATTCCAGTTTCTGTCGTAAATTCGAAAATTTCCTATTTGTTTCCGATTTGAAACTCTAGTCAACATATGACTATATGAAAACCAAGTTTAAAATGCAAAATAATTCTTGTCTTGGGTTACACAGTGAAGTTATGGGCCAGCAGAGCGCGGCTGTGTACTGCGAGAAGCCTGTCATAGTGCATTACAGCTTGTTATTATTGTGGTTGTGCGTTCGGGTGTTACTCAATGCTTTCATTGTGTAAATTGTTTTGCATTAGTTTTGCCACTACATTAATTTAGTCTTGAAGAACGGGGTGTTATGTACGATGCAAATGCGAAAACGATCTCTTTCAGAGAACTGATATGTCGAATCACAAGAAAATATCCTGGCAATCGTGTTCCATGTAGAGAAACTGCTCATCAACTTGTTAAACGTTAGGAGAGATAAGAGGTATAATTGAAATACATGAATGCGGCAATGTATTGCCGCTGAGAGGCACAAATTACACATCTGTTATAGCACAGACTATTGCTAATTATTATCAACTTTAAATCGAGTATCGTTTTATTCTTTCAGTAAAAGTATAAATACTAAAATAAAAACATTTTCTTTATGCGCGATGATTCATATCTTCCTTTTTCTGGTTGTACCGGTTGCATTTCTCCATTAAGGTTTCACACTCAAGCGGCTCGTAACTCAAATATTCTCACTGTATATTGTCTCTCTTAAAACATAGTAATGTGCTAAAAATCATTTACCGAAAGCGCGAAGTATTCGCTATGGACATCTTGTTATTGCTTTGCTAGTGATGTAAGACTGTTTATGAACGCTTGTATTAGCAGATCATAGAAAAACTAGATTGAGCCGCTGCAGGAATGCCACTCAGCAGTCGTTGTCTGCGCTGGAAAGAGAGGAGGGAGGGGGCAGAGTGTGTGCACCATGAAACTTTTTTGCCGAAGTAATCTTGTTAGGCAAATTGCTATTATGGTTCATTATTTAGATATTCTCGATTCTATAGACTAATTTCGTATTACACTTTCCCTTTCTCTTTTCTAATGGAGAGCACTTTTGAACCTCCAATTTGCAGTTTACTTTTATAGCGTCTTTTATTCTTTTCTCCTTGTCTTCTTTATTGTATTTCACCTTTGCTTTCTTAATCTTCTGCTTCTTCGTGACTTGCATTCCTCCTTTTCTTTTTTCTTCATTTCTCTCCATTAAGTTGTTGGAGATAGTTTTTGCAACTCACATTGCCATTTATCTATATTTTTAATATTGTTTAACCCCTTTTTAACCTCTGAGATATCACAGGCGATGGACACTGATGGCACATGAGATGAAATGATAAACTGGGAAAGAATTTTTATTTTATTTAAAGGAAGGAAACGTTCCAGGCCTAAGTTTAGGGCACCTCTGGCATTCGCATTAATGAGGACTGAGGAAAACCTGGGAAAAACCTTAGTCAGGGAGGACGGTCCCGGCGGAAATCGAACCCCAGACCGTCCGCTCACGAGTCTGCGCCTTAACGACCTCGACCACCCGTGGCGTTTATGCAGAGATAGATGAAGCAGAAATGCTATATGGGATAGAGTTTTTCGGGATATTCCAGGGTTCTGTAAGTGCCGATTTGATTCGAGGAAGTTTCTGTAATCTAATGTTGGGGTTACAGAGAGATTCACTCAATGGGGTAGCTCAAGAAAAATTAGGAGGTATAGGGAATGAGGGGAATATAATGGAAAAACATTAAAGTATTGATTCAGGATCAACAGGTTCCAGCAAGAAAATATATTGAGACAATGTTCAACTGTACAAGAAAGGATAAAACAAAGAGATGTCTGATTCAATACGATTTTTAGAATGGATTGGTATGGGAGAAACATGGAAGTATGGGGAACTAAAGGAGTAAGGCATTTGGAAAGAAATTATGCTAACGATTGAAGAGATAAGGGCAAGAAATAAGTTTATATACATGCACAAAAATTAAATGGAATAGGAAAAAATACGCCCAGAAAGATAATATCTGATATAGTTTATTAGAATGTAAAGAAATTAGATTATTGAGCGAGAAAATAGCATTTAGGGAAATTTAGTAATCTTCGAATAGAAGTAGAAGATAGTGAAATAGAGAGACAACGCAAAGAAATACGAAGTTATTTAGGGAAAGTGAGGAACAAAGGTTGAGATGGATCAAACAACATCGTAATATAATTAATAATAATTGTACAAAAATTATTCTGAATAATAATATATTTATAGTTTAATGTTTACTATTAATGCAGTTATCCTAAAATACATTAGTTAATTCTCATAATAAACACGTGGAATCGACGTCTTTAACTTCATTTAATATTTTTTTTAATGGTGTTTAACGCCTGTTTTTACTACTGAGGCACCACAGGCGGACTTCATTTAATGATTACAAGAGTCACAGCATTTTTTCATTTTTAACTACCAAGTACTATTAGTATACTTATATTATGACTCTGAGTTTTCACTCAAATTAATCTTTATTGTTTTGAATATTCGCAATACGATTTATATTATTTACGCTTCAAAACAATTATTTCTCTCTGAAGGTATGTGAAATTTATAAAGATGTGATCTAGAAGTAGACGTTTCTTATATTTCGAGGCTACCAATCATATAGAAGTTTTATATTATACGAGAATAGGTACATAAGTTTCCGGCCTAACCATTTTCTATCTATGATAAAAGACAAAAACTATATTTCACTTTTCAATATAGTTACCCTTTATTGTAATACACTTCTCACATCTTTGAATTAACATTTCAATCCCCCTCCCCCAAAAGAGTCAGAAGTCTTGTATGCAAAATGGGCATAAACAGCCCCCATCACTTTTTCGTTACACTTAAATTTCCTTCCTCGAAGGATATTTTTGAGTTCTGAGAATAGCAAATAATCATGGGAGCTAGATCTGGGCTGTAGAGTGGATGGTCGATCTCCTTGAAGCCACATTTCTTCACAGTTTCCTTTGCAACAAGAGCTGTATGGACAGGCGCGTTGTCGTGAAGAAGGCGCACACCCTCAGCTTTCCTCGCCTTTTCTCTTTGATGGAAGCACGTAGTCTGTGCAGTAGGCCAGCACAGTACTCCCCATTTACTGTGGTGTTCCTCTCCTTGAAGTTAATGAAGAGTGTTCCTTCACAGTCACAAAAGATTGTGGTCACGATCTTCTTGGTTGACTGAGTGACCTTGATATTTAGAGGCCCTGCTTCGCCAGGTTTACGCCACTCCATTGATTCTCTTTTGGACATGGGATTATAGGAGAGGACCCTAGTTTCATCTCCTGCAGAACTTCTCTCTCGTTGCCTTGGCAGAGCTCCAAAATAGCCTGACAACAGATGACTCGTTGCTGCTTTTGGACTGAGAAAAGAAGTCTAGGCACCCGTCTTGCACTAACCTTATTACTGTTTAAATGTTCATGAATAATTCGAAGGACTGTTGTTTTAGAAAGGCCTAACTTGTGCATTTCTGTAACTTTGAGCGGCAGGTCTTCCATAATTTCTCCTTCCACAAGATCGATGTGTTCAGGAGTGAGCACCTCCAAGGGCCGACCTGCACGCTCTTCTTCTTGAAAGCTTTCTCGACCATTCCAAAAAGTTTGGCCCATTCTTTTACGGTACAATATAAGGGTGATGCTTTTCTATATACACAGTCCAATCGCTGTATAATTTCATTTGGAGCATGTTCTTCTTTTGTAAAGACTTAATAACAGCTCGAAACATGTCACAATCTTCTACACATAGCTGCTTTATGCAACTACATCTGAACAACTGAATACAGCGGAGCGAAATTACAGCTGCAATTATTTACTTAACATATAAGGCATGATATCAGATAAGGCATTTGTGAAGGCGTAATTTTTATCGACGAGGACGGAAACTTACGGACCTACCCTCGTATAATTGAAACCTCAAAATTATCGCAGGACATGTTAAGACTGTATTGAATGTTCCATTGTGAGTTAGCAGACTTGAACTTTTGTGTTATTATGTTTGCATTTTACTTCTTGTTAATTTTAAGAGCAAATTAATTTACGAGCAAACATTTCCCCTTTGTTACGTGTATAGGTTAAATAAGATTCGGCAGTTTAAACTTTGCTTTCAGATACTCATTAACGGTTATTCTATAAGAAGTGTCTAAATAATCACCTAATGATTAGTACATGACTCATATGGGAATAACTTTGCATTTATATCAATAGAAAATGTATTTATTTCAATAATGACCTGCGAATTATTAAATTAAATAATTAACCAGTGCAATAGTTTAGCCAGGCCATACGCGCTCCTATTTACACTCATGAAATGCAGAGGAAAAAAAAAAACTAAAAACACAGAAATACACAAAATAATATACAAACACTATGAAATAACCCTTCCCCTCCCCCATCATATCGGATAAAAATAGATACCATTATTAAGAATTTTGAATTTATAATTACAGAATAGTAAACGAGAGAAATACATAATTCAACATATACACATATAAACAACAGCAAAATAGAAAACAAAATTACCAACAGAAGTACATTTAAAAATATAAGTCCATTATATGCTTTGTGCTAGGTCGGTCCTGGTGGTGTAGTGGTAACCATACTTGCCTCCTAAACCCAAGATCGCGGGTTCGAACCGGGCCAGGATCAATGGACGTAAAAATGCTAAGTATGGCTTCCTTCGGAAGGGAAGTAATGTTGTGGCTCCCATGTCGTATATTTACGGCATGTGAAAGAACCTCAAGCCTGAAAGAAGAGGCCTCTGAGCAAAATTTATCGGTTGTTTCAAGCCCTGAATTGAATGGATCACTGATGACCTGAGATGTTAAAGAGCGTTCAAATCAACACCATTAAAAGCTATGTCCTCTTTCGCCTGAGATTTTCTGTTGCCCATCTTATTTTCCTAATAAACTTACATGACCCTTGCCAATTATTTTTATCCAATACCAAATTTAGAGACATGCCACCCTACTACTTCTTCATCTCATAAATTTTCCGGAAAGAATCTGCAACCTTCAGTACTCTCTAACTTCACATTCTTCAAGCATATGTACAAAACTTTCCTTTTTACCACCCATAGGACATATTCTTTTGCCTGCCTAGCCAGTCATATTTATAAGTGTAGGTATATTTCCTTTTCCATATTTTTTAAAAATATCGTGTTAAATATAACCGAGTGTATATATTCATAGATTAAAGGTTAAGTGGCGGAAATAAGGAAAAAAAAAAAAACAATTTTGAGTTTTTTTGTCTTTTTAAATAATGTTTAACTCCTGAGGCATCATAGGTGGTGGACACTAATGATACATGAGATGAAATGAAAAACTGGGAAAGGACAATTTTGAGTTGGAATTGCTTTCGTTCCGTTACAATTCTGTGTAAGAGGAATACGTTTTGTATTTGAGCTAATGTAAATAATAGATAAAACACTGGTGGATGATATTATAAAAGTTTCGGTAGTGTATATAACAGTTTATATATTCATTTTCAAATGCCCATATTGCATAGTTTATATTCAATACATTCAGGAATAATATTTACATTAATTTCACTGCTAATCCTTTGATTCATAACTTGTTCCTTACCTGAAGTCCTATCTTATTCCAAAACACATTTTGGTTTCTTTAATTGTGCATTTTTTTAATTCTCATTCCAACAGTATTGTTCATATATTGACACATTTTTGTTTATTGTTTTTCATACACATGCCCGTTTTCTATTAACTAAATGAAATTAAGGATGAAAATTCTTAGAACAGAAATGTTAGCGGTTGTCTGCCATTGGTTTATTATTTTGTCACCTGCTTATATGCGATTCTTTTATGTTTACAACGAAACATGAAAAAAAAAAAAAAAAAAAAGGAATAAACATCATTCGCGTATGTGCGCGTCTATATTGAGATTATTTGAGTTACAGGCCGCCTGAGCGCGGCTACTTACTGGGAAGGTATAGCCGGCATAATCGAAAAAAAAAAAAAAAAAGAAAAAAGAAGATAAGAGTCGCCACTCGTAATGTTAGCGTTTTTATTTTATTATTTGCGTATTTATCTATTTTTAAAGCACGGAAATTAAGCAACTAAGGTTAGATAGTATCTTAATAGAAAGAGTTGAAACTAGTTAATGAAAATAGTATAGGAATGTAACTGGATTTATATTGCTTTGTATTTATTAAATTTCATATGGAATAACTTCATTCATTCATGTTACTATCTATAAGTTTATCCTCCTGTACTTTTACTTTCTTTATTCTCGTTTCTCTCTCTCTCTCTCTCTCTCTCTCTCTCTCTTATATTTATTATCTCTGTCTGTTCTTTATTTTCACCTCTCTCTCATTAAGCATCGTGATTGTGCCAACTTCAAAAACTCCACACTAGACAGTTGCTGTATACTGCAAGCTGTTTTATTACCTTCAAATTGACGCATTAATATCTCGGTCTAGTCCGTGCGAGCGGTGGGTATAATGACACTGAAATTATCGTTTTACGAGGCCTTCAGAAAGCACTCTGCTTTTATGTTTTGTGGCCGATATGCTGTAAACTTTGGGAAGTACTTCCTGTGTCTCGACAGAATTACACCATTCAAGCTAAAGAGATTGTTGTTGGCAGCTTTATCAACAAATTAAACTGTGTGCGTACTCATCTTCTATAGAAGTGGTTATTTTTACCAAGTTCTCAATTTTAGCTTATTTTCTTAATGAAAGGCAACATTATTGCATTTAATAACTCCATGCTTACCCTTTTTTTATCGAATTTGTACATTGAGATTATAATTAATTCAAATGTATTGTTAATGACTAAGTAAACTGAAATAAAAATACTTCAAATTAAATTTAGAAAGTGTTTGATCACGCAGCTAAAGTCACCATTAACAACAACGATAAACATTACTATCATATAAAATTCTGCTGCTTTTAGAAAATCTGGCGTTCCAATGAAAGAGTCAGCCAGGAACTTCGATATTATTGAAAAATGCGCACAAACAAAACCAAGTGAATTCCGGGTCCATTACGATGCCTGAATGAGATTTTTACCCAAAGTTAATACTCTACCTAAAACGGGGATGAGGTCATTTTAGGTGCCGAAGGTCTGCAGGTTTATTCGTCATCATAAATTAATTGCTGATTTCGAGTCATCATTAAGGAAGAACTGTAACAATTAGTGAACTCCTTGCCCCCTCCCCCAGAATTGCTGATGTCATTAAAAATAAAGTTTACCACACAAAATACCGGTTCATCGAGAAATCACTCCGCATCTCGTATGTCATAATGTACCGCTAGTTAAGAAATCTCTTAGTTTCTCGCATGCAATTCGTGAAAGATAATGCAGATAAATAAATAATATGAAACCCAACTTTGTAAAGAAGATGTTGAAAATGTTTATCATTTTCTTGAAGTCACAAATTTACTCTTTTAATTTATTTTCAAAAACGGCAATTAACATCTATCTGAAATATCTGCCAATATCTGTTAAGACACTTGGTCTATCACTCCTCGCAGCATCTTGCACTGAACCTGCTTTCTGAAATTTATTAATTAAATCACGGTGTGACAGTTTTGAATTTGGAAAATTAGTAATAATGTTGTATGACTTTCACAATGTAATTTCCGTGTTCAGCAAAAAACGTTTTCCACCAGAAACAGATATTCCTCTAAAGAGTAGAGTTTAATCGCTGTTTCACTTACAAATCACAACTAACATTAGCGACCCTTACTTAGCGGCTGGCACTTTACCCGCTGGAAACATCCGGTTGGTGTGGAATGCAGAAAATATAGGTCAAATGTATGGGTTTATCAAGTGGTATCAGCAAGATGCGGAGGAAGTTTTCGATGATCCTTTACTAATTGCATATAAAATGAATGCAAAAACAAGACAAAAATAATTTTAGGAGTTATATATTAGGGCATTAAAATAATGGCAACATATTTATTGTTTCACACCAAATTTATTTAGGTTACTTAAGGCATTACATAATTCAAATATGTCTCCTGCTAGTCAACTATGCGTTGCCAAATCCTTGGATGAAGGCGCACTCCATCTGCAGCATCGTTTCTGAATCTTTCTCTCACTGATCGATCTAAAGGCTCTTTGGATGTTAACTCTTGATTGAAAGTGAATGCCTCGCAGAGATTCTTTGATCTCTGAGAACAAGTCATAATTACAAGAACTCATCTTCATATTCATATCGCTCCCGATGCAGTCTTTTAGCCTCCATTCGCTGCCACTTTCCAATTTCAGATACACCCTACGGAACTCAGCGGCATAAACTTTCCACAGTTTCAACTTCTTTGCTAAACATTTATGAACAGACGATACCAAGTTCCATGGAAATGTCCACACATGTCTTCTTCCAACAAACTCCTTACAGCCACAACGTAGGGACTTCGAGCGCACCTTAACAGATACTTCCACCCATCTTGCAATTGTGCGGTTTCTAGTACAAGCTTTTCATTCTAGCACATTCATTCTAAATCATGGAGTTGCATTTTTTCCACTTGCAACTTGGATTTTTACCCTCTGAACATTTTCAGGTCGGTATTATTTACTACAACTCAGAAACAGTCATCGCATTTGCAAAATATGGTTACTTCGAGGCTTTCAACTTTGCAGATTTATGAAACAATGCTGCATAATAGAAGATTCCAATGGTTACCGACAGGAGCACAGATTTATAACATTATTACTATTACTTTTCGAATGCCCTAGAGTTTTTTCTCACAGGTATTGTGTTATAAAGTTGTGTATTTTGTTTAAAAATAGAGCGACAATATTTATTTTGTTTTAAGTCATTAATAAAATTTAAAATTGTAATTGCATTAATGTGTAAATATGGGTGTTCTTTTGAAATGGTGTTTACTAGTTTAATAGTGTTTACTGCCCATTTTTACTACAGAGAATCACAGTGGTGGACACTAATGATACATGAGTTGATAGGATAAATTGGGAAAGGATGTTATGGTTTTTACATAGGGAGAAATACAGTATTGTCTTTATTATTTGCCGATGACTAGATAATCATTGCCAATAAGGAATACATTTTGCAGAGAACAGTTTATAAGCTACAGAAAATTATAGAAAATAATATACTTTTAAAACATGAACATCCTAAACAAAAGTTATAACCTTTAAAGAAACATATTTATTGAACAGGTTAACAGTTTCACATTCCTTAGTTGTAATATGTCCTATCATGGCGTAGATGATATCAATAACAAAATCGCAAATTTTAACAAATTATTAAAAGAACGCTATAAAAAGGTTAGGAAATAAACTATAATAAAATTGTTTAATCGTAGTTCTAATGTATTTAATCGGAAGTGAAAGGCAAAAAAGATAAAATAAGCTGTAGAAATGAGATTTCCGAGAATATCAGCAGGATAGGAAAAGAAATATAAATATAAGAAAAGAGTTCGGTGCTGACTGCTGGGGTATGTTTCATAAAAGTTGACAAGTGTGATAAGTTTACAAATTTGTCGTATATTGTAGCAATATCAGAAATATATAACATTGCAACTTTTCAAGGCAAATTGCTGTTTCATAAAGCCGAAAATTATGTAAAAACAAATTGTCAACAAATGATTGTGTTGCTACGATCATGGAAGCATAGTCATCTCTTTGCTATTTACCGAGCATTAATATTTACTTTCTTTATGTTGATATTACAATAATTATAATTACATTATATACATCGTAATGTAAATTAAATTTGACGAAATACAGTGCATTTGACAATAGTGCAATCACTGATGCTTACTCTCGCGGTGCGGGAATTTTCCTATGAGCGAGCCGCTCGTTTGCCGCGCCGTAGAGGCGGTAGCAGGCCTGCTTGCTTATTTGTTGACCTTGATGACTGTCGTAGTCGTAACGCAGCTGTTCTAGGGTGCGTGTTGTGCTGTTCGTTACTTAGTTCGACAGTATACATAAAGTGTATTATGCCTTGTATGTTTACAACGGCACAGCGTGTTTTTATGTTACGATTTATATGTGTTAATCAGTGGTGAAAGAATTATAGAACCATTTTTTTTAGCATACAGTTGATTCTGTTACTTATGTGAATTCCATAGTAACCCTTTTTCAGAAAATTAATCGATAGGGAGCTGTATTATTTCAACAGGACTATGCCACTACTCATGCAGCGAATAATTACATGAAAGTAATTCACAATGTGTTTTCACAATACAGAGTTATTAGTAGGGGTCTGTGGCCCCTCGATTCCCAGTTTAACGGACTGTGATTATTACTTCTGAAGTAAATTAAAAATATGTCATGTACAAGACGACCCGCATACCATACAGGGTTCAAAGATAATGTTCGTGAGAAAATTATCCGGATTTCTCAAAATGAACTACAGCGAGTGATGAATAATTTCCTAAAGAGATGCCAAAACGTAAGGAGAATGAAAACGGACAGCTTCAATACCTCATTTGATAATTTGGCAAGCAATGGGTCTCTTAAATTGGTTTGTGTATTGTATGGTTGGTTTGTTATATTGTTTTACCCTCCTGCTAATCACTGAGACCCGGTTGGCCAGCTAACCGGCCAATGAGCGGCGTGCTCGCTCATGTGCAAAACACTCCGGGGGGGGGGGACAAAACAGATCGCACGATACTTTCAACTAATGAAATTGCTATTATTACCACATTATTATCTGTAATAATATACATTAACATCAATTCCAGCACCTTAAGGCGTATTTTATAATAAAGGTAAATAAGTAACACAAATGACAAGTTAGCTATGGCCAACAACATTAACTCAACTACAATAAATGTTAGATAAGCTATGGGAGCATTGAAGAAAAATAATCGTTTCTTTCTAAAGTAAATTTAAAAATAAATAAATTGTACGTTTATTATTTCACAGACACTATCGTATATTGCATTAAGGCTAAACTTGTCATATCGTATATTGCACATCGTTGCCGCATTGCTATGATAGGTAAACCTTCTCCTTTCGAACGTTTGACTATCATATATTCACTTATATGACGTCATCATAAAATCACAAATGAAATGAAACAAACTTTTGAATTTTGACCAATTGCATCCCCGATATCGTAGTAAAATTATCATAAAGTTTTATCAAATCCCTTTATCATCCAAAGTGCATTTGTCTTTGTCAGTTTAGCCAGCACTATACCCTCACTATAATTCCTGAGAATCATACGATCAATCAAAAACAACATTCGACAATACTAAATAAAGTGCAGAATTCTGCTTCCACATCTTCATTTATTAATTTCTAAATGTCCTTTGTATCCAATGAAAATGCAACCGATTCATTCAAATTTGATAACTGTGTTTTCAATTATTGTATATTTAACTAACATGTGTATTAATCAAACAATTGTTTAGGCGTATTCAGCCAAACACTCCGAAATAATTTTGTAAACTATGTAACAATACCTGCCATACCATAAATTTTAATAAACACGTTGTTCAGAAGGTAAAACGTTATCTCTGTTTTGCTTTTCTCAGTTGATATTAGTAAATAGAACGGTAGCGATTGTAACTGTCGATTTTCGTCTATTTCAGTCCCACGGTTGCTGAATTGGTAGGTAGGTATAGCATTTTAAGCAATTGTTAATATTATATTACTTTTATTCTTATTCTATTCATGTAATAGCCCTAAACCCATATTTATTCTTCACTATTGGCATAACTGACAATCCACATTCCTCTGTTTCAAGATGACTTGAAAAGCTAAGTATTCATAATAGAAATATATAATTATTACAATTTTGTAAATAAAGTTTAGGGGAGTTATATTTAAATACTTATTTTATTCGTGAAATAGTCAAGGATCTGAGCTTTCCACATAAGTTTACTCACTCCGTTCGTGAATTTATCGGCAATCTGATACGCTCTTGTGATATTACTTGTGACAATTTTACAATTAAATTGTTTGTTTCATAAAATATTTCTAATAAAATTTCACCTTCTATCAGTCACACTAACATTTTAATGAAATCTAATATGACAAATTTGTGGTGACAATTTTATAATTTTTTCTCTGGTTTTTTTTTTATTGTTTTGATTGCATTGATCTTCTGGCGACGTATGTAGATTGTGAACTGATACTATATATATATATGCAAGTCTGTAGGGTAGAATGAAATGAAATGAATTAATGAGGGCGCAAATGAACCCGGAGTCCTTGGCGCCTTGACGCTATCTGGAATATACCTTCTCAAGATAAGGAAAAACTTCGAAAAATGCATTACCCAACAGCTTAGCCTGACCGGGATTTTATAACAATCTAAATCTAATCCCAAAACAAATACTGGAATACAGACCAAGAGGATAAAGAAATATAGTTTGTCCAAAGAAGCGCTGGCGAGACCAGATTTCTGAGATGTAACAGGTTGTAATGCCTAAATATATGAAGTTGATGATAATAAAGTTTACGGTATCTACCTTGCATTTGCCTTATTTATGAGAAATAAGTGCATAAGTGCAGTCAGATAGGATGGTCATGGTCCCAAACCTCCCGTTCACGGAGTCGTGCCATTTGGACCTCGGCCGCACTGTCAATAATTCGGTACAAATACAAAAGTTTTCATAATTATGACCTCTATTGTACTATACAAAACTTCTGAACAACTTAAGGGAAACTTATTGAAGAGAGACACTGTGCCAAAGAAAAGGAAATACTCTTTTATCAGGACCTCATTTAAGTGCTCTTGACATGAAAAAATCACTGAATTAAAACATAAACTGCTGCTGCGTTCTTTGTTAGGAGAACTGACAACTGCAGTAAACGCCTGTTTTGATGAATGGCGTAGAAGTAAATTGCATTGGATTTTGAGAAGACTGCGTTGTAAAATAAATTAATTTTAAAATTTATACTTAAACTCTTACAAATGAACCGCTAGAGAAAACATGGAACCTCCCTGGAGCTACAGGACTTTGGACCAAGAGCTTTTACATTGTAGGGAATGGAATGTTACCGGTTATTGTTTTTGGAGAACGTTCAGCAAGACTGGCTGGAATGCCGTTGCAATTGTGTGACGTATTGCCAGCAGCCAATTGTATTGATCCCCTCCCTCCACTCTCTTGTGCTAAACTCCATTAAATTTTCGTTTAACTGCTGCCTCCCAATCCCCTTTATTTCCTTGCTAAACTGAAAATGAAATGCCCCGAGGACGATAGATGTTGAACCTCGCCTTGTTTTTCAGTAACTTGCAACTCATCTCCAGAATTGCTGCCATTATTCCAAGTAGCGTGACAACAGAACCATTACAAGATTTAACGATTTTGACAAGCGAATGAACTAGGGACTGTGTAAACAAATCATTTCAAACAACTAAATTGACTAAGTGCGTAGCTATAAATTGAGGTTTGGAGGGCGAACGTTGCATTAGAATTTGCTATGTAGTACATCAGAAAACAAATTTACAATGTACGTCTGTAAGGTTACACTACGAGAAAAAGTAATATGAATGTAATTGATATTCTGCGGATTAAGACTTTTCCGTTTGAATAATAAATCGAATGATTGCAACCGCCTAAGTGTTAGTGTACGCTTTGCATACGCGGGAGAGTAATGTAACTTAAAGCGCTTTAGTTCATTTTTATCATGAGCACATTTTTTTATTCCGAAAATATCTCGTTCAAGTTGTATCAAGTTTTTATTTTAAGACACAGTGATAGGAAATTATAACGTCATACACTTTTGAAATTATTCTTATTTTTCATCATAGTTTACCGTGACACTTGTGCACTTTGTCCACTGTGTTCCAAACCCTTTATCCCATCATGAAAGCCAAATTCCTCCAGGCTTGCAAAATATGCCTCAACTAATGATAATCTCTTCATCGGATGAACATTTCTTTCCTTCAGAGAATTTTATCAATTTAAGGAACAGCGAGGCCAAGTCAGGGAAATAAGGGGGGGGGGGTGTTGCAACAAACCATACTCCAATTCATTGATTTTCGTCATTGCAACTACACGTGTTGGAAGGCGAGCATTGTCTTGATGCAAACTGATTATTTTCTTTTATAAACCCGATCTTTTTCGCTTTTTTGTCTGCAATAGGCTCAAAGGGTTATGATAATACGTTCCAGTGGGAAGATAATCAATTTGTAGTATACGCTTGGTATTAACGCCATAATCTTCCCAGCCCATTTCACACACTTGGAGCGGTGCATAATCGTGATGCTTTCTTTATGTTTTGTTTCAGGTGTGTAGTAATACACCATCTCACAAATCGATGCATAAGGTCGGGCCAAACTTTGCTGAGAGTTTTGCACTCTGATTGGCTTTTGATTCGCGGCACGCATTTTGCCGATTTTTTTTTCAAGCACAATTCTTCCCTCAAAATGTGAAATACGCTTCCTCTGAAAAGCTCAGAACTTCAGCAATTCCGGACACTTTCAATCGGTTATCCTCCAGAAGCATATGATGCCCCTTATCGATAATTTCTGATGTCTGGACGGATTTTGGTCATCCGCTGCGTGGTTCATTTCCAAGCTATCATGGCCGCGTTTAAACTCCGTGGTCCAGTTAGAAGCGGTTTAAAACGATGGTGCCTAGTCTCCTAGAGTGTTTTTCAAATCTGTATACCCTTCTTTAATCAGTATTTAATAATTGCACGAATGTTTTGCCATTTTATCCGTATACACAAGTCTGCACTGCAACAAACAGCTATAGCTACTACGATTCTTAACCAATTCCTGTATTATTGCACAAATTTTCCATGGAAGATAGCGGGTTTTGATATAAAACAGCTTCGAAAATGTTATTGTAATCTGTGGCTCATTCCGAGAACTTTTCAAATGACTCTCGTAGGATTCTCAGAATAAAACACAACTGCTTTGATTCATAAATGAGCATTTGCCATATCCATTGCAAAGATGAGATTAACCAGAATCCAGAGCGCCTACTTATATGCGGAAACATTTTGTTAAATAAGTCGATAGTGCGGGATAAACACAAAAGACACGCAAAAATCATTCCCATGTTGCTCCGGAACCAAGAGAGTATTTTAAATGACTTTTGAAATCACAAAATAAATTCTCTCATGCGTTAATAAAAAAGCACATTCGTTACTAACAAAGCGTTACATGCCTAGCAGAAAGGGAAAGAAAAACTGGCATTAATGTTTGGTTACGCTGCGAAAGAAGAAATATACAAAACTGTCCTATCGAAACGCATTGTCAGCTGTACAATAAAAACAAAGACATTCTTAATTCAATGAAAAATATGTAAACAGTAAATTGGCAGTGAGCGTTGTGCCTACAATTGGAAGAAAGTAGTGACAGAAGTTGTAAATATCAATTAATGCAAATTATTTAGGCTTTCACGCCTGGCTTCATTATTATTGACATTTATAATTACTGGATTAATTTGCTAAGATCATTGGTTTAATTTAAAATTAAAACCAAAATTATTCTCTTGCTCTACGATCAACATCGTGGACTGAAAACTCCTGACCCTTTGCCTCTCCAGACATTTTCAGTTCATTGATGATGCTGACCATAGGACCAGCAAAAGTTTTAGCTTTAAATTTAATTCCAACCAACGACTACAGAAAATAGCCCTATAATGATCAATTTTAATACCATAATACAATTAATGCAGGGTGTAACTAAAAGGTGTATCAAAATTTGGGGAAACTTTCCTTATATATAGAGGATAAAAATATGTTATATGAACATGGGTCCGGAAATGCTGCATTTTCTGTTAGATCCCTTTGTCTACAACTCTGCTTACACGTGTGATATGCAAGCATAGATAGTAACTCTACGTTGCTAAATACGTACAGTAGATAAACATTCGCTGTTACCTCTGATTAAAAATGAGATGGGCATATTGTAACTAATCTTAGTTCCTAGGTTCGCCGTTGTTGTGGTCATTCTGTACCAAGTAGTTAGCTTGTGGACCTCGTCCCATGTATAATAAAATGAAGTATTCAAATACGGAGTTGGCAGATGCTCATATGTTCTATGGATTAGCCGAAGGTGTAGAGCGTCTTCGTGCTCGTATTCTTCAAGACTGCCAGACAATACGAGATACTCCAGGTATATATCAGCGCATCAGGGAGTCCATGAGATTGATGTATCCATGCTAATGCAGGACATTGTGAACATTTCTTAAGGCTTTCTGTTTTCCATAGTTCGGTTTTTGAATATCCCGCTAAGTGCTACAGGTGTAGAAAAAGGACTCTAACGAGGAAACAAAGAAATTCCGGACCCATATTCATATTACAATTTTTATCCTGTTTATGTGAGGAATATCTCCCTTAAGATTCGACACACTTTTTTATTACAACCTGTATAATTCGAATAAATTCTGATAGTTCTGAACAATTGCTATTTCAATGGCTTAATTTCACAAATACTGGCAAACATTTTTATTAATATACAAATAATGGATTTGTTGATAATCACATATACTGAAAAAATGACACCTCTCTGCTTGATGAGGCAGCAACATTAACAGGGCAAGTTATTATTATTATTGTTATTATTATTATTATTATTATTATTATCATCATCATTATTATTATTTTATAGTTCTATGAGGGCAGTGAACCCTGCCATATTGGCAGGTCCTTGCATAGAGAGACGTTAAAGTATAATAATGTGAATGTATATATATATATATATATATACATTGGTGCAAATTGAAATTGTACATTGCACATAGTAGTTTACATGTTCTCACGCTAAGCGGCGCTATTGCGCTACCTGCACAAGAGAACAGTTGATTAGAAATTTATTTACTTTATTTAACTTATGGCGCTCATAGGTGCCATGTAGTGCTGCTCATTTTACTGATATGTTAGTCATATGACCAGATACTTGTTTTCAGGTATCTCCCAGTGACATTTCTGAAATGGGCAAACTGGCTATTAAATATCACTCATACACACACACGCCTCACATTTATACACCGTACCGTGGACATGACCAGTACCTTCTTCATAACATTTTCTAATGTCCAACCGGGAATCGAACTCAGGGCCCTAAGCACAACAGACAAATGCTTTACCGACTGCTCTACAGGTCAGCCGAAAATTTATTTATGTCCTTTTGATTAGAGGGGATTTTTACAATTGATTGCTTTTATTCATCAGCTGGCATGGTGATGGTATCGAAGCATTTGCTACCTCACGATTGTGTTTGTTTCCTTGCAAAAATTAATTGAATGACAAAGGTGTGTTTCTCAGTCTCTCTATGTAAATTCTTTGAATATATTAATTGAACTTTTATTTAATTTTAGTAGTTGTTCTTGGTATGTTCACAAATGTGTGTTACCATACTGCTTTAACCTAAAAGGTGTAAGGCAATACAATGTGCTACCGCCGCCCCAAAACACTAAAGCAACACGGAAGAAATGCAACAATATACATTAGGATAGAAAACTGATTCAATTAAATCTACCAACTTTTACCACACTGCCTAGATAAATGTGCACACTTTCCGGTAATTATGAACACAATTTTTAAAAAATGGAAAAAAATATGCAATTATTTATTTCTGTTGCGTTCATTTACCAAGCAACAACGCTAATGATTACAAAAACCAGTAATTGTAAGGAAATAAACTATTTGCATACACTGATATTCAGTTTCTTTCTTTCCTTCTTCCTTCCTTCCTTCCTTCCTTCCTTCCTTCCTTCCTTCCTTCCTTCTTTTTTTCTTCTTCCTTTAAAGAAAGAACAATGTTTACTATCAAGTTACCGACAACTAACAGTTTGGAATCTCTACCCAGTAACGCCTGTTCTGATGGACTACTCTAATTTTTTACATACAATTTGGTTTTTGGGAGAGAAGATGTCAATATCAAAGTTTACCTAATTAACTGACCTTGTATTCATTCGCAGAAATTAGCATCCCAGTTATAATGTCTTTATTCGACTTGTGCAAGTTGCTACATTTTGTAGAGGTGCTATTTATTAGTTTACCTAGCCAGAAAGTGATACTGACGTCGGATTCAAAGGAGAAGGGCTTCAGGATTTTTTCGGAGGCTCTTCGAGAGTGTTCCAAACAAGGCAGTCTTTCCTTGGCTGTGCTTCTCTGTGCGACATGTATGGACTTTCTTGATTCAGAGAAAATGGCCTTGAAGCTCTAGCCACGAGTCAATGCAATTTTGAGATTCAGCTGAAAAGAAAGAATTGTCGTGTATGGAAAAAATTGACATACTTTATATAAGGTCAGGAATGGCTACTACTATTTGTTATAGATGCGATGTTATGGATATTTTGTTAGAAACGGTACACCGGAGCTTATGTCCAGCAAGATAGATTAAGTGCTTTCAATTGTAAGCGATAAAGACACCTTAATGTGAGTGTTATGACTTTATCTTCCCTTCTTTAAGAAACACAGCAGCATATCTATGTTTGGGAAGAGGCATTGAGTGTCAAGAGAATGGTTCTAAAATGCGGAAAAAGATCAATTTGACGTTCCTTATATTTTAAGCATGTATATTTGGCGCTGAGGGACCAAACGTGTGGGTAAGCTGTTGGCAATCTCGAAATGGCCCGGTTAGTTAGGTCTAACACGGAATATATCCGAAGATGAAAGTCTATGCGCTGGATGGACTCCGATCAAAATAAGGAGCTCAAGAGACAAATTGACAATACAAAGGGACCTCAGGCAGGACATTGACAACTCCTGGGGATGAGTGATGATACCTTCTTTGGATCACTCAGAGGATCTCAGATATATTTTGTCATCAAGGTGCAACAGATGCTCTCTGAGACCGCCAAGATCAAGATACTTGCTCAAGTATTCGTTTTAGAACAAATCTGCTGGCTGCCTTAGACCCCCGCGGCCCCGACCTGGTGGCCAAGACGTTTCCATTCAGTGTCCTAAGAGTATTTTTGTTTGAGAAGGATCTCATATCACGCTACTTCTTCAAGAAGGGGAAACAGTCACTTAAAAAGATTTATTTGGGGATGCCAAGGGCGGTGGTAAAACAGGTGAAAGTGTGGCCTCAAGGAGCGTGTAGTGACCTCGCTCATTCGATCCCTAGCTGGCAGCCTTTGTGTAGTAGTCAAACACTTGCTCCTTACTCTCAATCTCATTAAAAGCCATAAACGACTGTAAACGGCACATGCAGGGCGTGGTGCATTGTTGCAACGGTTTACTAAAATCGTTTTTTCTTTGCTTGAACCGAGGACTCTGTATAGAAACGATTGAAGTGTTGCCTTTCAATCTCTAGATGTGCGGAACGCACGATGACCAAAGCTGGACCGTCCTTTAAAAAACTTTTATTGGAACCGTACTTGGTACTGAAAACTGATGTTGTTCCATGAACGAAGCAATGTCCTCATTTGATGCTCATTATTGGAATTTTCACTAACAGTCCCGAAAGATAACTGGCATTAACCATGATGATGACGACACACTTTTAATTTGGTAATCGGTCCTGATGGTGCAGTGATAACCGAGTACTTGCCTCATGGACCCAAGATCACCAGTTCAATCCTGACCAGGGTCAGTGACTTTTTTCAGGAGTAAAAATCCTAAGTACGGCCTCCTGCGGAAGGGAAGCCAAGTCGTGGGTCCCGTGTTGTACATTTACGGCACGTAAAAGAACCTCAAGCCTAAAAGAAGAGGCCTTTGAGCAAAATTTATCGACATTTTCATGTCCTGAATGGAATGGGATGCTGATGGCCTGAGATTTTAAAGAGTATCCGCAAATAAACCAAATAAACAAATTCGGGTATTTGCCAACATAATTTTTGAGCCAGTTTTGCAAAACTTGTGCCTTCATTTTATCACGGCCAACAGCCTCCCAATTTTCTTAGCTCACAGGTTTGGGACCCATCTCTCACTGCCTCCAGCATTAAACATCATAATACGTCTTCCTCGTGCTGAAGGTGACATAAAATACAACAGCAGGAGCTATCGTCCCGCCCTTTCTGGATGACATCGTGAGTGTCATACAAATTTTCATTCAGCTAAATAAGACTGTAGCCTTCTTAGAGCAGGTGATGCAAACGTTGAGTATATCAGAAACGCCACGATACAATAATTGCCCATTCCATTTTTACTGTTTTCTTTCTCAAGCGTTGAAAACGAAAGGCAAGTTTTTTCATCAGTTTGCGAAGCCTTATTTCTTGGTGAGGAAAATCCGAAACACTTTTCAATTTATTTAATATTTCAAACACGGCTGGAGACTTTACTATAAAAACGGTAAACCTCGTATCTAATAAAATTACAATAAAACTCGTTCACTGAATTTTGCTTTTTCATTGTTGGATTTGTTTGGCGTGACTGGATATGTTTGTTCGATTTTATACACTTTTTCTATCTAGATGTAACATTTCGGTTGTCTTCAAAATTTATACTTTTCCCAAATTGTTCTTTTCAACATAACCGTGCTCATTGCATACCGAACAGTTGTTTTTTCTTACAGCTAGTGCTTGGTAGAATCACTTTCAGGAAAATTTACTGGAGGAGTTAGCTCTTGATTTGTGTTCCAAGGTCTCCAGATCATGATATTAAAACAAACGACTTAATATACACACTGTACTGCACGCAACACGGTTAAACAAAACAAATACTACTTAAAGACTTGAAGATGGAACATGTGCGTTGTCTTGCTTCTGACAATGCATTGAAGAGGAAGAGGAGATGAAAGAATATTTTGCAACATTGCTTATTTTGAAGCACAAACACCATAAACTATCATGCGGACAAGCCGGTGCCCTGTGCACCTTCCGTTTGCTTTGATGCTGGCTGGGGATGCAATGGGCGCGGCGGCAATGCCTGCTCACATGAGCCTTTTCGTACAAAATTGACTCTCAACAACGAGAACATGTTTTGTTCTCCTAATAGTCCTAAACCTGAATCTGTAATCGAAAGAGCTAGCAGTAAGTTCAGGCACCCCAACACGCCACCTCCGGGTCGTTATTGAGGGGACCTTCGACCCGGCCCGGTTAGATATGGCGAGCTCGTGTCCAGAACGAGAATTAGACTGATCGAGACGAGTTACAATTAACAGACTCAGGAGGAAGGGCCCCTGAAGTAAAACATAAAAGCCTTTCATACTTTTTCTAATAAATGATCTTTACGCTAAAGCGTTTTTATATCAATATTTTACTTACACGTTTTGTATATGGCAATAAAATATGATAATTTCATTCCTCATTACTTCTATGCCGATGTAAACAAAATATAAGTAACACTCCATGGTGCAGGCGCCAATTGGCACTATTAGTGCTACAAACAGCTGATAAAAGATTAATTATTAAAAGATTTGCAGGTTAACCTTGTCGTCACTTTTCAACGAATTTTCTTGACAATGTTTTACAATATTAGCAGAATCAACACATATGGTTTTCTCAATGACAACTGGCCATTATCAAAGTTTAAGCAGCAATTTCCTTTACAGACTAGTAGCATCAGGGATGTAAGTCGTCCTGGTGTTAATGAGAAAAGAACATAATTATATTTATATTAGGATAGAAGTATTAGAGTGCTTGTTTTTCAATACTTCGGAAGCTTTTTGTAAAATTTAAAGTTTAAAGAATTTTTCAGGTTTAAAACGTATTAAAAAACCAATTTTATTTCCATTAAAATTAATATACGAGAGCTAAAAATAAATAAATAAAAAATACAATTAAGCATGGGATACATTAGGATAGGTCCAGATTGGTGTGGTCCTTTTCAAAGTATTCTCCGTTGAGTTGAATGCTCTTTGCCCAACGCGTCTGCCGGTTCTCACCGTGCTAGAAACCATCTTTTGACACCTTTTTCAAAACCGCCTCAGCCTTATTCACGAAGGCCTCGGAAGTACCAAAACATTTCCCCTTAACTCCTTTTTCAGACAGGGAAAGAGATAAAAGTCACAGAGGCTAAGTCTGGGGAGTATGAAGGATGGGGGACACATTCGAAGTTCCCACTCGCACCATCTTCTGTTCAGGAATCAGTAATTTTGGGACCCAGCTCACGCAAACGCTTCTCATATTCAAGGTGTCATGCAAATTCGGAAACGTGTAACATGTCTGCAAGTCTGTCAATTGTTATTTGTCAATCTTCACGAATAATGCCATCAATTGTGTTACTCATGGTTTCGTTTACTGCTGTTGCTGGAGCACCTGGACCGCCTTGCTTTGTTGTTGAAACACGGCCCTCCTTAAATATCTTGAACAATCAAAGTGCTGTGGATTTTACAGAGCATCATCACCATATGCCTGCTGCAACAATCCATGCCGGATTTCTGCAGACGAAAGCAAAACTTCAACGCAGCATATTGATCTTCATTTTGTACGTAGGCGACTGGAGAACTGACATAGTGTATTCGTCTCTGTGTACAGACGCATGCATTTTTGTCCACCAATCAGAGCTACTCCGTTTTCATTATGCAAATTATTTCGACAACGCTTCTTAGCTGTGCGCGATAAAACAAAATAAATAAAATAAACTAGCTCTCAGTGTTTTTTGACTAGTCCACGTACAACCAAGTGACCGCCACTGAACACAATGTAAGACAGAATGGTAGATTGCACTATGATAAAGCTCATTCGCCCGTTGTCTCGTTATATCTACAAAGGAAAGGATAATATAAAACAAAGCTGAAACAGATCTGCCTTTGGGAACATTTTGCATGAAACTGTATCTGGAGGTTGAAGGAGTTGCGATACCTTTGAGGCCATACTAAGCAGAGAAAAGCAAATGGAGTGCCTGCAGTAACAAGTGGTACTTCTGGCGGCACTATACAATCCTAACGTCTCCTTTTCCGATATTATTGCTTAACCCTCATCTTGCTCACTGCTTTGTTCTTTTTGCCAATATTCTTTTCTTATTCCTTTTGTATTTTGGTGACTCATTTTTCACACTGTTCATGTTGTAAAGACAAGTGTTGGTTATAAAATGCATTTAACAGGAAATAAATGAATGAGTTTGTATTAACTAACACTTATGTGAACATATAGTGAACCGTGAGTAACGAGGGAAATGGGCGCATCAATGGGAGGTTCTTTACTTCAGTTAAGCTAGGCGTCGGCTTTCAGCATTTTTGGAATCTGCTGAAAACGTTAAATATTATAGCTACACAAAGAATTTTCAGCTCCTTAAAAAAAAAAAAAAAAAAAAAAAAGCGAATATATTATTCATATACCCTTAGAATTAGTTATCTTCTTTTAGCAAATTCCGAAGGAGCTATTGCGGTTGTACCCATGAAAAGATTTTTGAAAAATTTTCTTCAAATCTCCATCGATCCTACCTACTAGGCACCAAAAATGACTATGAAAAAACCTGCATATATACTCGTATATATGCTCACAGATAATATAAATGAAAAATAAAGTAACTTTTTTGAACAATGTAACTAAAATAACTATAACTACAGAACAGAAAAAGAAAAAAACTTAAATATTCACAAAAATTTTCTCGCTATATTTTGAACATATAGTATTTTTTAAAGGCAAAAATGTTCTATTGTATATAAATATCTGTGTGTGTATGTCTTAATTTTTGTTTTTTCTCAACGAAATTCGACATATGACCTTTAATTAACAAACTATTTAATGAATTCGTTAACCAGCAACATTGAATCATTGGGGGTAAGAATTAACCTAAAGCGAAAATTTAAAAATCGCTGTATTTATATTTTTTATCAATGAAACTCGGTATATGCCATTAAAATACATTAATAAAATAGTTTCCAAAAATAAGTGAAATCAGACTATTAGGATAATGGGTTTACCTCAAATATGAAATTTAAACATCGCTGTAGCGGCATCAATATTTTTTTCGTAACGAAACTCGGTATATCATACTATTATGAAGGCGGTTACTTTAGATCCAAAATTCAAAAATCGCTCTAGCGGCATTAATATTTGTTTTTTCGCAACGAAACTCCGTATATACCATTTAAATAAAATAAGAGTAACAGTTTCTAAAAATCAAGGAAATCGGTTCATTAGGAGCAGGAGTATATCTGAAAACCAATATTTAAAAGTGCTCTAGCGTTTAATTTTCGCTCTATTGTTTCAAAACAAAACAAACAAAAAAAAAAACAAAACAAAAAAAAAAAAAAACGAAAACGAAAACCAAATTAACTCAGCTTATAAACTGTATTTATAGCCGTGCATGTTTTATATTTAACAAAAGTACTATCGTGAAGATAGCAACTATGAAATATTAATCTAATATATGAGTGAGAACTATATTTATATGTAAGAGCACCCTGTAATAGCATTCAGAAAATTTGCATTAAGTCCTTTTACTACAATAACTTTTAAATTAAATTTCAAAGACCCTGAAAATAAATAAACTTTCATTTGTATGTTGCTGATTGCGTATATTTGCTTAGTATATTATAACTGTTTCTGAATAGTAACATGTTTTTGTTTTATTGAAACATACGACCATCTTCTTAAATACACAATGTAAGTCAAAGCTTTCTGTTATTTCTTTCTATTTTAGGGAATGAAAAGATATCAAGGGCTCAGTTATTAACACAGTTACATTTAAACATGTTTAAAAATGTCCACATAATATAACTTTGTCTATAAGTCAGTGATCATATATTTCATTTAATTAATAGTATATAATTAATTATTGTGTTTTAATCTGAACAGTAATAATACTTCTAATAATGTGGTTTCTCTTTTGTAATACTTATAGATTGCAAGAATTCTAATTTTGTTCCCCTAATACCGTAACTTATTTTATTTCATTAATTAATGAGGCCTAAATTCGATGTTATATTCACTTTTAAGTTATTCAACTTGTTGAGGGATTCACTTACTTTAAGCAGCTTCAGACTTTTTCTTTTTAGGATTTCTATTGGTTATCCCAAAATTTAATAGCATTTCTATGCATTATGCGAAGTTTGAAAATCTGACGTCAGAGATTAAACCTGAAACTATTTCGATGCTTCATGTTATAAAATGCTTATAAAATACAAGTAGAATATGAACATACTTTGTTGAATGAAATGCCTAAACCGAGTCATCTCGCTTTATTTACAACACATTAATGCACCAAGACGCCGTACCACTGTCAAGGCACGTGTTTTACTGTGATTTTCTACTGTGAGAGGAATGTACGCACTTGGCAGTGTATTTTTGCCTTGCCTAATCTTAGCTCTTCACTAATTGTAATAATGCTATACCTTTGTCTTATTTATTTCTTCCCTACTTGCATCACCTATCAACATTTTCTAGAAGTTCTCTTTTTCAAAATTGGAATAATCGGAAGACGTATTCCTTCCCTTTCTTCTTGGGCTTCCTTTCTCCGTTAGCATATCAGTTAGTCCTTGACTTTCGCTCTGGCAATTTCTCCTTTGGCTTTTTGACTTCGTTACTTCCACTGCGGCGACTGCGTGTTGGGGAATTCGGTCGCCCCGGTTGACAAACATTCCCTTTGAAATTTAATTTTTAAATTTTTTGAGCTAATACAGGCCTCTCTTGTTAGCAGCTTTGGGAGCAAGATGATTTACTGTTACATAGGATAATCAATGTCTTTTAATCTTGTCAGTTGCATTATTTAGAACTATTGTTGAATTTCTTGTTAAACGCTTTTAATTCATTGGAAATGAAAATTAGACATGAAAAATTCGGGCCAAGGCAGGAATTCAAACCACGGATCTTCCAGGCTAACGCTTTATCAACTGAGCTACCGTATGAATTTTTCAACTCTGATTCTTCATTTCGAACTTATATCTTGCACAGGCTAGTGTGGAAGAACAATTTCCACATATTTTTAATTCACGTTTGCTTTATTTCTTAAAGTTTGTGGGGGGTTTAATGGTAACTTATGAACTGGTATTAGGATGGACGATTAATTTAATTGATTTTGGGTGCACTCAAATGGATTTGAGTATTTCAGTTGTGACGGCCGATAGCAGATCTTTATACAGCTACTGCACACCGCAATTCCTTCTCGCATAGATTATTTCCAGAGTATTCCACTGAATTTTGGAGGTTAAAGCTTGCCGGGCTGAATGAGGGGAAAACATGGGAAGAGGCAATAAATAACACCACGTTGAGAATCAATGAAGTGGCGTAAACTTGGTGAAGCACCACCTCTAAAGGCCAAGGCCACTCAGTCAACCAAGAAGATCATGGGACTGTGAAGGAATACTCTTCATTGGCTTCAAAGAGAGAAATAGGGAGTATATGGTGGCTTCTGCACAGTTTACGTGCTTCCATCAAATAGAAGCGTGAAGAAATGTGGAAGGACCTCCGAGCCCGTCTTATGATGCAAACTGCATATGGCGAGTGCGAAATGAAGTCACTCGAACAATTTCTGCGCGGTACTTCCACTGTTGAAACTTTCATGCCAGTAATTGTGCTCTTTCCTTTGACGGGTCCAGACCGCAAACAAAATCATTAATCGGTGCAGATAATGCACCCTGGTCAACCTACGGATCATCGTCAGATTATGAAGACATTAGTTCTCCTCCTGCTCTTCATCTTCTGAATGAATGCTAAATTCTTTTGAGGGTTCGAGAACAGTTCTTCGTTGTGCGGACTCGTCCATTTCTTTTTCCTCGTAATGCCTCCAGAATCAAGTGGTAGCTGGGGCATACAAAGGTAGCAGTTACTTAAACTATTACTTGGTTCCCTCCACACTATCGGAACGAAAACGGTATATACAGTTTACCGCCTTTCAGCCACTTTGCAAGATTTCTAGTACAGGTACCGCAAGAAATGTGGGGTCCAGAGCTTGTCCTGGTCCCCAATCTTGCACCGAAAATAAAGTGATATGCCTTTTTCACAGTTGGAGTTATAGCCTTCTTCTGCCAGGCAAAAGTTACTTCAACACAAATGTAACGAAATCTGTTCGGATTATTAAGGCAGTTACGAGACATTACTGCTGCTATTAACAACAAAGAAAAACATGGAAATGTAATTCGGGAAATACACAAATGATTAACTGACACTACAAGAGATTTTTTTTTTTTTTTTTTTTTTTTTTGATTTGGTTTGTTTACGGACGCTCTATCTCAGGCCATCAGCGTCCCATTCAATTCAGGGCGTGAAACGGCCGACAAGTTTTGCTCAGAGGCCTCTTCTTTCAGACTTGAGGTTTTCTTTTCGTGCCGTAAATGTACGACAGGGGACCCACGGCTTTACTTCCATACTTAGGATTTTTACGCCCGAATAAATCCATTGATCCTGGTCGGAATTGTACCCGCTATCTTGGGTTTAGGAGGCAATAATGTTACCACTATACCCCACTAGGACCGACTCTACAACAGATTGCTCAATACTCAATACACATAAGATTGGCTCACACTACAAGAGTGAGCACTAAACTATTGCATCGCCTTTATCAACGTTGAGATGAAATAGATTATTTCATGAAGGCCAGTTGAGTTATGAAGTGATGTAAAAAGGCGCAGTTACAAACTTGGCACCAACATAAGATTGAAATAAAGAATTTATTAATTATCCCTAAATATGCAATTTTAATTGAGTATATCCAATATCATGGGTTTACGTACCAGCTAGTCTAGAGCCAACAGACAGGTTTTGCTATCATTTTCTAGTTTACCCCCTCAAAATTGGTAAATAATTCATATCATTTCAGGGCATAATGGAGTTCACCAGAGATAACTGACAATAGTTGCTGACAATAGTTCTAGCCCAGATCTACAAAGATTGTAAACGGACGAACTGGCATGAAAGTTGACACTAGAGGTCATTAAACCCACAGTACACGAGCCTAGAACTTATCATACTCTCCTGCAACGTGAAACTTCAAAATTGAAATTAAATGTTTTTTGTAAACACGTAGCATTGTTTTTCCTAAGCGACGACACTAAATCTTACATAACTGAGTCTCTGCTGTTTCAGTTAATCACTGAAATGTTCCACATTCCGTCATGGATGTTAGCGTGAGAAGTGCGGCTATGTTTATAATGATTTCGATTTATTAAGGCGAAACTATCCTGTATTTATTGTAAAATGCTAAATATTTTAAATTGCTAATTTTTTTTAAAATGATTGACATCAACACTTAGTTGCGTAACGTATAACTATAACATTGTAGATTTATATAGTCACTTTAAAATTGTTTCCACTTTTTTCAATAGTGTTTAACGCCCGTTTTAACTGCTGAGGCATCACAAGTGGTGGGCACTGATGATACTTGAGATGAAATGATAAACTAGAAAACGATATTTTTTTTAAGAAATAAAGCATTCCAGGCCTAATTATAGGGTCCTGGGTCACCCGTGGCGGTCTCACTGTTTAGCGTTGTTTTCTGCTTCGTAAACTATTTCCACAGTTCAGTTACACGCATTTATTTACTCGTACTTTTACGTTATGTCAATTTCATGAGGACATTTAATTAAATTTCCATCTGTTTATAATTCATTTGTGTTTATAATAAAGTAAATATATTTATTATTCAGTTCTTTCGCTCAATTGTAATTAATTGGTATAGATGGCTCTTTCGTACCTAGGTATTTTAAATGAAAACTTCAGTTGCTTCTTCAAGAAAGCAGTAATATGAAATATGATTGGGCTGTTCAGTAACATATGGAAACTGATGTGTTTTATTGGGCTCATTTGTATTTTTGACACGTTTGGTCTAAAAAGATCTGCGAAATATCATGGAACAGCAGAAATATTGTAAACATGCTTATGAGGTGAAAGAAAATGTGAGGATTACGGAAGGAAAATTCACATAGGAGTGTTAGGAAACTAAGTGTTAAAAGCGCATGAAATTATAAAATTAACGGAAATGAAGAATCACTCAGAAATGAGCAGTTATAACGAAAATTAAATAATGGATGATTTTTCCTTTGCGAAACTGCTCTACGAGTAAAAACCGGTCGATCGGTTTAAGCTGGTAAGGTGGAAAACGGGAGTCAGAAAGTTTGCACATATGGTTGTCATTTAAGTTATTATTAACACTTAAGTTACATTTATTCATCATTATCAAGCAAGAAGATGCTAGAACCGCCTACTTTTATTTTCTATACATTTCTGATAATGGCTTATGGAATTAACTATTACCTTCTGTATTTCCCTGTAAGAAATGAAAGAAATTTCTTCACCAAAGTTATTTTTCAGTTCATTCATTGGTGTGGATTTGTCTACATACTTTTTCCTTTAATACTTTCCCCCAGAGATAAATATCACAGGGCGTTAAATCGGGGAACCTAGAGAGTTGTTATTGATGAATAGTTCATGAATTACTTGCAAGGAGAAGAGCTGCATGTGTCATTGCAGGGACCTGTTGGAAAGTCGCAAACCTACATTCCATCTCAGTTAATTCTCAGAAAAATGCAAAACGTTCTTCATATATCTATTACATTAATTGTGCTTTAAAATAATATAGTCTATTATTCTATCGCCACTAATGACGCACTCCTATCTTTTGGTCATATTCCTCATGAAGCACGTTAGTTTTTCTGAATTCCAAGGTAGGTTGATTTTGTGAATACATACCTAGTTGGAACCAAGATTCTCCCGTAAGGAAAGTTAGATTAGGGCCAATATCTTCACCACGCACACTCAAAATCCATTCACAGTTTTGCGAAGGAAAAACTACTCCTGGATGCAGGGTCACCCGGTTAAAGTCTTGCACTACAATAATTGTATACGGTTTTAACCTCAGTAGCTTTGTAACTGCTTGAGCAGAGGAATAGGAAATTCCCATTTGCTGAGAAAGACGTCTAACTGAATTTTTAGAGGAGCGTTCCAAAGCATATCCAGTGCTTTCTAACGTTTCTTCTGTGAATACTGTATGTGGTTTTGTACGCTTTTTTGTCATAAAGAATACTTCCCTTTTGAAGTGATTTACTTACCAATCTGTGAATCGAACTTTGATTTGGAAGATGAATATCAGGGAGTCTCTCTTGAAAACAATCTCCGCACACCAGGAGCCGATTGTGTATGCACGCACGAATCATAAATAAGTACTCCTTGGGGAACAGAACACCTGAATTGAGCATATTAGCGCAATTAATTCACTTTGACGCCCCCGAATGAATATTTAATACACTTCACATAACAAATAATAACGCTCGTCCTTCTAAATTAAACTCGAAGATACATTATCGAAATGTATCATTACCGGGCTATTTTGCCGTGGTCGTTGGTTTAAATAAGTTTTAAAACCAAAACTTTCACCGAAGATGTAATAGGCATCATCAGTGAACTGAAAGCGTCTGGAGAGGTAGGGATTCAAAAACGTTAGAACTGGGAGGGAATAGGAATGTTGGGAGAGTTGTGGCGCAGACGTTGTTTGTTGACCGGATTCTAAATCTTCTCGCTGAAAACCTCTGTTCTAGTCAGGTTTAATTATTCAGCTGTCGTCAAAATTGCCATGGAATAAAAACTGGGGGAAAAATAGAAGTAATTGCAATTCCTAGCGGCGCTTTGCTAGTCCGTATCTCATATAACCTCACTGTACTTTCTATGTTTGTTATTTTTTGCAGTAATATGCATATTATCAAAGTTATATGTTAATTCACCTGCAAAACTTAAAAGAGAGTCAAATTCTAGCTGAAGTTCTGCTCAAATTCGTCGGTAATTTTCGCTCTAATCTCAGATTCTCATGATCTTCAGTTTTGCTATTAATCGTTTTATACGAATTAAGTTTTAATATCTAGTTCAGTTTTCAGACTTAAAAAGCATAGATTACGGAGATCCTTGAAGAGTACTTAAATATTAATTTAAAAACCTTTATTATTCTACTTAACTACAGGAATTCTATTAATAAGTTCTAAGTATGTATAAAAATAAAACGGACACTCAATGTTTTAATTATGAATGTAAATATCACATGCGATTCTTGCAGATTCACTGTCCTGACAGTTACTTTAGAGACTCGTAGGCTTGCTTCTTCCACTTCTGTGCTGAAGTTACATTTGTTTCCGTCATCTAAGAATTTGGGATGGTTTGTGGGGAAGCAAAGAATTAAGTATTAATACGAGTAATTTCTGGAACAGCTCTAAACGTTTAATGGTTTTCAAAGCATGCAGCGTCTTTGGCAAGAGCGTGCAACAAAGTGGTTGTTCAGGTAGAGCATGAAAAATGCATCAAGTTCGTAAAGTTTTCACAGCTCTGCAGCACCGCTTTTGTGCGCCCATCTCTGAAAAGCAAGTTGTCTCCGTGTCGATCTTGTGGAAGAATTTGCACCGCATTAGAAACTATAAACTTCTGTGATACCCTCCTAGATACTGAAGAGGTATCGATATTGAACGATGAGAACACTTGTCTCATTCACAAGCTTCTAAATAGCAGATAGCAAGTAACAGATGCGCTTCTAAGCCCGACACCACCCCATAATAAAAGTGGCCTCTCTTTCGTGTAATTTTGCAGATAGATTTCTGATCTAATATTTCTTCAAAAGTGAGGCACCGGGGCAGTAAAACATGCTGAATATAGTTTGCAGTAAATATTTTCGAACGTGCTATTCTATTGCATTAGTTTCTGGATGTTTTTCACTTTTCGCTGTTGGTTCAATAATAAAAGAAACTTTTAGTAAATATATAATCAAAACTAACCTAACCACAAGTAACGTAGTATAACAATATTATACGTCAGCGCCTTTAGCATGACAACTTATTTAAATTATATCACACCTTACGAGGATTATTTCACTTATGTGACGTCATCTTAAAATCAACCAATAAAACGAAACAAGTTTTGAATTTTGGCCAATCACAGCCGGATATCGCACTGAAATTATCGAAAAAAGTATCAAACCTCTTTTATTACGCGAAGTGCATTTGTCCTGTGGTCAGTGTAGCCAACTCTATACCTGCACTATATAATTCCCGAGCACGCTTCACATAGACGAAAGTCGAACTATTACAGTAGTTGCCGTTAGATTTAGTAATACCAACTGAGAAAAACAAAACAGAGAAAACCTTTTACCCTTCTGAACAACTTGTTTATATGCGATTGCTTAGGCAGATATTGTTACATAATTTATAAAATTATTTCATACTGTTTGGCTGAATACGCAAAAACAATTGCTTGAGTGAATACATATTAAGTTACTTAAATTTACAAATACCGAAAACACAGAAAAGTGGTCATTCATTCTCACAGTTTCTGAATAGATAGGCATTCATAAGTAGTTCAACGTTTTATACAATTGTTAATTTTCCGTGCGGGAATTTCAAATATATATCTTTTATTTTTATTCTATTCACATATAGAAATAGTCCCAACCCCATATTTGACTCTTCTCTATTGGCATTACTGACAATCGACATTCGTCTGTTACAAGATGGCTTGAAAAGTTTAAGTATTCATAATACAAATGTACAATTATTACGATATAAGGAAGTTTACAGAAATTATATTTAAATTCTTATTTTATTCATGAAATAGTCGTAATAAATATCACTCCAGGGTCTGAGCTTTATCTCATACTCTCTTGTGGTATTGTGATAAGTCATTAAGTAAGTTATAAATGAATGTAGAACTTAAACAAACAAGAGTATGGATTTGAAAAATAATTTAATTATGTACATTGAGGCACTTGTCCCATCGATTCACAAGTCCTTGAAATCCACAGCATAAACTTCTGTCGACACCAGGCGGCGACTTTCCTACCTACTGCTTTATCGTCGAAGTGTTCAATTGGGTCGAACGAATAGAGGTGCTTGCAGCATGGTCGTGACTATATGTAGGATGCTCGAGGTCTTTCCACTTGACATTTTGCAATTGTCTTGCTTGTTGTATGAGGTCTGGAGCTTTTATACAAGAACAACGTGCCTTTGATGCGAAGTCCTGGTCGCTTCCGTTGAATAGCCTTACGAAGTTTCCTGAGACTGCTACAGTAGGAGTCATAATTTATGGTTTGTCCTTGAGGCTGGAATGCGCTAAGCAGTATGCCTTAGTGATTCTAGAACACTGACTTTCTTAGTGGATGGTGTCACTTATCCCCCCCCCCCCTCGAAGATAACGCAGGATGTTTCCACTGCATCAACGCACGCTTCGTCTCGGGCTAATAATAGTGAACCCACGTTTCATTATCTGCGATATTTCGAAATTGAATGCCCATTGCGCTCGTAATCGAGATGCTGTAATGCCAAACCCATTCTTTGCATTTTGTATTATGAGGTCATCGTGCAAAGCCTTTATGAAAACTTAATATGTCATCCATTATGAGGTAGGCCATGCCATGTGATCAACCAATAGCAGCGGCTATAGTGTCTATAGTTACCTTTCTGTCTGATCGGATTAAGTCTTCAATTCGTTTCAAATTTGTCTGTATGGCAATCTCCGTTGGCCACTGACGTGGTGTTCGTCTTCGGTACGTGTCCAAACTTCAGAAAACTTCTGCGCCCAATTGTAAACAGATTGACGTCATAGGCACTTCTCACTGTAGAGGCGAATCATTTTTATTAGTATATTTGATTCCATACTGATTATATTTGAATACTCACAAAAATCGACAACGGAACGTTGCTCGAGGATTGTACACTCACTCAGAGGCGCTGCCATCTTGCAACTGTTGTTTCACTATTGTAAACATCGATTTTCTCGTGTCGAGATTGCCACGATCAAATGCTGCCATCTAGTGGCAATAGTCTGATGCTCTTCTTTCAAACGTGTAGTACCCCACATTAATTTGTAACTTAATGACTTACCGTCGCACAGTACTACCCATTAAGTCAGTTATTATTTTGAAGTGATAAAAGATGATGCATTATGTGGCCTATCTTTTGCATCATTTGATTTTGCTATTGATCTTATGCATGTGCCTAAAATAAAATATGCTTCAGTAGCATTTGTAAATGTGGAAACATCTTTTTCTGCCTTTAAACTTATACTTATAGACAAAATATACATATTTTTGTGGAGAGTTTGGAAAAGACAATTGTAGTTTATTGTTAGGCAAACTAAGCTATTAATGTTAAACAGCGTGATCATTCTTTTTTCCTAGTTGCCTAAAAGTCCCCATTTAAAGTTTATTTCGAAAAAATACTTTGTAGGTTACTTGAAAAAATAAAACAAATATAAAGTGTGTAATTTAAGCAGTGAGATTGAGATTTTTCTTATGATGAAAACATTTTCACATGAAAATTTTGTAATTGCCTTTTTCAGGCGCCAAATTCATGTAATTTTTCAGATTATGTATTAGTGTGTTAATTTAAATATTATATTTTTAAAATCTATTACAATGACCCAAGTCCCTATATAAGCGTTTTTGGAATTAAAAAAAAAAAATATTTGTTATGCCTATTTTCAGTTTATGATTTTTAAGAGCATATTTTGGGTGCCAAATCCCATTTTTAATGCCCACAAGTCAGCAGTCTATATATAACTTTGGAAGACACCCGGATTCACCATCACACACCAAAATCGGAGCAGCAGTCAAATCAGTGGAGCGAACAGCGCCAAAGAAAACAAAGTTGGTTCCATCTGTAGGAAAGTTACAACATCAGTCTTTTGGGATGCTAAAGGAAATGTATTAATTGATTATTTCAGAAGTGTAAAGCCATAACTGGAGAATACTATTCCATTATTTTAAAGCAACTAGATGAAAACATTCTTGAGAGAAGATCGATTTGCAGAAAAATAAATAATTTTTCATTAAGATTCACAGAACTGTTTTAGCAATGTAGAAATTGAAAGATATGAAATATTAATTGTTGGAGCATTCCTCCTACGAGGAGCGTTCTAAAATGTCGCGAATTGATCAAGAAAGCACAATATTTAAGACATTTTTATAATTATTTTTAACATAGTCACCCTGTAAGTCAGTAAATTTAGTCCAATGAAATTTTCTAGCATTTTAGTACTCTCAGTAAAATAAGATTTATTCATCTGTGAAAAATAAGCGAATTTCTCAGCTTCAGCCTCATAATTTGATGTGAATATTCGTCCACCAAGCCATTTCTTAGGTTTGGAACATTGCTGGGAGCCAAATCCGGCGAATATGGCAAACGTGGAAGTACTTGCAAGCGAAAGTCATGTAGTTTTGCAAAAACAATTCCAGGTTTAACCCGAATAACATCCTTGACAATAGTGAAAAATAATACTACCCAGGGATGGTTTTAGCCTTCTGGAGGTACTATGAGGAAGTACTACCATGAGATAATCAGAAAACCGTCACCATGATTTTTCCTGCAGATGGAACCGTTTTTTCTTTCTTTGATGCACTTTCCCCTGTTTACACCCACTGTTAGGACTACTGCTTCGTTTCTTGCATGTAGTGATGAATCCATGTTTCATCTACTGTTATGAAACGTAGAAGAAGCTCGCTGAAATTGCGTTTAAACAAGTTTAAACATTTGTACGAAACGTTCACTAGGATGCGTTTTTGGTCCTTGGTTAACAAACGCGGCACCCATCGAGGCACCCACCCGTTTCATATATAAAACTTCGCGTAAAATGTAGTAGGCACGGCCTTGCGCACCTTTAGTAGGCGTTTATTGAGTATGGCATTGTGAATATGTGTCACAATCTCATTGGTCGTAGTAGTTTTGGAACAACCTGAATAGTAATCGTTTTGAATTGATGTAGACCGCGCTTAAATTAGCAGTCAACTTTTTAACAGTCGAAAACGAAGGGGAAGAATTGGTTAACGTAGAATGTAAGTCCTTCTATATTTCTGTTGGTGAGAGACCCATTCAAAATGGAGTACTTTATCACAATTCGTATTTCAGTTTTATCCATTTTGTAGAAAATGTTAACATTTGTTTTTTACACGATGGTCACAAACAGGTGACTACTCTTACGCGTCTGAAACTAACTTTACAGCTCGTCATCTAAAGATACTTAACAATTATCATAGTAATTTGGCCATCTTCACATATCTGAGTTAGGCCGAGACATTTTAGAACATCCCTTGACTCCCTTTGATTTCTATCTGTTCTCGGAGCTCAAACTTTCTCCGTGGTCAGCGTTTTCGTCAAATTAAGAGGAAATTGCAGATGTGCTGGAGTATTTTACATAACTTTCCAAAATCCATTTCAGAGACTGGATAATGATATCGAAGTCCGCAGAAAATTAAAAAAGTGTCCACAATTTAAATTGCGTTATAATTTAATCTAACAGTGGGCTTTACTAACGATGGGATAATCGAATAAAAATAATGGATTGTTAGATTATTTTGTTTCATTCAATTGTCGCATTATTTTCAAAACAATGAGCTTGTTTTCTGAATGCAGGTAAATGTATACTTTGGAAAAAAGCAACGATTATTCTTTCGAATGAAAATGTGTATGGTAGTAACATATATACAGCATGTTCGAACACATCATGAGATGTAATGTCAAGCATACAAACTGCATGGTTCTCGCACAATCTCAACGTAATCATTGTATCTTGAAGTAACAGCTGTAGCGGCAAATAATCGAAAGAAAAACATTCACCCGCTCGATTATTAAAGTCATCGATTATATTTTTCGAATGATAGCAAACAATTGTTTTCATACAGAAATAAAAACTAGCGATTATAGGATGAATGAACCGATACATCTTTGATAAAATTTTAAATATTTTTGACTTTTCACTCATTTAATAATTAGAAAATCAACAGTATTATAGCATATGTATTATATCTTATATATGTAATGTGTGTAATCGACCTTAATAAACTCAATATAATAGGGAAATATACTGTAGTAAAAAATTATCTCTCCGTACCCTAATGATGAGCAAACATTGAGAAACCTGACATTTATTTTTACATACGGAATACATTATGTTATAAATTGCCTAACGCTACTTTATTTAAAATTAAACTTTTAAAACTTCGCCATAATTTCATGAAGGGGTATCAGCAGAAAATGGTGGTCACTGACATTTTGCTTAAAATGAGATTTCAACGTAGAACGGAGATTTTTATATTACTACCAGGCACTGGTGGACGACAGTCGGAGAGTTAAGAACATAGAATGCCAAGAAGATAACCGGCAGGTGGCGAATGGATAGCAAACACGTTGCAATAACATTGCTGCCAAGCGGTTAGATATTTTAAATTTTTTTTCTTAATAATTGGAACTTTAAAGTTAAAAATAAAGGGTAGAACTATTAAATTAATTTATTTATATTGATATACCATAAAGGGACAAATGGGTGTGGGGACAGACGGAGAATGTAGATCGGGCCAGAACGTCATTTCTGAAAGGGATTTTGGGATAGGCAGGAGTACGGCGAACTGCGGAATTAAAAGGAAATTTGGGGCTCATAGTGAGACAACAGAATATAGAATTAGTGCGATGAAATATTGACTGCCCGAATTATTATGGGATATCAATCTTTAATTAGAGCAATTTGCTTCTAAAAACAATTAGATGGAATAAGACTTGGGCCTCCGATATGAGAAAGGGGTTGGAAACCATCAGCTTGGGCAATATCTGGATAGCGGATCAAGGAAACAGGAGAAGGTTAGGAATCGCCTGAAAGATATAGACAGGCAGCATAAAGTCGCACAATGTGGGGAAAAGATCTCGTTGGAAGTGCAAACGAGGTTAAAACCTGGGCGACGGATGGAGCTGTACATCAAAACAGAGGATAGATAGTTAAACAGGTACTCGCTTGGTAAATGGCGGCAGATAAGAATCTCTGATGAAAGTGAATTGAGAATCTCTCTTTTATATGGAGAGAGGGAATCGTTGTTGCATATCCTGGTATCGAACTATAGAAACACTGAAGCGTGGAGGAAGTAATAACTGCCGCGTTCGCTTACTGATTATAACAGAGGGCAAGGGGCATGCTGGGCTCTGCTGGCAGGCCCGGATGAGGAGCAGGAAGGCAAACTCCTGTCGAAGGTGAGACAATTCAGGTCTGAAAAGGCTGAAAACTAGGAAGAGGGAGAAACTAAACTGAATTAAATAATTGCATAGGTATGAACTTACTCTGTTGACTTGGGAGGGGAGTTTCCATGTTATGGATATTTTATTAAGGTAATATAGAAATTATTATTATTATTATTATTATTATCATTATTATAATTAGGTATTATTTTAACTATGATAACTAGTGGAGGAACATTTATTTACCAATACATTTAAGAAATGTACATTTTGCACATTATGAAAGCACGTACGTGGACCCGTGTGCAGGTTGTGAGGATATTATTATATATGCTAATTTGAATAAATACATTAATTCATTATTTCATTTAAGATGTAAACTGTTACTTTATTTAAGTGCATATTTGTACACAAAAGCAATAGATTATTTTATTGGATTATTTATCGATTGCACAAATAATAAATTTAGTTTCATTTGATTGCTAGGCCTCACCGTATCTCCTACATGTTTAAGCCTGAATACTTCTAAATCATAAAACTATAACGAAACGCCACCTTTTCATTCAACAACTACTCGAAATGATCCGCTTGTTAACTATTAGAACAATAGAATAGCAATATTTACACAGCCGCATCAAGTATCAGACGAATATAGAACTGGTTGCGTTTGCCATCTAGTGATGAAACTCGGAACTTGTGCACACAGTTCATAGATGAGAGTTAATTAAGGAAACTCACTTTTGACCTCCACTCGTGTTTATTTAATTATCTACCTGAGAGGAATAAAATAAGGGCGAGGTAGGAAAAAAGCTGGAAGAGGAAAAACACATTTTAAAGGCAAATTATAGCATTTCCTAAAACATTGCCAGGGAATAACACGGTTTAACATTTACTTTGAGCCACAAGGAAAGCGTTGACTAGCTCATGCCGAACACCCCTGCTCCAACTTTAACTTTTTATTTCATACAATAGGCCAAATGAAAGCTACATTTAATTTTTAGCTGCCTGTTCAAACTATAAAGTTCAGAAATTAAAGGTTGAATTATAGGCATAAAACAGCGTAGCCCTTGCGATGTTCTTTTCTTTTAATAGCGCACACCAGTAATAATGTTTACTGTTTAAGTCAAGTTTTTTGATCCCGTGGTAACTGATAGATATGAAGAGCTGCCAATGGAACAATATAATATAACTTTATCATCTTATCAGACCATTTTATTACGTCATTTGGAAATTGACGATGATAACTCAAGATTTTGCTTAGAAACTCAGGCTTGCACTGACCACCAAGAAGAGAATAGTTACTATCCGACATGAATTAAACGAGCTGCAAAAATGACACCTGTTTCTCACTGATTTTCCATAAAAAAAAAGAATTCCTTTTTGGAGCATATTGTGAGCAAAACTTTCGTGCTGTTCACGCATGTACTTTGTCTTACCATAAATACTATCACAAAGCATCAATAAACTTACACAAAATTGTTTGATATATTTTTATATACTAATAGTTTTAGTTAAATGGATATATAATCCCATATAATTATTCAATATGACCATCTCTGGCAGGCACACAGTCCTCAAGTCTTAGTGGGTCACTCATCTATTGAATTACGTAAGCCTTGCATCGGAAAATCTGCTGCTGTCTTCCAAGGGAACGCCTCAAACTTTCAACATTTGGATGACTTTCTTGCAAGCCATCTCCTGAACTCTGTACCACAATTTGTAGTCCAGGGGGTTTAGGCCCGGACTTGCGGAAGACGAATCGGAAGTCGAAATAAAGTGAGGAATATTGCCCTCAAGCCCGAGCCTTACGCACTGTTGGAAGATCCAGCTTTGTCCATGGAAGAGGATGTTATTGAGGTTCTTGAACAGTCTCTCCAACCCTGTCTCATGGTACACTTTGACCAATGTTTTGACTCCTTTTTTGCAGAAATGGAGCTCTGGGTACCTTCGTAGGTCACATCCCACCACGCAATAACGGATGCAGGATGATTGACCTTGGAGCCTTTTCAGCAGCTTCTGTAGAGCATCTGATATATACCCTGTCATTTTGAGCATTAAACGTCTCCTCAAAACTGACTATTTTTTCATCATGAAAAGGATTCTTTGATAACTATTTGCTGCTCAACTCCGGAGTAAGCGTTTTGATTTTAAGAGCCTCTGGAGCTTCGCCTCACTTGGAGGGAGGTGTGTAAGCACGGAATCCCAGGTCACTGCTGCATTTGCGAGACAGACATTTTAGGCATTTTCAGCTCACGTGCCAGCACTAACTGTTTCCGTACCGGATTTCTTCGCACACGTGCCGCCGCTGCTTTCACGAATTCTGGAGTGCGTACAGTGACAGGGTATACGTCTCCTGTGGCCGTCTTTCACAGTTCCAGTCTCAAAAAACTCTAAACAGTGCGGTATACACCTCCTGCTTATTCTCATTTTCTGGAAAATTTTGAAAATCTCACGGGATTTGCCTACCTTGTGCAAAGTTACCACAGCTACATAATCGCCCCATTCCATCTTGAAAACTAACACAAACAACTTTCCGCATGTACAGCTGAACTCTTAATGACTCACCATTAGCATCACAACTCAGGAATGTGCTGCCTGTTAGAGGGGGGAGTAGCCACGCTCAAAAGCTGTGACAGTATTTATGTTAAGCCTAGGCAGTGAATCATCAAACGCAGTGTGTGCACATTATCTTGTACATCCGTACTGATCGATGTGTATAAATGATTTAAAAGACTTTCCTGTCACTAGGCAGTTTTTTTGCAATAGTCTTTAACTACAGGGTGGAGCAATGTTTATTTACCATTTTGGAACTGGTACTTTTTTCATTGAACATGAACTTAATACACAGTATTAATAAATAATAACAATATGCTTGTCATTTATTACAATATATATTAAAATATATGTTTTCAAATGCCCTTCATTTCGATGCACTCATGGAGCTAAGGAACATTTTCCAAGACGCATATACACATTGCTGCTGATATGGCATGAATTTCATCCGTAATTCTTTCTTTAGGGGAAAGTTGCAAGTTATATGATAATGAAAAAAAAAAAAAAGATTTTGTTTTTCTAATAATCCTACAGGAAAAAATAACAAATTCACATCTGGAGATTGAGATGGTTAAGAAATGTGTCCATTAAAAGAAATTAAACTTCTTTTAAACACTGCCCTTAAAGTGCCCACAGAAAGGCGTGCAGCGTGTGTCGTTGTGCCATCTTGTTGCAAATAGACTGATGCTAAGTCAATTTTGTAGCTATGGAAACACAAAATCATTCAACATAGCAATAGGATGTTACAGTAACAGTAGTTTCGTCTTTAAATAAAGTAGGCAGCAATAATCCGAATGTTGAAAATTCTCACCAAAGTTTTACCTTTGACTATGGAAAGATTTTGGATGAAGTTCCTCACGATTCGTGTCATTGCAATATCTCATGTTTACTCTTTGTTTTTAATATCAGGTTATCAGATTCCCATTCAATTTATGGCGTGAAATGGCCGATAAATTTAGCTCTAAGATCTCTGTTTTTTCATGCTTGAGGTTCTTTTAAGTGTCGGAAATATATGACATGGGACTCCACGACTTTACTTCCTTTCCGAGGTAAACCATACTTAGGATTTTTACGCCCGAAAAAATCCATCGACCCTGGCCGGGATTAAAGTCGTAATCTCGGACCTACGAGGCAAGTATGGTTACCACTAGGCTACCAGAATGGGCGTAGCTGTATGCTGAAAAAAAAATGATGTTACAAAATTTTCTAACTACAACCCTCTTATTTTAAATGGAACACCTAATATATTTTTTATAGTTTCGTTTAAAGCTCATAAAGAGCTTTTCAAAAAGTACAAAACACTATAAATTTGTGTACAAATTAATTGTTCCTAAATCAAGAAAACAAAAGAGTGTAGCGATTAATAAAACGCTCCTTATTTAACAAAAAAAAAAAGTTTAAATTTTGTGTTAAAACTGGTAGCTCTCAACTGCTTGGCAATGTGCCAGTTGATCATACAAACCATTTAAGGAATGACTTTAGGAATGCCTTGTTCAGATCTTCTAGGTTGCTGGGTCCTTCTGGATATTCTACCGAATTCAAATAGCTCCACAAAAAGAAACCAAAAGGCGACAAATCAGGGAATGTTGCTGGCCACTCTATGAAACATCTTCTATTAATCCATCGTTGTGGGAAAACGTAATCTATTGCTGACGAACATTCTGTCCATAGCGAACTGGAGCTACTTATGTTGGAAATACACATCACATCTGGATAGCCCATGATGACCGGATGTGGAAGCAAATTTGCGATAGCCGGTACTACGTGATTTCGGAGCAAATCCAAATATCTATTAGCGTTTAGCTTTTCTCTAAGGAGGAAAGAACCAATTGTACGGTCAACAATACCAGCCCAAACATTAAGTTTTCGTGGATATTGAGTGTGGTTCTTCTCTATCATGATGAATTTACAACTGACCGGTTGTGTCTGTGGACAAACCCTTTCAGGCAGACGGTGGCTTAATCTGAGAATACAAGTTGTCTAATAAAAACTGGATTATTGTTAATGCGTTCTTATCATTAATTCACAAAAATTCATTCTTCTGTCGGGATCGTCCTCTGAAAGTTGCTGCAAACTCTGAATTTTATAAGTATGGGCATGTTACTTTTAAACTTTTTCATCAGGGAATTTTGGCATATATCTGATTCTAACGACAAATCTGTGATAGAAACTTATGGAGGAGAACATTCAATGAAGTATTTTCATCAGGATGACCTGATCTTGGTAAGTGCTTTACTCTTCCAGTTTGAATAATACTTCTTCTGTAAGGAACCAGTAAATCTACATATCAAGTAGATTCTGTCTGTTTAAATTAGCATTTTAAGTAGATCGTCTGGATCTGCAAGGCGACAAGTACTGCTTAAACTTATCCCGCATTACCTTTCGAAAGAGGAGGGGGAAAAAATCGAAATCCTTAATAGGCAGCTCGACTTGAGCGAATTGGACCTAGTGTTGCTTATAATTTTTTGGTACTTTTCTATTATCACGCCGAACGGAAGATATAGTGATTCCTTCATAGGCTTATATCTTGTCGTCCTTACGTAATTTTGCAGACTTTATACGAAAAGTTATTTGGAAAACTTACTTGGCCTGTTGGAACGTACTTTTTTATTGATCATATTTTAGATCTAGAACTTAGATTTAGAAAATGCGTTTTAATATATCCTTAGATTAGCCAAACAACTTTATTCTGTCAAACATAAGAGCTAGAGCGACTCTAAAATTCCATATTCTTTGAACTAAATTTACCTAAATTGTTGTCATTGGTAATGAAAAAGTTTAAATATTTGTTATACATTTATTATAAATATTGGAAATATTTAGCTGCTCTGTGTGATAAAATATTACCTACTTAATAATGATATTTTTTTGATTTGAGTTATTCATGGACGCTCTTTAACAGCTCAGGTCATCAGCGCCCCATTCAATTCAGGGCGTGAAACGGTGGACAAATTTTGCTCAGAGGCTTGAGGTTCTTTTTCGTGCCTAAATGTACGACACGGCACCCACGGCTTTACTTCCCTTTCGAAGGAAACCATACTTAGGGTTTTTACTCCGAAAAAATCCATCGATGCTGGCCAGGTAGGCAAGTATGTTTACCACTACACCACCAGGACCGACATTTAATAATGACTATTTCACTTGTGTTACATCACCATAAATTCGACCAATGAAACGAAACAGATTTTCGAATTTTAACCAATCACAGCCTGACATCAGTTAAATTATTGTGAAGTTTTATCAAAACCCTTTACCATGCTAAGTGCATTTGTCTTCTGGCCAGTGAAGTCAGCTCTATACACCCACTATAATTCCTGAGCTTCATACAGATTAATCAAGAACGTCATTCGGCAACGGAATTCTGCTTCCACATCTTCACCTACTAATTTCCATGTTCGTACTTTGTATCCAGGAAATTTCAGCTCCTTAATTCAAATTTCATAACTGTGTTTTCAATTATTTTCATTAATGTGTATGCACTCAAGCATTTGTTTTGCGTATTCAGCCAAATAGTTTGAAATAATTTTGTAAATTATGTAACACTACCTGTCTAAGCAAGCATAAAGTTTAATAAACACGTTGTTCAGAATGATAAAATGTTATCTTTGTTTTTCTTTTGTCAGTTGGTATCAGTACATTTAACAGAAGTGATTGTAACAGTTTACTTTCGTCTATTTCAGTCTCACGGTTTCTGAATCGTAGCTTTTCATAAAAGGTATAACATTTTATATATCTGTTAATATTCTGTGCGCGAAGTTCGCGCGAGCTCACACACACATACACACATCTTTTATTCTTATTCTATTCTTTAAATAGCTCTAAATCAGTATTTGGCTCTTCTCTATTGGCATTACTGACAATCGACATGCAAGAGGCTTAAAAAGTTAAAGTATTCATAAGTATTACATTGTTGTAAGACAAGTTTAGCAGAATTATAATTAATTCTAATTTTATTTGTGAAATAGTCCTAATAAATACCACTTCAGAGTCTGAGCTTTCCAGATAAATTCACTCCCTATTGTGAGTTTATCGGCAATCTCAGACCCTCTTGGGGTATTGCTTATGATAAATACGTTCCGTTTTTTATACATTACGAAAATTCAATAGTTTTAAATGTAATCGAAGGCTTCTAGGGTCGGTCCCTATGCAGTTATCTCGGACTTCCAGTGAAGGCCACGTGTTGGATTGTCTAATGTTTCGCTCATTCTTTGTTTCGAGTATTTTCTGGAATGAAAAAACTTGGAAATCCCACCAACCATGACAGTCATTATCGAACGTCCGAGATAATCCAACAATATTACTCAGTTTTATTAGTATTAATTGAAACGTTGAATTATTTACATATTTTCATATCTTTATATATTCTTTGGGTGTACATTACAAATATACGAGTATATCTGTTAATACTGAACGTACTGGGTGGCGCACGAAATACTGGCCCGGCCACGGCAAGCCAGCCTTGAGCCTGCATACAGTCAAACCTGCGGCGAGCCGGCAATGTAGAAATATCAGCGAGAGGAGAAAGGAGAAAGAAAGTTGCGTTATTGCAACCCATAGGTTGTTGCTATGTCAACGCTATATCAGTACTGTAAGATGGGACAAAGAATTGCTATAGTGGAGACGTAAGTCTGTACCAGTTCCATTGAGAAAATTCGGGAGAATTTCTGATGATGGTATTCCTGCAAGAATACCATATAAGATTGGTGAAAAAATAACATACAAGGGATACCTCCCCCCCCAAAAAAAAATCTTAGCCCTATTCGTTCTTACTCCTGCTCTGGGGCGAATATTTAAGTACGGGAGCTTAAAAGATTAAGACATGTACATTGACGCAACAGATAGAATGCTTTTATTTACAATGCAAGGAACCAGTTTTCGTGGCAACTGTTTATACATTTAATGAAAATGTTTTTGGTAAAAATTTAATCAAAAAGGAATTTTCTTGTGCTGAAATATGTTTAATAAACGCTTATATACACCTTATAAACCACTTAAATATAAAATTAAAAACAAGTAGCATACATTCGCGACATTTTTCTAAACAGAAAAGAGCAGATCATTCCTAATCTGGCACAATGAAAAGAAAGGTTGTTACATGCAAAGCCCGGAAGTTAGGCAAAATGCCTGTTCTGTCTGGGTGGACATATTTAAGAATCAGATAGAAATGAACACATTACCGCACATTTGGGATCGGTAGGGTCTGTTTTTATTTTCCCTGTTTTGGTTTCTGTTGCCTATTTTAAGGTTTAAAACTTTTTTTTGCCACTTTTGAATGGTTATGATTTTTTTCTGCTATTATTTACGCATTTTAAAAAGCACACAAAGAGTTTCAGTATATTGAAGTGAAAAAAATTATAAAAATTAAATGGCATGTTCACCTCACAAAAATATTGTTGAGAATCTTGTTATACATTTATTTCTTTCCAAGCAGTCAAATTTTTTCTTCTCAACCCATTCACTTAAGTTCTTCAAACAACAGAACCTTCTTAGGGAGAAGAACGCAAGATTACCTCGTGCATACGAATATCAGGAGATAGAAAGGAAGAGGAAAGTACTGCAGTTTTGAATAGTCCTGGCGAATTACCTTGTATCGATCTGCGCGTGACAATTCTAGGAAATTTGTGGTGAGAGAAACTTCTCAGCTGCATAAATATAACAAATAATTGTAAACGAGAAAGATAAGAGCGCCAAAACGGTGCAATATACAGTCCCTACGATGAGTTCATACGGAAGTAAGAGACATCTAATCTAATTCTCCTATAAACGCATAAACGGAAAATTAATGCAACTAAAAACACTGTGTATCTTTTGCTCATTCGCCAGGACTATTCAAAATTCTTTACTTTGTTTTGATAAGCGTTTTCACGATGTACTGAAAGGTAAATATTCTTTGTAACTGGTTTAAGTCCTTGCGATTAATTTTGTTTTAAAAGTAGAACGTTCTTTTTCCATGATGTAAAAATGTTGTCTCTGACAAGTGGCTGACTATGACAGTTGATACCTTGAAGAAATCTTATAACTTGTAAGCAAGAAAAGAAAGCGCAAGTACTTTAATTATGTATAGAGATATTATCAAGTTTCTTAAAACCTGTTTTCATAATGAGTGATATTACTCTCTGTTTTCACTTTTGATAAATGCCTATTTTAATTGTATTGATGCCTATTTTCAACGTTTTCAGTGCTATTTTGCTTGTCTATTTTAACCAAAATAAATGCCTGAACTTCCGCGCTCTGGTTTTATATATATATATATATATATATATATATATATATATATATATATATTATGTCACTTAGTAATAGAAATAAATAGCGATTTATATAATAACATATATTAGAATAATTAAAATAAAAGTCTTTGAAATTATAAAATATGCACCCTTTAATAGCCCTTCTGGTATAGGCAATCATTTTTCTGCTACGGCTAAAATTAAATGAAAGGTGCGGGGGTGAGGTGCAAATTTATGAAATGACTTCTTACTTGTTAATTACTTTTTTATGCCAGAATTATTTTCCAAGTAGCTTCCTCAAGTCTCTGCTTACATTTCCCCGCACGCCGCTAATAAACACATTGTTGCCACAACTGAAAGCGCCTCCAGTGTTGTTATTGATGAGCTGGTAACTAAGCTCTGTTTGGGCTCTGAACCCTATCCAGGTGCCATATCGACCGCCTGCAAGCAAAACAACGTGAGAGGTCAAGGACATGACCCGGATTGCGAGCAGTAGTTAATTATGCGAGATGAATCTGTGGCCGGCGGGTGAGACAGCAATCTGCGAACAAAAGAAGAACGCCGGCACTGAAATGAAGGTGAGATTCACAGCTTCACACTATCCGCGCCTTATTTCCTCTGCTTATCTTTGTGTCTTCATATAGCAGAACCCGCACATTCATTTTAATTCCTCTGGAAGTCTCTCTTCCCTCCCTTTCAAGTTTCCTCTACATGCTACATACATGCCGCTCACCCTATTTCCCTTTCGTCTTGCTTCATTTATCTCTTTTGTGCTACTGTCCCCTCTAGATTCATAAAGCACTGCCAGTTCTGTATATGCTTCGTAATTTCTCTCTAATTGTTATGTTACAAGGAAAGAGAAAGGGAAAACAACCTTTGTTAGAACTGATTGAAAGAGAAACGTATAAGTCTAAATTGGAAATATTTCAATATTTTATTTCTTTTAATGTCATGGCTCTTCGTTTTAACAGAAAAGTAGGATATTATTTTGTTTTGTATGTTTTACAGTTTCGTTACAATAGCAGCTCAGTTGAAGAAGCCCGTTTAAATTTTTCTACATAACCTTTTTTTCCTCTCAAATTTAATGTTTCGTCATTTGTTAAAATCTACTTACAACATAGACATTTATTCTCAAACAATTGTGGTAGCATTAAAAGTATTTACTCAGAATGGACTTATGAAAATATACCAGATCAGAGATATTTTGTTCGGGTGTGTAAACAAAAACGTACATGCATATTGAGGTAATATTCAGTGGGACTCAATAGTTCCCAATCTTTTTTGACTGACGACCCTTTACTGAACGCCCACGATATCGCGACACACTTATTTATATTATTATTATTATAACGTCCAGCAGTGTTGTAGATAGGCCGATGTTCACATGCAATCGAAATTTCTTTTAAAAAAATCTGAGTGGTATTATAACAAAACAAAGACATGTGTCTAAATTCCAACCTATCTGTACTGGACGTGTTAAAAATTCACGTATTAAATTAATGTCAAGTCTACGCTTGGTGGGTTGCATAGACTTTTTCTATATTATTCATATGGTCGATAGGCCAACATGCAAATTATCTTTAAGATGCAGCAGTCTGTTCCTTTGTTAAATTTCACTATTTTGATGGTAGAAAAAGCTGTTACGCCCAAGTATGGAGTTGAAAACGGCAGCCAAATGTTTATGACTTTCTTTGCAATTGTGGGATCGCGCATAAATCCAAAAAGACTGCACTGAATTCTATAGAAATTTTGTTTTCACAGTAGATTCTCATGACAAATCTAGCAAAACATTTTTCTTTTTGACAGATAGGTTAACGGCATTATGAATATTGATCTCACGAAAAGGAGGAATTACACATTCTATTAGGGAAGTACTTTGTTACTAAAGTAACGCTTTTACGTGTTCTTTTATTAACTTCTTTAGGCGCTCTTTCTCATTTACCGCAAGTCGATTTACAAAACTCCCTAATATAGGAAAGGGCAATAATTCACCTGCTATAACCCAAGAATTAAGTTAAGTTAAAAATTAAGTTTTTGTTAACATACTTTACTTTTGTTTGTGATTAAAATAATAGTTTCTGTTTTGTTTGCATGCTTGCAGGTAAAGAGATCAGGCTCTCAAAAATTTTGGCAAGATACACTAATTTGGTAAACCAAAAAACTATCTTTCAAAAGTTTAGCATACTCTGACTTTTCGTCTTTAAAAAAAATCTCTTCTTGAAGGTCTACTACTAAAATCATTGATTTATCCCTAGAAACCCAACGGGTTTCAGTGTGAAACAATAAATTGGTTTGCTCGGCCCCCATAGACTCGCAAACTTTTCAAACACTCTAGACCTAACTGGTCTCATTTGAACATAATTTATCTTTTTAACAGTCGTACTTAACACAGATTCTAAACGTTCCCCTTCAATAATGTTCATAATTAATGCTTCCCTGTGCAAGAAACAATAAGTTATCGTTATAGTCGGGTTCGCTACTCTCACGAAAATTATAAAGCCTTTAATTTTCCCCGTTCATCACGCTTCTCCGCCTGTGCAAATAGAGATGCATTTTCCCAGGAAATATTATGTTCAACAAAATTATTAACACAGTGATAAATATCTTTGCCTCTAGTTGTGGTTTTTAATTCTAGGCGAAATAAAAAGTATTCAATAGTATGTAAATTATATTCGAACCTAGTAATGTTAATTAATTGTCATTTACTACTTATGCCATGACTTTCGTCCAACTGTAGAGCAAAAAAAAAAAAAAAAAACAAAAAAAACAAACAAACAAACAAAACAAAACAAAAATAACCATTGATTTTCTGCTCACATTAATTTAAACGTCATGAGACATTTCTTTTATTCTGCGGTTAACAGTATTATCCGATAAAGGAAACTTGGACATTTCTTCTTCCTCGGTATGCGGCTGGTAATGTTAGATCCTCGCCAATATGAGGTTTTTTTGGGGGGGGGCTTTACAGAAACAGAAATGCGTTTTATAATGCACTAGAGGATTTTTTCCTGTTCAAAATATTCTCTTGATTTTGAAGCTACGTGAGAATTACTCCTTCTAAATGTCTTTTTAGGTTATTCGGCACCATCGACTGAAGTGACAAAACATTTCCGCATATAAGACAATCGGTGTTTTGTTTATATTCATCTAAACGTAAAACCATATTGCAAGTATTTATCATTATATTTACGAAACGCAGCAAGTTTTTGTAAAACCTGAAGGGAATTTCCGCTCATGTTATTTGAATTAGCACTGCTGTCATCCAACCCAGAACTTGATTTAGATTGTCCTTTTCGAATTAAAAATTTGTCCATGATAAAATCTAAATAAATCAATTTTGATAAAATAGTTGCAATATCACGTGCTCATGCGTATATGCTGAAACTGACCAATAATATATTCTGACGATTCTAAACTCAGTTTATTAATAAGAGGGAGGAGGAAACGATTTACGAATTATTGTTGCCAGTGTTCACTTTCATTTTAATTACCGCTAGAAAAATTAAACTGAGCATTCCTGCAGGTGTTAACGTTTCATTGGTAAAGTCTGTTTCCAAATAAAATGTACCATATAAAAGACTTCGTTGAAAAAAAGTCATAAAGAGACTTTCTAGATGGCGTAACATTTATTTTTCAATTCCAATATTCTTGACACACTCCACGAGGTTGTGCAACACGCAGGTTAGGAACCATAGCAGCAGGCCACTATTAGGGCCTTTTTACATGTAAATACATATTTGATTTTTTATAAGTTACAATTAAATATTTGTTTTATGTGTATAAACCGGGAGAGTTAGAATGATTTAAAACACATTTTATTCTCCAAATTTGCCCATATTTCCAGGTATAGTGCACCGTTTTACACATTTTAAAAACTCACGTCTTTACATAATTCAACATTTTATTTAAAATATTTGCGTATTTTATGGTTTCACAATTATCAATTTCTGGTGATAACTAAACTTTTATTTTACTAACATCATTCTTTAAAAACTAGTTCTGATTTTTACATGGAATGTGAAATATAGGAAACCAATCGTAACTGGTGGTTATAGACAGTATAATAATATGCAGTTAACATTGGAGTCATCGGGAATTTGTTGAGTGTTTAGTCTTTAGACTCTGAGAGCACTTCATCAGTAGAATCCACAAAACCTGTTTCATGTGACAAAACAGTAAAAAATGATATAGTAAACTGTTTGTACATCACAACTGCACCAAACACTCTTCTAAGGCAACACAGCCTTAACATTCTGAAGAAAGTGACACAATGTTTCAGCTGTTACAGTGGATACGTCGCAAAAGTAGCGAATGTGAAATTGAACACAACTTTTGCCAAGAATCCAGATTATAGTGAACTGTGTAATATCAAGCGTCATTTGAAGTAGTGAATTAAATGTGAGACTAGATCTGGATTTTACCCAGCGGTTCAGTGTACGCTCAAGATAGACAACCACTGCACTGTTAAATTTAGAAAATTTGTTTTCGTTATTAATTTTCTTGAAGTTGCAGCTAGTGAAACTGAGCAGCCGAGGAACTGTCCCAGGTTCAATATGGCAACGAGGCAATGCAAATAATGAAAATGTATGGAAGAAGGTTACAACAAGGCTAGAGGATATCAGCAAGTAGGAAATCGAGGTATAATTTAACACAACCTTCTCCTTGAGACTATAGAACAAAATGAAATATGGGGTAAAGAGGCACATATGCTCGTTCTAGGGAGAAAGGTGAGATCAGGAATGGCCTGGTTTAGAGTAGAAAGTTGGAAGGCTAAAAAAATAACGGATATTTCTGATATGAGAATCTGCCCATTTTGTGGAGGGCAGAATGGGTACATATTCTTCCGAATGTACACACGGGGAACACTTGAGAAAAACGCTGTTTCCAGAAAGTTTTTTTTTAAAGCAATTAGAGGTCGAATGGAATGCTGGGACCTGTTTGCGAACCACACTAATTGGTTCAGTGTGAGCAATTTCCTGGCCAAAGTGCGCGAAGCTAGAAGCAATTTATTTTCTGGTTAAAACGCAATAACAAGATAATTATAAATAGGTCACATGTTTCAATTCATATATAATTCTTCCTATTTTTAAAATATTTTGTTTATCCATTATTATTATTATTATTATTATTATTATTATTATTATTGTATTGTTATTATTATTATTATTATTTGTCCTCCTTTCTAATTGTGTATTATTCTTAAGCATGTGCGGTCTACGTCCCAAGCATAAAATATATTTTAATGTGTACATCGAATTTTATAAGAATAAAGATACACCTACTGCTACTACTACTACTACCACTACTACTACTACTACTACTACTACTACTACTACTACTACTACTACTACTACTACTGTTACTACTACTACTGCTGCTACTACTACTACTACTACTACTACTACTACTACTACTACTACTACTACTACTACTACTACTACTACTACTACTATTACGAAGTTCACATAAACAATCTATATGAAAGCACTGGTAATACAAACCCATGTTTCCAGCTAGGACGATATTGGAAGGCACGACTGGAGATTAACAACTGATTGTTGCATATTATGATGCGTTTTGAGAAAATGAAAGCAAGGAATTTTAAACGAATACATTTGTGGCTATGTATTTCTGTAAAATCGGTTTACAACGAGTAACATTAAAACATGAAAATTCTGTAGTGCAGTATGAAGCATGAAATTTACGAAAAATTAATAATTCTGAATAATATTAAAACAGGTAAAATAATCTAACAATGCGTGAAATATCTAAAGGCAAGTAAAAATATACAGAAAAACGTTCTACTTTGGTATCTTTTAAACATTTAATTTTTTCTGCTTAAATACGCAACATTAAAATATGTAATTATATAAAATCCAGAATGAATCTATCATACATTTTGGAAATGTTCTATTCGAAAATTATTTATAACAGTTTGTTGTCACGTAGATAAAGACGCGGACAAGATAAAAGGCCATTTTCATGGACAAAGATGGACTGCAGGATTTTTGTGAGAGGAAGGCATCAAAACTGCAGGAAATCACAGACGTTTAATGTGATATATGGTTAAGAAATCCATGCACAGTATTGTTTACAATTGGGAAATACTCAATGGGATCGCTAACGACAGGGTATCTGCACACAAGAAAGTGAGTGGTACTGGTCGTCCGTCAACATCGCGGTCTCCCAGGAACATTGAGGTTATGTCTGACTGAAAGGTGCATAACTTTTGATGAAATGGAATTCACGATTATTTGAATATGAAACAAATATGTGCACATTAGGTTCTACGGGACTTGACACAGACTGAAGGGTTGAAGTCTGTCATTAGCTTCTGGAAATGCATAATGAAGATGCGGATTTTTGGGAAAAGCTGGTGACTGTTGACAAGTCATGATGTCACTGCCACACATCAGAGAAGAAAACAATGGAAATATCCAAGCAGTTCCATGAAATTTCTTGCTGCTCCACTACTAATGAACTGGCTTCCTCTTAACAGCGAAGATCCTTACACGGCTTAGACGCAGGACTCAGCAACGGCGAAAGGGAAAGTTCCTCCAACATGACAATGTGCGGCCCCTCACCGCTAAGTTCGATGGGGTTCATTGTTGTGCCACACCCACCATATTCACCAGATCTCGCTCCTTCTGACTATGCCTTATTCGACATCTCGAACGCAGAAGTTTACGAGTGGTACGTAGTGCTACATAAATGGTTTCACGATATCAAAATGAAATTATCAGGAAGATGACAACGGTGTATTGAGATCCCATGAACATCGAAACATGCTGCATAATAAAGAAGGTTACTATTGTTAAGTCATTTATGAACGCCTCTCGTAAAATGTTTTATATAACGTTAGTGATACATAATTGAAAAAATCTCCTGCACTTTGCTACTGATGGACACAACAAGATCACCACCTGCCTTTCTTAATTATAGCTTAGGTTTGTCTCTTTTCTATGCAGCAAAAACATTTAGAATAGCTGATGGATTTTCGCTTGTATAAAGCTCTATATTTAACATTTTCTGGCGCATAGCAGCAGCACACACACGTGCACACAAAACAAAATAAAAATACATGCATTCAATTTGTAACACAAAGTAAATAATAACAGAATAACTATTGTGATTTAAATTAGCAAAATCAATCACAAAATGTTTACATTACAAAGTTTTATAGCGTGTTTTGGCCTCTAGCAATTCGTATGCCAAATTATAGTCAAAAAGTGGACAGAAGCCGATTATATAGAGCCAAAGTAGACAAAATAGGTCCCATTTGCAGGAAATGTGATTGCACAGCCTTTTAGGGCACTATGATTATCTTCAAAAAAATGAAACACAGTGTAATATGTCGGTCCTGGTGGTGTAGTGGTTACCATACTTGGCTCCTACGCCCAAAACGCGGGTTCGAACCCGGCCAGGATCGATGGATTTTTTCGGGCGTAATAATCCTAAGTATGGCTTCCTTCGGAAGGGAAGTAAAGCCGTGGGTCCCATGTCGTACATTTACGGCACGAAAAAGAACCTCAAGCTTGAAAGAGAGACCTCTGAGCAAAATTTGTCGGCCGTTTCACGCCCTGAGTTGAATGGGACGCTGATGACCTGAGATGTTAAAGAGCGTTCATAAATCAATCAAGAAAAAAAAAAAACAGTGTAATATACAGTAAAGGCGGCTTGGAGGTTTTGCAAGATCGAATACTTAGTGCATGTCACGAAATTGACTGTTATTACCTGTAAGAGTATTCTACTTTGATAGATCTGCATAAATAAAAAGAAGACATAACTGAACATAGTTAAACGACTATCAGGCGTATGTATATCCCATTGAAAGCTAATAATAATTATTACCGAGTGTAAGCATTCCGAAATATTTACTGTTGAGGCTAAAGTTTAAGTCACCGAGTTAGTGATAGTTAACTTTTATGTTGACACTACCCTTCTTCTTCTTCTTCTTCTTCTTCTTCTTCTTCCTCTTTCAAAGATAACTGATTTTACCTGTTCCGATCTCTGTTGTCAAGCTGCCTTTTACGGGATATACCCAAATCTCTTCTCCCAATTGTTTATAATTCATTATTTTCTTTGGCAATCTATTCTCTTCATCCTATCAATATGATCTTTCCATTTCATTTTATTTTCATACATTTCTTTTTAATTGAATAAATAATAAAATCTGATTTTATTATTTCATTTCGTATTTTATCACCGCTTGTGCATTCTCTTACATATTTCATAAATTTCATTTCCGCAGACTGTATACATGATTTGTCTCTTTTTGTCACTGTCCACGATTCGGAATAGTAGGCACAGACATAACCTTATAAAACTTAATTTGGGTTTCTCTCCTAGTTTTTATTCCTAAAACTCTTTTAATTGTTCCACAAATGGTTTGAAATGTGTTAACTTTCATCTCAATGTCTTTTAAAATTTAAAACTAACATTACAGTGGGATATCTGTTCTAATATTTTTATTTATTAGTATCTTCGATCTAATAGAATTCTTCCATTTAAAGGCCATTATCTTTGTTGTGTTTGTAGATATAGTTAAATTGTAATACATTGCATCTTGGATTAATCTATACACTGCTCTTTGTAAACTATCTTCTGTTTCTTAGATAACTATTTGATCATCAGCATATAGTAACGTCTTTAAAAATGTGTTTGGTGTTATTTTAATCCAGGCAGTATTTCATTTTTCCACCTGATAACTGGGTCGTCAACTTTATTATATATATATATATATATATATATATATATATATATATATACAATAAAGTGGGTGATATACTGTCCCCTTGCCACACAACTTAATTTATTAAGATTTAATCTGAAATTTTAAACCTATAGTAATTATTTTAATAATTACATATAAACTCTTAATGACACTAATAAGCCTCTTGTTTCTACTATTTTCTATAAAAGGAGCATTTTTACTTTATCAAAGGCTTTCTCAAAATTAATAAACGCTATAGAATTTCTAGATTAAATTCAAGACGTTTTTAACTACACTCTCTTGTTAACTAAAGTCTGCGATAATTTTCTGTTTGAATAGGTTAGGACAGTAATACAAGTTTTGATGCTGAATAAAATTCCTCGGAATAATTCTGACCAAATGACACTAGAAGTTCCAAGTTTATACTTTTTCATTAATGAAATATTTTAAATATGTTGAAAAGGATTCCATCGAATAATAATTAATAGAAATACTAAAACAATCGCCTGGTATTATTATTATTATTATTATTATTATTATAACAATGCACAAAATTTGAACGATAATTCATTTAAAAGTTAAGTTTGGAAAGATGAAACAGATATAGAAGATTAAATGGAATAAAACAATGCACATACGTATTTTGTAGGGAAATGTGAAAGGAGGATGGACTTTGTGTGATTAAAAGGATTAACGTTAACGCGCACGTATATATTGAACTCGATCTCAGTACGATCCCCGTTTCGTGCATGGAAATCCGTTCCCAGTTTTAGTAGAATCAAATTTGGTTTTTGAAATCCCCTTTTACATGAACATTTTCAATTTAAATCAGTTTGAGTAGGACATACAAAAGAGCTAAAAAGCATTCCCTTTTCTCTACTCTAAAAAGTACTTAGTGATGGTAAAATTGAAAGATTAGAAGTACGAGTTGATCGAGCGTCTACCATACTCCCTTCTGACTTTATTCTCTTCCTTCTGGTCAGCGTTTTTCATTAAATCAAGAGGCGATTACAGCTGCAGAGGAGTATTTTGGAAAGTTACTTCGATAATTGTATTGGACCACCGCTTCAAGCTAAAACTCGCTCCTTCATTGTTAATAGGATAACGTTTATTTTAAGAAGCGATAAACATGAAAGGTGTTGACTTGTTCCACGAGCTATGAAGGTGGCAATATCAGCAATTTATCCGTGGATACAGAACACATTAAGTAGTAGGACATTGAATTTAATCTCCAAGAGAAAAACAGACGCTGCCAAGGGTTGCCTACCCCAATCGTTGTACAAGAAAAGCGTCTTCTGGAGGGCGATGGGTTGCTAAATATTGTATATGCAAATTTCTTGCTTGTTCCTCCCTCTGCTATATTGCGTAACGAAGGAGAGGGAGCGTTCCTTCCTTTTCTTTCTCATGTTTATGGATGAAGTTCCTTGTCCCATAATCCTCTGCAGCAAGCAGCTCCTTGGAGAGGTTTATAACACGGCGTAAAGCCTAGAAACTGACAAGCGCACGGCGGCAACGAGACTTCCCTTACTAAAATTGGAAAAGTATTAGCCTCTCCCAACTTGCTAGGTATTTCAACACCCTGCTTTACTCTAATTGAGCCTATAAAACTGTCTCTAGAGTTTTCTATTACAGTTACATGGTCGTTCTTTTATGCTAGAGATCATATTTCACCCTCCTTACCTGAAGGGATGCATTATGGTCGTATCCGAGTGATATAGGTTTCCCAAGTGCAGAAAGGAGCAGAGCTACAGCAGCGTGCATACCCAGTGACCCAAACTGTTGTTTTATTTGGTTTATTTAGGACGCTATTTAACGTCTCACGTCATCAGCGTCCCATTTAATTCAGGGCGTGAAACTGCGATAAATTTAAAGGAAGGATCTTTACGTCCGAAAATATGTATCAACTCTTTTCGTGATTGAATCCTCGATCTTGGGTCTACGAGGCCTATGGTTACCACTAGACTGCCAGGATCGACTGGTTAACCATAAGGCATGGCCATAAATGTCGATAATCATGATCGATAGTAAAAAAAAATTACATTTTACAAGATCAGAATCATTCTAATCAGAACAGAACAACTTGCAAAGGAAGAGAAATACGTAATTAATTATACCTACCAACTAGATCGGTTTACAGGCAAAGATGTTGCAGGCATCTGCAAAGAAACACTGTATTTCATCTAACTTTCTTCCTTAAGAATATGGCGGTTCGGAACACATCTCTTATCATCGAGATACTGTCTCTCTCGTTAACTTTTTAACTAGTTAGTGAACAGTTTCTTAATGTGCAACATTTTCTTGCGATCTCTGCAAGAATGCGCTTCCAAACATGTATTGTACATAAAAACCCGTTCTTCACACCTACACGGATTTCCGATATCGTTAAGGCGCGAACTCGTGAGTGGGAAGCCTGGGGTTCTATTCCCATCAAGACTGTCCTCCCTGTCTGAGATTTTTTCCAGGTTTTACTCAGTCATCATAAATGACAAATGCCGGGGAGGCACCCTAAAATTAAACCTGGAACGCTTCCTTTCTTTAAAAAAATATATTTTCCCAATTTACTTAAAGTCGGCCCTGGTGGTGTAGTGGTAACCATAGTTGCCTCCTAAACTCAAGATTTGCAATTCAATCCCGACTAGAATCAGTAGATTTTTTCGGGCGTAAAAATCCCAATTACGGGCTTCTTTCTGAAGGGAAGTAAAGCCGTGGATCCCATGTCGTAGATTTACGGCATGTAAAAGAACCTCAAACCTGAAAGAAGAGACCTTTGAGCAAAATTTGTTGGCCGTTTCACGCTCTGAATTGAATGGAACGCTGATGACCTGAGATGTTAAAGAGCGTTCGTAAATAAACAAAATTAACAACCGTTCTACAAGACTATATGAAAGGGTATAACCAATAAAGATAAATTAGCATACAGTTCATTCACAATGAAAGCACCGAGTAATAAAGGAATGCACAACCTCTCGCCTACATAATCTCCTTCAATATAGCTGCAAGTTGCTACCTGCACGTGCAGTATACTGCCTCGAAGCAGCCACGCTCTGCCGAACCATAGCTCAAATAAAGTAACTGTATAAATCGTGGATATGAGCTGTTGTTTACATAACGTAAATTTTTCAGTCATTTCCGATCGTTTCTTTTTAAGGTTAAAAGATTTAAGCGTTTTAAATGATTTTAAAAATATTTAAAAACATTTCAATAATTTTTAGACTTTTAAAAGTAATATATTTTTTGAATAGTGATCACATGAATTCATTTGTATATAAATGAGTAATAAAGCAACTCTTAGAACAATGTAACTAAAATAAAAAGAACTAGAGAAGCAGAAATAGAAAACATTCTGCTTCTATTGTTCTGTTTATGTCTCTCAGCGCGACATGATATGTTTTGGCGGCTGTAAACGCTGTCTGTAATAACAGTTTCAAAGAGATGTCAGAGTCATGTTCGCTGGCACTATAAAGGTCTTATCGTGATATTCTCACAGGAAAGAATTCCGGCAACTTATAGTTACGTTTAAATAAACAGTTGGCAATTAATTATTAGGGTTCCGATGGCACACACCTGCAGATAGCTGTGTATTTTTTTTAAAAAAGAATAAATACTCTCAGCATGTATTAATTAGTAATCAATTTATTTATGCAGAGTTACCTGGCGGAGAATACAGGCAATAAATTCATATTCGTTACTTGCGCACTCAAGAGTTCGATCGGGAAATCAAGTTGTGAAAACTGTATCTTATTATGTTGTGATTGGGATTGCAAGTTTACAGTAATAGTCTCTTGGTTACGGTGTCAACGAAAATAAAACACATCTGAGAGAAAGCGCAAAATGTAAAACTTCGTGCACAAAAGTAAATATACACTTAATAGGAATGTTTAAAATAAATTTGTTTTAGAGCACTTGACATCCAGTCTCCCCCTCTTCAAGTATGCACCTGTGGTTATTGCGGAAGTGGATAGAGTTTTCTGCAGGCTAAACAAACTATGTCCCCGCCAAGAACCTCCAGACTTTCACGTTGAGAGCAGTAGTAGTGTTCCGATTAAGTCAGGTGTACAGATATTGCACATGGGTCGCAAGACCGTTCATGCTCTTGTATAATATTTCATTTCTGAATTTAATGCTTAAATAATCGAAGAAACCAACAAATTTAACATGAACGCACGGGCGCGAGCGCACATGCATACACACAAACACATTCATGTACATTATTTATAATATTAATTATGTACAACGTTTATAGAAATTACTTGTCCCTATTCCATTTAAAAATGTCCAAGCTGGGAAGTTCTGCCTATTTACAAGTAAATCCCAACATGCCAATCTCTCCCTATTGGAAGTAAAAAATAAACCCGGGAGTAGTTTTATCTTAGCATCTTCTGTCTGTGTACACTTAGCCAAAATGTGCACCCGTTTTCCGGTTCCTCCTGCCGTTCTCGTCAACAACCTTTCCAGCCTCCCAGTCTAAGCCATACTATTTCCGACCTCTGTTTCATGCCTAGCTGCATGATGGAGGTTTCTTTACCCCATCTAATTTTTATACGCTCTGCAGGTTCAAAGAGTATATCTGCACGCACCGCTCTTCTGTTTCCTGCCGGTTGGTGTAAACATTCTTATTTTGACTTTTTTTCACTTTGACTGTACCTGTTTTCTTATACCCTAACACAATTTGACAATTTCCGCTGTACAACCTCTGCCCACCATTTTGAATATTTTATTTTATTTAAGATAGTTTTTGTAAGCATGCAGAGGAGAGCTGTTAATTTAAAGTGGAATATTTATTCTTATTGTACATAATTTATGGTGTAATTTTATTTTTAGGCATACTTAGATCCTCTTAATCTGTACCTGGACGCTAATGACCTTAGCAGTTTCGCGCCCTTTAAACAATGATCATCATTTATCTGGGCCCGTTAAAGAATCAGGATTTTTTGTTATAGATTGTGATTTGGCAAGTACGGTTTATATAACTACCTACAGTCTTTGGTAAAAGAGATTACAAACATTTTCTCAGGTATAAATAATGTAATTTTTTCTATAAAGAAAGTTTACCCAAAGTTTCCGCCGGAGCGAAGCTGCACTTTGTTAATCGGATCATTATGAAGAAATTAAGAGGTAAAATTGACAAGTTCGACTCCCTGAAGCGAATGCTTTTCAAAACGTAAAAAACGTTGCTTTTCTTGCATTCATCAAAACCAAATTATAACAGCTTCCCTGCAGGCGCTAATCATCGCTTCTGCTAAATGAAACAATAAACGTCATTGCTCCACTTTCGACGAAGGAAGTTCCAGGGTCATTCGGCATAATTTTCTCTTAAAAACTACTTCACATTTTTTCAGCGAAGTCCAGAGTAAGTTAAAGTAGAAAACGTCTCTGCAACTATTCAAAGAAAAGAAATACTGTGCCACAGCATTGGTTTCGCTGAAATATACACCCATGATTCTGTTTTGACTGGAATAAACATTTTATTACTACAAAAGATATTGTAAATTACTTCACAAAAGAAAAATTGACACTCCGCTCCATTTCATAGACATTTACCAGACTTTTCGATCAACTGTGACAGATAGCGTACAAGTATTGCAATTATACTATTATTAAGATATAATGTACACCCAATGAAAGAGGATAAGAAGGGTAGAGAGACGACAGAAAGAGAACACAGTGAAATAATCGAGCAAATAACATGAGCTAATAGACATTAAAGCCAGCATATTAATAATATTGAATGTTTGATATAGCTGAAGCATTTACCGTAAATTAATCGAACGAAATAATACAATAATGCCTCATAATTTTCTCCTGGTAAACAATGCCCATGGAACAAATTCATAATGCATATTATGAATTAGGAAATTAATACGAACTTCAAATATCGGAAATGTCCATAACTGCCTGGGGTTAAATCTGGCGAAAATCAACACTGATCACCTAAAATGCATACATTGGGGAATGATAATAAAATAGCAGGTACGGAAAACATAATTACTGTATTTCTTAATTATTGAGGCTCAAATGAGTATGAAATAGATGAATGAAAATAATCGTAGAGCACCGGGTTTGAACCTCCAAAATCCGATGCACTTATTTACGGATCACCAATTCATGTGAACACGGAGAACTTTTCCATAATTTACAATATAGCATCATTGTTTTATTTATCTTTAAGATCTGCAGGCACGTTCTTTCATACAGGTCTTTATAATGCTCTGCGTTCATCATTGGTGCCGGTTGGGCAGAAAAAAAAAACAAGTATAATAAAAGAGCAACTTAGAGAAAAACATTTTAGTCATAAAGAAAATACTACCATCTGTGATTTATAGCATTAAGGGCAGCTAATTGATAAAGCATGAGCAGATTTTGAGTTTCTGCATGGGTGGCACAGTCTGTATTCATGGACATACGCTTTACCAAACTACAACTTCAATTTTGGAGGCATTGGTTAATATTACAAAAAGTGAATCACTTATAAAGACATGCACTTACTGGTGTCACCCAAGGAGATGTTGGAATCTCTTTCCTTCGTTTTACAAACATTTCTGGCATCGACCAATGAATTATCCATCACTCTTCTTAATTCCCTTGCGAATATTGGCTTTTTTTATGACGGATACTGGTCTTCAGTTCCTCTAAGGCGCGTGGATTTGTCCTGTATACTTTATATTTTGTCATCGTCGCTTCTTACCTGGCAATCTTCCGTTAATTATAAATTGCAATAGGACTCGAAACTCGATCATCAGGGATTTGTTTTAATAATCTCTTGTCAGTGCGAGCATACGAATCGTAAATGGACACTCGTTATGGAAATACTTAAGTCAGGTTTCAACAGCCGTTTAGCTCAGATTGATGACGCGCTCTGACGCAGCTCGCGATTTCGGGCATAGTCTTAGCCGACATCGCTGCTGGACTGATTGACTAACCCGCATGTACGGTACTATCGACTCGGCCAAACAGAACAGAAAGAACACATGGGATAAATCGCATGAAAGTACGATGCTGGATTAGTAGAATTAACGTGCTTTAGAACATTTTTGTTTTTTTATTTTTCAAGAATTAAGATATTCACAGTTTGCTGCGAAACAAGCGTTTTGATGTCTAAACAAAATTTATTCACACATTGAAAACGCGTCTCGAGTGCGTATTGCAGTTGATATAAAATTCCAGAATGTTTTATATTTTTCCACACATAAAAGTCAATGTATTCATTATATTTTGATAATCGCTGATTTTGATAATCCAAAAATTAATAAATAATGTTGCACTAACGCAATAAATCACTAAAGGAAAAATAAACTTGGACTGTTTTATAAAATGAAAATAATATGCGGTAATATTGCATTTTTGGTAATATTTGCACGTTATAAAATGTAAAGATGTCCCATTAAAGAGTTCATAAAATAATTTGCATTTTATAATGTATTGTTAAATGATGTGTAGAAAATCCTAAAAAATTTCGTGTTTATTTTTTCCAAGGCTATTCATATTTTATGTTTTCAGCCTCGCTTGAGTAATGATACCGCACCTGTAACAGTCTTGTCAGAGAAGTTGCCGCATGGGTTAGGCGAAGCCGGCTGAGGAAAGTATCTTCTGATGGCTAGAGCTGTACAATAAAAATCTAGGTATATATTTCTTCTTCTACTTCTTCTCCCATTTTCAAAATTTTATACTTTTAGTCGTTGCGGTTGTAAAATTGATCTTTCCATCTCTTTATTGGTCATTCGTTATTTAATTTATTGTTCATATATCGAGGGGAGGTCTGTTTCATCCATTCGGTTTATACTGTATAGCATTTCTTTCATTTAAGCTCTATAAATGTATTTTTTATTTTAATTTCGTCGTTTTTTATTGCTAAATCTCTTAAGTGTGGTCGTAGAACGTACAAATCTCAACTCAATGACTGAATTCTGCTTCTATTATTCATTGTCACAATCCAATTATTTCCCCTTCTTTACAATAATATATTTACTGTCTTAACATTTTAAAACTTCATCTGACTGTGCTCGGGTTTTCGTGTACTAAGTATTCGATTTATTGTTTTAAATTATTTGGTACATAGTTTAGATTAAAGTCACCTTAGGCCTTAGGGCAAGGACCTCGTTCGGTAAAGAAAGGAGGCTAAATTTTAGCAGACCTTGTTAGGCACTCCTGGAAAGATAATCCTAATTTGATTTGATTTACTTTTTAATAATTTTCTCTCACTCTGTCTCAGTCTTCGCTTTGTAGACCATGGGTTTCCGAAGATATTAAATTTTTATGTCAATCCTATACATTGACGTTCCATATTTGTAAGTCCGATCCTAGGGTCCCAAGCTGTCAGTCTGGGAATTTATCTGTTGAAAGTTGTTAAAATTTACTATGCTTAAAGGGAGACATAGAACATAAGAGCAAACACTAAACTTTCCGCCTCTTCTTTGACACTGCGCACGCGTATCATTAGATTATTGCTAGTAAATATAATTATTTAAATATGGTTATATGTTACACTGAAAGTCGAAAGTAAGTGACTTTTGTACTTTTCACAGTCCCTCACCTCACACCTTAGCAGATTTCCTATTGGAAGATTAGGCACAAACGACCAACCGTTAAGTACTATCGAAGTATCCTATTACCCCCCAATCAAATCAGTTCAATCCAATTCAATGGGGGTTTTTAATATCTTTTTTTATAATTTTCATCATCAACTGAAAATTTTGTGCAACGGTTGACTTCGCTGTTAATAATTTACTAATGACTGTTGCTTATCCCAGTATTTGAAACGAATACATTCAAATTTCACTTGGAGTCACAGTGGACGTCCAATCACTAAAAGGGGTTCATTTTAATCGGACATTCGACTTGCAGTGTAATATGTATGTGTTTGTATGTGTGTGAGAGCTGGAGACAGAGAGAGAGAGAGAGAGAGAGAGAGAGAGAATGCACATATATAGAAAGTCTGTTCTATAAAGAACGATTTTTTTTGTAACATACCTTTTACTCATTCTCATAATTTTGAAGATATTTCTCAAAGTAGTCCCCGTTGGATGGAATGTACCTGTCCAATTGTTTTCAAGTCTTTAAAGAAATGCTGGAAATTATTTTTTTACACTAGAATCGCCTCCGCAGCATTCACCACTACTCCTAATAAGGAAAAATGTCTCCCATGAAGGTGTTTCTTCAATTTTAAGAGAATTAAAAATCACGCTGAGCCAAAACTGCGCTATAGGCAGGTTGAGGGATATACCTTCACAAAGATTTTTGTGAGATATTCAGTAATAACATTTACATTGTGTGGCCGTGCATTATTGTGGGGAAGACTCTAAAGCTTGTTTTACTGCAGGTGGCCTTGCAGGTGTGTGGTATGTCCTAGCAGATATCTCTGCATATTCCTCAGTTGCAGTTGTTTGTTCAAGTACGACATGCTGGGTAAGCCATTTCTTGAATATCGAAAAATGGTATGACCATAACTTTCTCAGCTGAAATAACCACTTTTTTATGTTGGTGACGATGTAGATGTCTACACAGAACTTTGGTGTTTGTTCTGAAGATGGAAATGACGTGGTCAAGTTCACCAACAGTGATTACGTGTTTGTGCACGGTGGGTTCCAACACTGCAGATCACAGGCTGCTCCATCAAGAAATATGGGGCTATCATTTTATTATGAGTAAGGGCACACAGTACTTCACCTACTTCACCTTAGGGGTGTCACATTCACTCTCATTGTAGACATAAGGATTTTCATAAGCCCATATCCTGACTTTATGGCGATGAATATAACCACACACCTCATCGCTAAACACAACCTTCATCATTGTCCATCACATCAAGCATCTGTACAGAAAACTCATATCGTTTGAGTTTATCAGTTGGGAGGATATCGTGTAACAAATGCAGTTTGTAATCCGTAAATTGGAGATGTTTCTTTAAAACTTTATGAACTGTAGTGTTCTTTAGGCCTAGATTTCGAGCACAGGTACGCATCTATTACTTGGGGCTCCCTAGCTATAGCTTCATCAGACTCGTCAGTAACCGAAGGCTTATCTGAACGTTTTTGGTCTTACAAGCCGCCAGTTTCCTTCAGCTGCTTATCCCACCAGTGGATGTTATTCCTATGAGGCGACTCCTCATTGTACGGGCGGCGACATTCACGACGAACACATATCACGGATTTAAATTTTGCAAGCTGCAGAAAGCATTGAACTTTCTTTTGCACGCCCATATCTTGCTAAATGGCGTAACTCACTTCACTGCTGTGTTGCATCATTACCTGCACATGAGCAAAAAGGAAATTTATGTTTCAGAAACTGTTCAACGTACTGTAGGTTTCATCCTTTGGTTTTGTTTCATTTAGCCATTATAAGTGTTCAAAACTGTACCATGACTTTACGGACATACTGTAGCTCGGTTACATTTTGGGGGGGGGGGGCAGCCGTATAAATAAGTTTAAAATGGCGAAGTTTACGTTTATTTCTCTACGACACCTCCACATATGGGGGGGGGGGGGGAAACAGCAGTACTACATTATGTTCTGTTTCGAGCTCACAAGGTTTTGCCTGTAGAATTTTCTACTATAATTAAAAATTGTCATTATTATCCAGGTGGCCCATTTTAAGCACCACACCCTAGATATAAATGCAATAACCAGTACCACGCGATCAGTTTTGTTTTCATCCGAAGTGTTTTTGCTAATAGGCGACATGCTCATAAGCCGGGGGACTCGGTGTTTAGCGAGAGGGTAAAACAATAAAACAACCCAACTTTAGAGGCTCATTACACACCAACTTGGGGGAAAGTATCACTGATCGGACTGTATTAGGAGAGTTGCCTTTTAAGGTTTTAAGAACGACCACTAGGTTGAGAAATGTCATCACTATTTTCACAACAATTGACATTTGTTATTATGAAAACAATTGCAGCCTAGAAAATGACCTAGTAGTTTGTTTACAGTGACGTTTAACCAAAGCAATTTTGCGAAACAATGGAATTTTCACGTGAAAGTTTTCGTTGGACGACTTTTAAGATTTTAGTAAAGGTCTACTTCAATAGCAAGCCATAGAATCTCTTTGTTCAACTTTTGGGAATGTGGCATCATCAGAAAAGACTGTTTTCAATCGGTTTGCACAATTTCCTCGTGGTTCTGCGGCTCTCGGTGATGACCTTCGTTAAGGTCGACCAAAATGGTCGTCATTCGAAAAACATCTATGTTATGTGCAACATAATTGAAGATTGGCATGTAATTTACAGTGATATAGAGACATCCTTAAGCATATCGAAGACCACAGTACATATTTTGCATGAACATTTAGCTGTGAAAAACATCTGTTCCTTATACATTCCGCATAATTTCCACCGAGGAACTGCAACATCCGTATACAATACTGTAACAGGTGACGTAACTTGGATATATTCTTATGAACCGGAAAGAACAATTCACTGTTTGCATGTTCCAAGATGAACCGAATTCCACAAAAGATGTATACAAAAGATGTTCGTTCACGAAGCACTTCCAAGAAAATGATCGTTTGTTTCTTCGGTTGTACTGGATATGTTGCAACCATTTCATTAGAAGATCGAAGAACAGTTAATGATGAATAGTATAGAACAATTTGTTTGCCAGAAGTCATCGACGAAAACAGGAAAAACAACCGAAAACGTCACATCATTCTTCATTGTGAAAATGCCGGCTCTCCCACAATTGATTATTTGAAGGAGATAAACATTGAATTAATGTCTCATTGCCCGTATTCACCTGGTTTATCACATAACAACTTCTTTTTGTTCCCGAATGTCGAACAAGCCTGGACAGCGATTTTTTCACCCCAAGAAGCTTTTGAAGTCTTTAAAAACCATGGTTTTGAGATATCAACTTCAGAGTGGAAAAAATGTTTCGAGAATTGATTTGGACGATTACAAAATTGTATAAAGGCGAATATTTTGAAAATCAATAAAATAGTTTATTCCAAAAATGTTTTTTTCTAGTATTTGTAAAAACTTAAAAAGGTAACCGTCGTATAAGAAGTTTTAAACTGCAAATGATTCTAAATCTATGAAACATTTGTGTGACCTATTTAGCACACTACAGTTTTAAATATACCTCGAACAGTTAACAATGTGAGCAGAAAGCATACAGTTGATATAAGGGGAAGAGAATTCTGCGTTTACAAAACAGTCAAGCAGTAATTTGGTAGTTTTCTTGTAAATATCTTGCTAAAATTGTTTGATTTTCTGATATTCTTGTAGCAAGAGGGAAAACAGTAATCTACACACTTGAATGTAGCAGCTTCTAAGCGGAGGATGTGTTGCATAAGCTTGAATTACAAGGAGAGAGAATACTCTTTTGCTTCTGCAAAATTCCGTCCGCAGGACTTAGCTCGGGTTTCGGGCGATAATCACAAAGTAGCTAACTTGGAAACGGAGTTGCTAATTCCCTCGACCCGTGATTTAAAGCGTGATTAGCCCCCAAATCGGAATTATGTGGCGCGACGCAGGGAAGTTCAAGTTAATGAAATTGGGAAGCAGTTGTGATGAAGTTGCCTGCCTGCCCACCGTATTATAATGAGAGCAGCAATTTGCATATCCTAGTCAAGAACAACTGTTTGTTTGCTTTGCTTTTTCTACTGAGAATTAACCCATTTGCTGATTTCCTTGTTCATTTCCCATTTAGCAAACTAAAGGGCAGGCGAAAAATGTGTGTACCCTTGCTATCAACGTGGATTTAACTATGAGACTTGCCTTTAGGGACTCAATATACTTCGTGCTTTGCATGGGTGGATGTTCATGTTCTCATAGCTTTTGTAGAGCTGCAATCACGAAGACATTCTGCAAATCGTCGTTTGAAACGTAGTGCCTTTTAGCGAATTCCACAGGAAACATTTCATCCCACCTACTAGGCACCAAAAATGATGCACAATGCACAAATATATCTTAACGCTCTAGTGGTTGCAATTTTAGTTTTTTTCTCTCCATGAAACTCGGCGTATAACCATCATTTAACAAACAATTCGTCGAGTTCGTTAACCAGCAAGATTGGACGTAGGTATTTATGACGATGCAAATGTTTGATATTTACAAAAAAGCATCGACGTGAAGATATCAAATGTGAAATATCAATCTCTTCTGTGTTTGAGAGTTATATTTGTATGTAAGAGTTCTCTGAAATAACCTTAAAAAAACGTTTGCGTTACATGTTTTTACTACAATGACATTTGAATTAAAAATCAAAGTCAATGAAAATCGAAGAAACTTTCGATTGTTTATCATTGTTTGTGTATACTTGCTTAGTACATTGTAATTGTTTTTAAATAGTAACATGTTTTTCTTTTGTTGAAACATATAAACACCTTCATACATAATAAATCTTGTTATTTTTTCTCCTTAATGAACGTAAAGATGGTATCAAGGGTTCAGTTCATAAGCATAGTTACTTTTAAAATGTTTAAAAGTACCCACACAATATAGCTTTGTCTATCAGTGTCACATATTTCATTTAATGAATAGTGTACCGTTAATTTTTGTGGTTATATCTCAATAATAATTATAATAATTCTAAAAATGAGGATTTTCTTTTGTAATGCTTATAGGTTGCAAGAATTCTAATTTTGTTCCCTAATATCACACTGTAATACCATAACTTTTTTTTTGTTGGTCCTGGTGGTGTAATGGTAACCATACTTGCCTCCTAAACCCAAGATTGCGGATTCAAACCCGGCCATGATCGATGATTTTTTCGGGGTAAAAATCCTAAGTATGGCTTCCTTCGGAAGGGATGTAAAGCCGTGGGTCCCATGTCGTACATTTACGGCACGGAAAAAGGAACCTCAAGCCTGAAAAAAGAGGCCTCTGAGCAAAATTTGTCGGTCGTTTCATGCCCTTATTAGAATGGGACGTTGATGACCTGAGATGTTAAAGAGCGTCCATAAATGAATTAAAACAAATGTAACTTCTTTTATTTTATTAATTTATAAGGCCATAATTTGATTTATATATATTTTTAAAGTTGCCCAATTAGGGGAGAAATTCGCTTAGTTTACGCTGCTCCTGCATGACGAAATTTAACAGATATGTTCTTTTCATCATAACATAAAATTTAATTACGTTACAAGAGCTCATGTACGGAATTACTTTGAACAAAGAACACGTCAAGTTTTGCATTACATAGTTAGTGTAAATTGTTTAATATGATATGCAATATATATAGTTGTAATATATATGTTATATAGGAATTTTGTGGTACAAAAAATATTTATAATATTTTAATGTCAGAAATTCATTTGAGATACTCATTCGTAGGTAAATTCTACTTATATCCATAAAAGTAAGATGAATTACATACGTACTTTGTCAAAGTATATTAAATATATTTTGCATATAGTTATATGTTGACGCCTCCTTGATGTAGTTAGCATTGCTAACTGCTGGTCATTTGTTGATTTGGTTTTATTTACGGACGCTCTTTAACATCTCAGGTCATGAGCGTCCCATTCAACTCAGGGCGTCAAACGGCCAATAACTTTTGCCCAGCGGTCTCTTATTTCAGTATTGAGGTTATTTTACATGCCATAAATCTACGACACGGGACCCATGGCTTTACTTTCCTTTCGAAGGAAGCCGTACTTAGGAATTTATGCCCGAAAAATACATCGATCCTGGCCGGGATTGAACCCGCGATCTTGGGTTTGGGAAGCAAATAAGGACTGCTGGTCAGTTGATCACATGCCCCCTGTAATTATGTTGCAAGACGAAAGTAATGGATGCAGCAGACTAAGACCCGAAATCGGGCTATCGCGCCTTAGAGGAAGAGGAAATAATATGTATGGTATCAAAGAAAACAACCATTAATTTCTTCAGAGTGACAGGTCTTGTTATGTAAACATTCTGTAGATTTGTGTTTTTCTTCATAATTCGATAATGATAATGATGATTATGATGTTGAAAACTGAAACTGAAAATATAATTAAATATTGATAATACAAAGCTATAACTAATAAAATAGCATTTTCAATATAAGATATTAAGGCAGTTCCGTCTCCAGTTTATTATTTCCTTGATTGCACATTTTCTGTGGTCGTCTTTTGTCTTGTTTTCATATTACTTTGATATCATAAATCAAATTAGAAACCTGTTATTGTTATTTCTGTCAATATGATTAAGCCATCTAAACTGACAATCTTTGTTTTCTTCTAGCAAGATTTTGCACATTATCTCAGTGTTATAAATTTTCAATTCCTTTATATGTTAAAAATGACCCTAAGAATCTTATTTCTGCCCTTTGTATTCTTCATTTTTTTTTTGTTCCGTCAGAGTCCAGCATTCTGTTTTTAAAATGAATATAGGAACTGATATAATTGTATAAAAATTGTTTAATGGTTGCTACACTGCCTTTGCCATATAAATTATTTTAAATAGAATCGCATACATATAAAATGTTGTAATTTTAAAACCAACATCTTCATAATTATCTAAGCTTGAATTGTATTCAAGGTATATAAACTTTTCAATAAAATTATATATTATTAAAGTTCTCGCTCATGTTAAGTGTTTTCCTTGTGTTTTACTTTTATTAATTTCATAGTTATACATGCTGCATATCAAATATAGTACACGAATCGTTGCAAATCGTTTTCTGATTTTGTAATAAAATCATCTATCGTTGTAAGTTTTTATTTTATTCCAAAAACAAGATAACATTATTAAATAAAAAAGTTAAAATAAAAATTAAACAAAGCGGGAGATAAATGGCATTTTGTCTCATACCTTCGTTTACAATTAACCTTTTAATTTAAAAAAGGAAATGACAAGATATCTGGGATTCCTGCTGGCAAAGGCGTAGAGCAGTTCTCGAATGGCCGATCAGTTCAACGCTTGGGAATATCTCATTAAGGTGCAACAGCCAACTGTTGACGAAATGAACTGGAGCGACTTCTGTTGAAACCAGACAGTAAAAGACGCGTGTTATTGAATCGCAAGTATATCGTTTAATTCACCTGAAGGTCGAAAAATGCGTTCTAAGCAGATGGAATTTCGTCATTCCCCCAACGCCAATGAGTACGATTTTTTGTCGAAAAATTACGATTCTGTTTGGTCTAAAAATATACACATTTACCGTGAGAACTATGATAAATGTTACATTTACATATCAGTAAAATAACTGAAGAAAGAATTAGCTTTTCGCGTCGGATTATGTAAATATCGACCACCTCCGTAGTCTAGTGGTAACGTTTGCAAATACTAATCTGGAAGTCCTGGGTTTGATTCCCGGCCAGGTTGAGCTCTCTGATTAAGCCCCCCCCCCGGAATTTTTCCTAGGTGAATATTGGATAGCTTAAAGCCGCCAAGAACTCCGAGTTCATTTGCATCATTGTTAATTCATTTCATTCATCCCTACAGACTACACCTACAGTATTCAAGTTCATAATGTACAGGTGTCATGATAAATCAACAATAAATAAGCATTTTAAACTATATACATCGCTAGGCTATTATGTCATATTTTCCTTCACAGAATCCAAAATCCTGCCGAAGAATACATTTTTGCTAATGGCATCTTCGTTTCGTAAATGACCACATTTTAGACTCTGTTGCAGTGTTTTTTCAGTGAGAAGGCGTAGTTTCTCTTGTCTGACAGAGTTAATAGTCCAGCTCTCAACATTTCCAGCGACTTTGAATAAGTAAACATTTTTAGGTATGTTCACTGTTTTAAATTGCAAAACCATTCTACTAATTTAATTCTCTCCGTTCATCCGCGTTATGTTTATTCATAGGAATAAACATAAACATAAGCATGCACAGGCTTGAATGCGGGCTACTGAACTATGCAAAGGAGCAAGCACCGTGCTGCTAAGAACGAGTGCAGATGAAATGTTGGCACGATATATTACAATACTGATTTATTTCCATGTTTTGTTCTAGGGGCCACACGTCCAGAATTTAGTTCTGAAGCCATCCCTGGTGATCGGAATGTGAGAAATGTATACAGGCGTGAAGGTGCGTTCGCAGCCAGCGCCTTGGAAGGCAGCTCTCATTCCGTTTCCCGCTGACTGCGATGACTTTTGCACTCTTAAGAAGTTGCGCCGGTACAAATCCACCGGCATTTGTGTGAAGTGTAGAAATCGGGCGTAATGAGCGATAGTATGGTGCAGATAGTTGACAGTATGTTGGTCCATTGTACACGACGAAAACTCGAGTGGCGACCATTCCTATTTACTCGAAACTGTGTTCCAAACAGTGGAAACAATGCCGATGTTTACAGTGAACAACGGCACTATAACACTTTGTAGAAGATACGGAAAAGTTGACGTGAAAAGGACAACAGACATGAAAAGTTGAGCGCAGACACTTTTCAGTCTTTGGTAGCAGGCTCATATGACACGGTATAAAAGGTTATTGCCCGGGTACGGCATCGAAATGATCACTGTACCTACCGCAATAAACGTAATTTTCTTCTGATGTACTTGTTTCCCTTTGTGGCCAATGGGAACATACTATCTGGATATACTTCGAATGTCCAAGCTTCTATGAATTACACGCATGATAATCATTTGCTTTTCCAAAGCCAGAAAGCCAAAGTGAAAACTCGAACCTCGTCTCAAAACAAATGAAATATACATATACTAAAATTATTTGTTATAAAACAGGAGTTCATCTGCTTTTTAAGAAGGAGCACAAAATCAGCCTTATAGTGTTAAAGTCGTAACTTATGTGGTCTTTATTTCACAAGCTAATTGGAATACAACTCGAAGATTTTGTAGTTATGTATGTATATATATATATATATATATATATATATATATATATACTTTTTCTATTGTTAACTTATATACTTTATTAAAACGTGAATACTAAAGTTGTTCAGGAAAGTTAGCTTTTCCTCTGTTAAAATCGTAATTCTGGTGGTCTAGTGTAATCGTGGACCCAAGATCGCGGGCTCAACCCCAGCCAGAGTCGATACATTTTTTCGGGGGTATAAGTATGGCTTCCTTCGTAAGGGAAGAGTCCTGAGTCCCGTGTCCGTACACTTAAGCAAATGAATGAACCGGAAGCCTGAAAGAAGAGGCCTCTGAGAAAAATATCACGTTCTGAATTGAATAGGATGCTGATGGCCTGAGATACTAAAGAGTGTCCCTACTTTCCTTCACTCCTCCACCCTAAGCTACCTGGAATGTCATCGAATTACTTCATATTCTTCCTCTTTCACAGTTTATATTGCTCGCCTTTGGAAATCTTTACCCTGCAATATCAGAGATTATCGTACCATTTTCACAGTGTAAAACTAAATTAAATCAACATATTACTGTTAATACTCTATAAATTAAACCTTTTTATTATAGCTTGCTTTGATTTAATATATTTCTACCATACTTAATTACCTACTTGGTATGTCTTAGGTTTATGTTTATAATTTTAATATTATGCACAAAGTAATACTTGCAAATTTATTTTGTTCATATAATCGTAGGCATTTTCGTTAGTAGTAAGGATACTTAAATTATTTTCAATGGATTTACTTATAAATTGTTTAATTTAAATGTTTATAAACTTATTGCATTATTTTGTGTAATATGTACTGTAAGTACAACGAGAGTGCGGAAGAGAAGACCAGGTGGTCTTAGCGTTATTAGTTTAAATAAATAAATAAATAATCTAATGTAATAATCATAAATAAACATTCTTTGTTGTAGCGTATATCTCACTCACAGTAGATATACTCTACATAACACATACACAATAGAAAATCTAGTAAGCACTTCCTACAGAAATGCAGCTGAAATAGTTGGGTGATGAACACAATTGAGAAAGGTCAATTGCCTGCATCAGCAAAACTCCAGTCTTATCGCGTATCGCGCGTCCATTGAAGAACAAACGATTTTGAGTAGTGTATACAAACTGCAATTGCGCAGCGCAGGGTCAAATTAGTGCGTAATTTCTAAGTAGTGAACAACAGTTCAAAGTGGTCATAACATAATGCGCTATGATCCTTCGCTGCTGTGTTTTGAAGGCGTAGCCTAATTCGGATTTGTCTCGGCGCGGTCGCTCCTGGGGAATAATGAGTGAGGGCAGGGTTTAAAGTGCATAATATGGCTTATTTTAATATAAATGTTACTTTAAGGAACTACGTTAAGCTTTAAGTAACATTTAGGTAATTTTTAAATTCTTTTGAGGAAAAAATCATTGCTTTGTTCGGAAAAAAAGTATTTTAGTGCAAAATAAAACTGCTTAAAACCCAAATACAGTACCTGTGCCTAAGAAGGTAGGGAGCGATAAGAAAACTGAATCAGCGGCTCATTGGAATATTTATATAGTTAAAAACACATGGTGTATTGATTTACTTGTGTAACTTGGAGCTTTGACATAACTAAACTTTATTTCAGGTCTCATATACGTACAAATTACAACAAATTTCTGCTTCTCTATTTAGATTTTTATCCTTTTGACTTTTTGAGTGTATACCTAAAGTTAGTTTGGTAAATATAGCTTTTTGTTGTTGTGATATGCCGCATAGTGTTTAACGTATGTTGTTTAAAATTAAGAGCAACTTTTTGAAAGGGATGTTATTTCTCGGCTTATTGGAAGCAACGGCTAAAAGTAAGAGTTAATTATCTTTGTTTACATTTTTTCATCTTGCTTACCAAAAAGTACTCAATGTAACAAACTCCCTCTCTTCTTTCTTTTGTTTCCAGATGAATGCCGTAGAAATCGCTTGTTTCTGTGAGCCTTGGTTTTACGCTGCAGCTGCCCTCATGTAACAGGTAGGGTTCAGCACCAAAAATACAAATTTCTGCGACGTAGAAAAGGGTATTATGATGATGCAATATTTGTTTCAGAGATATTTATGTCAAAATCAAAACGTGACAGAGGAGTTTTAGTAACATTTGGATTTACGCAAGGGAAACTTGCGGATAACAAAGTTTTGTCGAATGTACAGACAGCATTTACTATATAACATTATGTTAATATATTTTATACATAACAAGCAGCTCTCCGGAATTCCAGCAAAGGTTTTTGTTTTTTAACAAAGGGTAAAATAGAAAAAAATTCTGTCCCGAGAAAATTAAGAGAAACGATGGTAATTTGTGTAACACACGAGGGCATTAACGTTGGTATACTAAAATGAAAATAACATATATGCAAGAAATTTATATGCCTTGTTGGATGAACTATTCATTCAAATCTAATTAGTTATTAAGTACAATGAAATGCGCATCATATTTTTCTGAATATTTCTGAATAATAGGGGGGAAAGATAAAATCACGGAATATACTACTTTAGAAAAGAAGTTCACTTAGAGAATTAAAGATCAACTCCTGGAACTCATTAGCATTCGGCAAAGGTAGGGCTGGTTTGTTTTCGCTCATTATGTTTCAAGCGAGTGTTGTACTCTTAACACATACACTAGTACCCATCATACTAAGCCCAGTGATTCTCAAACTTTTTAAATTTGGGACCCACTTTGAAGGATATTAAACTTCATGGAAACCATAAATTAAATAAGTATACATTAATAAACAAAGGAAATATGCTATATTATTCTAATTAAGCAGTTGCTGAACTTTTATTAAACATTTTGTTCTCACCAAGCAAACATGAAGGTTGGTCCCGCCGTTAATGTATAAACTATGTGTGTTGAAGAGCTCGAGGCTGAGGCAGGAGCACGACTCAGCGTCACTTCTGTCATTGCACGTTTCATTCTCGTGTATTTTTATTTAAATATCCCCCATTTATGCCATATGTTTATCGTTATAAACTTAAGACTGAAATTCACTCAGTATCGAACAAAGGCTGACTAAACACTGTGCATTAATAATACAATAATGTGTAGGTTTAATTTTGTTTTGTTGCGTAAATCATTTTATATAAAATATAGTTCTGAATTTGAATTAATTGCTCTTTCTTAGTTCGATATGAAATAATAAGATAATATTATTATTGCTTAAATGCACACGTTCCCGAGCATTATTTCGTTTCCGCAAGACCAGGACAAAGAGAGTCGCGCGACAAGAGACACACAAGTGGAAGAAACATATAATCGGTGCCTACTAAATAACAGTAAGTACTCATTATTGAAATCAAGCTGTTTATTAAACATTGTATTAGAAATGTAAGAAAATGAAATTAAAATGAAAATATCAGAGAGGTATATATACCTACCAGGCCTTTGTATTGCATTTCTGTACTACCACATATATTTATGTGAACCCCCAACGGGGAACTAGTGACCCACCAAACGCCTCCTTATGACCCATCATTAGGTCGGTACCCATAGATTGAGAAAATCTGCTACAGCCAATTAGCAGCAGCAATTGTTGTTGTTGTTGTAGTAGTAGTAGCAGTAGTAGTAGTAGTAGTAGTTGTTGTTGTAATAGTAGTAGTAACAGTAGTAACAGTAGTAATTGTAGTAGTAGTAGTTGTTGTAATAGTAGTAGTAATAGTAGTAACAGTAGTAATTGTAGTAGTAGTAGTTGTAATAGTAGTAGTAGCAGCAATAGTAGTAGAAACAGTAGTAATTGTAGTAGTAGAAGTAGTAGTAATAGAATTATTGATTGATTTGATTTATTTACGAACGCTCTTCAACATCTAAGCGTCCCATTCTATTCAGGGCATGAAACGGCCTACAAATTTTGCTCAGAGGTCTCTTCTTTCAAGCTTGAGGTTCTTTTTCGTGCTGTAAATCTACGACACGGAACCCATGGCTTTATTTCCTTCCGAAGGAAGTCATACTTAGGATTTTTACGCCCGAAAAAATCCATCGATCCTAGCCGGGTTTGAACCCGCGACCTTGGGTTTAGAAGGCAAGTATGATAGTCACTACACCACCAGGACCGACAGTAGTAGTAGAATTAGTAGTAGTAATAGTAGTAGTAAAAGTTGTAGTAGTAGTAGCAGCAGCAGGGATGTATTTATTTCAATGGTACAATAAAATGAAACTTCAACAACTCGTGCTTTTATAATACAGTAGGTGTGTTTGATTAAATAAAAGATTAGAAAAGAAAGAAAATAACTGTGAAACGTTTATATTGAAAAATAAAACATATATATAGAAAATAGGAAGAAGTCATGTTAGGAATGGCAAACATACACACTCACAATTTGTTCTAACCTTCCACCGTTATCAGTCTATTCAGACGCAATTTTTCTCACTTTTCCTCTCCTTGCTTGCAGCAGAGCCGAGCATGACCACCTCCGTCTGTTCTATGTCGTAAAGCAGTATGGTAAATACTTTTTCCTCCATTCTTCCTTACCGTTACATTCAGGTAGAATATGTGTGCATGATTCCCCCTCCTCATAGACGGAGCAAATATTTCGTTTATAGTCATCGGTGACTTTAATCATCCGCCATGTCCCCATTCTGAGCTCGCGAGTTCATGTGTACTGAGTGGAACGGAAGGCGGGGAGAGTTTCATGAACAAGGCGCTGTGTCGAAGTGGAGCTATTTATTCTTGGCTTCAAGTGTATATTTGACTAGAAACTTTTGTACCGCTCTGTAGCACTCTTTGGATGGCGCGTTTGGCATTTTATTTATTTATTTATTTGTTACAGTTTAACGCCCCTCATAATAATGAAGGTTCACAGAGACGAATGAATGTTTGATGAAATGAATCCGTAAATGAGTCCGAAGTCCATAAGTTACCTGACATATATCTTTCCAGGTTAAGAACAATCTCCAGAAAAACCTTACTCAAGTTACTGGCCATATGGGATTCGAACGTGGGACATTCGCAATTACAGGCAGACACGCAAATACCATAAGACGAAGGAGGTGGTCTCGCCTTTTATGAGCATTCCGAAAAGACTATGCAGAATTAAAAATGAATAAAGTTTGTTGTCTGAAGTAAAACGCAATTTCTTCAGAATTGAACTGCAAAATTGAAAATTCTGTTGATTGAAGGAAACTTTTGAAATGTCAGCAGCTGGTGATAATGTGTCTGAACTATCTTCCGAGCAAGTGCGGTCCAAAAAAGGTTAAATTGAAGTTTGCTATTTGAAAACGATTAAAGAAAAATCTATCCGTACCCCCCGGTTACTTTACAATCGCTTTCGAAATTGTTTTTAATACCCAATAAAACATCTCCCAGTTACTGTAAATTGTTGACTTGCCATTTATGCTTTGTGAAAATATATATAATTGGCTGTCATGTTTTATTTATCTTACCGCAGAGCCAAATTCTCTCTGTTGTCCAAGAGTGTCATTCCGAGGCCCGGGGGTAGCGCTGCTGTTTTGTTTACAAGAGCACCGAGAGTGGTGCTATAGTCGCTGTGCAATAATAATGGAACACGGGTAGGAATAGGGATCACATTTGGGCGTAGTGCCAACATTTTTCATGTTAGAACCCAATACTTTGCAATTGATTTACAAGCTTATAAGTCACCAAGTCCAGTGAAAATGTCCATTATAAAAATGTGTTTTATTAAATTTCTAAATGCAAGCTTTCCAAGAAATTAAACTGTTCATCTATAGATTAGGTACAAAAACAGTAGTAGTAATATGTATTTATTGCTCACTATTTACAAACATTATTTGTATAACATCGTTCCCATGGATCGTTCAACTGTACAGGCTATCCATTACACTGATACCAATAGAAAAAGAACTTGCAGTTCAAATAAAATACATTTACAATTATCACTTAAGCACAGACACTTAAACATGCGCTCACACACACATTTATATATATATATATATATATATATATATAAATGAAAAATGAAGTAACCCTTTGAAAAATGTAACTAAATAACAATAACTAAAAAAGCAGAAAAAGGATAAGACACTTAGATTCGAGTACTCACAGATTATCGCTCGCTATAACTCAGAACCCTTTGAAGCGCTCAAGAAGTTCGAAATATAACGATAATCTGTAAATATGGAAGTGTCTGATCCTTTTTCTGCTTCTTTAAATATATACACACCCACTTGCTGGCTCATACGCACGCACACACACATTCATACTCGAAGACACCATATTTACTCCTGCAAAGTACTCCTAATTCCACGCACTGTACATAGAAAAGAATCAAGTATGGCCAGTTGTCTTTCTGTACAAACAGATCCGAACATGCCAACCTATCCCTATTCGACTTACAAAGTTAGCTTCAAAATAAGTAGTACATTAGAATGTACTACTTATTTTCTTCTTTTCTGCAAAAAAATTTCGGATTATACAAATAAACTTGTAGAATCCCTTAAGGAAAATGGCCTACTGTTGTCTCAGGGAGAGCTAGTTAAAGCAGGTTATTCTTTATTCTTTCTAGTTTTACACACTTTTTAAGAATTAAAATGAAGCTTAATTTCTACCACCAATTTATATACACACAGTTCTGAACTACTGTTGGGAATATTTTGGTATCTTTCCTAGTTTTTTTCTGATATAGTACACTAGAACAGGAAAGAGCAGCGTGAATCGTTCCAAAATTTGGTGGTCGACTTTACTGGTCAAAGCATCGGGCAAGAAGTGGATAGCGGTTCCTGTCAGGCAGTTTTACTAGAATTTCCTCCCTCTAAATGTTTTATCAGATCAAGCATCGGTCGGATATCCCCTTCTTCTACCTTTTAAGTCATCTATTGTATCCTTAACTGTCATATTTACAGCATTTACTTCAAGTGTATGCTTTATGCTTTCATCTCTCATATTACATTGGTCCACACAGTTTTTCTGAATGAAATCTGTCCACATTTTCTGATTCCTTACCGCATAGAATCTCTCAAACCAGCCTTAGTATTGTTTCATCGGGATACATTTTTTTCAGAAATCGGTAGTATAGAAAATAATAGTTTTTATTATTTACTCATTGAATAGATAAGTCTTCTTGCCAAAGAAGGACTCCAAGAGTCCAAAATATAGCGATCTCAAGTGTGACTTTTTCTTAATGTTTTATCCTTTTCTACTATTATATAAATATTATGAGATATTTAAACAACACAATAAATTGTTCACTTTTTGAATGAAACAGTAAGGTTAAATCAAAAAGCATTGGACCAGAAAAAATTGGTCACAAAGGAGAAATTTCGTTCCTGGAGAAAAAAGTGTAAAGTATGAACCATTAATTTCTTCTTCTAATGTCCTTCCACCACTAGGTCTGATGAAGCAATTTGTTGCTGCTCTAAATAAGGATAGTGATTGTTTCAACTTTCCTATTACGAAGTCCCCACAGAAAACTGATGCTAAGAAAGTAGCAGGTATTCGTGAGCTTGTGCAGGATGGGATCTTTCCTCAGTCAATGTCCGAGGTAGAGAAGTCAGCATGGTTGATATATCAAAAAAATTACAGAAAACTTTCTTGGCACCAAGAAATCTGAGAACTATAAAGAAAATTGTAAAAGAAATGTTAACAACATTTTATAAATCATTGTTTTAAAGTACATTTTCTTAATAGCCATATTGATTACTTTTCCGCGAATCTTGGTCAATGAGTGAAGAACAAGGCAACGGTTTCATAAATATATAAAAACAATGGAAACCACTATCAACGGCATTGGGTTATGTAAATGAGACTGATTACTGTTGGTGTTTGAAAAGGAACAGTAGTGAAGGAGATATTAGAACTTCGCAAAAAATGAAGTTTTCTTTTCCCTAACAGTCAAAAAAGTTTGGAAGTTCATATTATTAACACATATCTCTCTTTTTCAACATATTCATTAATATTTAATAATATTTCATCAAAATATAAATACATTATTATATTTTATGTGATTTTGTTTAAAAACCTAGCCCAATAGAGTAAACCTGAAAATATATTTGAATTCAGGGCATTCATGTTACATATATCCAGGTGGAAAAAAAACAAGAAAAATTTTATAGACCAGTATTATCAATTTCACTATTTGTAATCATTTGCGCATTATATATGCTTATATGCTTAGGAGGCAACTGTTTCACCACGAGTCATTAGCCTTTCAGAGTTCTAGAAGAATGTAATGTAGTCATTTTACCGGCTGAGGGATGGTCCTCAACTTTTTTCCTTCATAAGTTTTCTCATTCCAATTTATCTTTTGACCTCAGACCTCCATATTTCACCTTCAGTTACAACGTTAGACATTCAGCCTTGTATCGAGCAAGCTGCTGACAACAGATGATGATTTTGTGTTCTTTGCGGAATTGCTGGCAGAGATCAAGTTGTATAGTCAGTTGTTTGGTTTTCATTCACCAACGTTTCAAATTTAGAGTCGCCATATTCAATAATTGCAGATGTGACTGCAGTGTGCGTCTGTTCTCGGTGTATATTCGATGTTGACAACCTTGTTAAGGAAAGATAGACAATGCTTTAGTTATTTGGGAGTAATCTTTAATGTGAGTGGAAAATGGAATAAACACTTATCTGTTATTAATAATAAAGTACAAGATCAACTATATGAGTTACTCGTGATCTAGATATACCAGTAGACATTAGAGAGGATGTACAATGCTGTGATTAAACCTATTCTGTTTAGGAATTGAAACATGGGGATGGGAGAGAGCTGAACATGTAAATAAAATTCAAGTCAACTTTTAGAAAAGGGTCCTCGGGCTCTTCAAAGGAACGTCAAACTTTGGAGTCGTGAGGCAGGTGAGTTGTTATAAGATACGTTAATAGTAAGGCAAGGGCGGTGAAACACGACTTAGAGTAATGCAATCTAGACTTTGCGCTAAATGCTATAGACACCAGATGCAAAATATTATACCAAAGATTTGGGTTGCAGGGGTGCAAAGAGGACTCGAGGAATTGGACTGGGTTCAATATGGCAACGAGGCAATGCAAATAATAAAAATGTATGAGGGCAGGTTAGGACAAGGCTAGAGGCTTTCAGCAGGCAGGAAATTGAGTCAGAACGTAACACGAAAGCCTCCTTGAGCCTATCGAATGAAATTAAATTAATATGTAGTAAAGAGGTATATATGATTGTTCTAGAGAGAAAGGCGAGATCGGGAATGGCTGGTTTAGACTAGGAAGTTGAAAGGCTAAAAAGTAATAGATAGTTCTTGTAGGAGAATCTGCCCATTTTGTGAAGGGGATGAGAAATTATACATTTTCTGGCGAATGTACTTGCTGGGAACACCTAAGAAAAAGCTGTTTCCAGAAAACTTTTCAAGACAATTAGAGGTTAATTGGCATGCTGTGATCTGTTTGTGAACCTCACTAATCGGTTGAATATGGACATTTTCCTAGCCAAAATGCGCGAAGCTAAAAGCAATTTTTTTTCTAGCTGGAAAGCAATAACTAGTGTAATTATAAACAATATAATGTGTTTCCACTCATGTATCTGTAAATATCATTCTTTCCATTTTAAAATTTTGTATTTATTATTATTATTATTTATATTGATTTATTTTATTATTTGTTCCTCTTTCTAATTGTGTATCATACTTAAGCATGCTCCGTCTACGATCCATGCATAAAATATACTTGTGTATATTGACTTTTGTAACAATTAGGATACACCTACTATTGTCATCTCTTAATACACATTACTTCAACTTCTGAATGTTGGCGTTGGCCTCTTTTTCCGTTCAAAGAAATTGTAATGCTCCTCTTCGTTTATAATTATCAACACTTCTATTTTGAAACCAAGCTGCATTACAGCCACCTAGCGGAAGAAAATTAAATATGTAGAAGTTCAGCGCATTGTAAAGATGGAAGTGATCCAAAATAAACCGTCATATGTAAATGTAATGAACCCACAAGAACTTTTATAGGGTTTTCTCGACTCCAGATACAAGGCTTTCCTCAGCATTTGTCTGGATCTGTAAATTTTCTCGTGGTACTCATTTGATTTGCAACGCAGAGCGTGCTCCGTTTTATTAACTTCCACCAGAGGAAGCATATGCAATAAGAAGCTCTCTTCAACTGTTAAAATGGAGTATCGCGAGCGAGAACACTTAGAAATGCTACGAATTTTGTGCATGAATGCGCTCGGGGAGTGGCAAAGCTACTTGTCATTTCAGGGGTGCTCTTGCTTGAGCCGTTTACATATTACTGTTCTAGGTTTCTGGATCGAAACACCTGCAAAAGCATCTCGTTCAAGGATATTAAGAATTTAAGTCTATAATTATTAAGCGCCGGGTATGTAGATTGATAGCAGTTGTTCCCAGGTGTTTCATAACGTCGGCGGTAAGGTGTGTGCGATGGTGCAGACTGAATACTGTAGAAAAGTTTCTGAATTCAAATGGAGAATGAACTAATTGGACATACAGAAACCTTACAAATTAATATTGTCTATTGATTTGGTTTATTTATGGATGCTCTTTAACATCTAGATTATCAGCGTCTCATTCAATTCATGGTGTGAAACGGCCGAGAAATGTTGCTCAATGCCTCTTCTTTCAAGCTTGAGATTCTTTTTCGTGCTGTAAATCTACAACATGGGACCCACGGCTTTACTTCCCTTCCGAAGGAAGTAATAGGCCCCATTTGCAATGAAAATAAAACGTAAACATAATAAAATAAGACGTAACATGTTAACTTAGTAGTATGTAGGCATTCACAATGAAACACGCAAACGTACATATTAGCCGATCAAAAGTAAGAATAAGCGAAGATGAATTAACAGCTGATAAAAATGGCTGCTTCTGAGCAGAAGGCGGTAGCGTTTATGCATATGCAAAGTACAGTAACTAATTTGCTTGGAGTAATATGAGCAAGAATGGCTTTCTTATAATGCAATTAATCTTTTGTCCATTGACGCCATTCTGTCTACAGTCACTGATCTTCAGCTCTCTCTAACCATAACTTGCCCTTACCGGAGCACAGAAATCAAGTGCAACTCCTGCTGGTAGTCTGCAAGTCCCAGCGACAGCGGAGAGAGCCAAACTACTGTGCGTGGCCGCAGTGTAAATGTTGCATTTATTATTTTTTAAACATATGCACACACACACACACACACACACACACACACACACACACATATATATATATATAACTAACCTCGGGTATATCCTAAAAATCGGTGGACCCAGTGGTTGTACATATACATTAATAGGGGCGGGTAAATCATGTAATGGAGGCAAATCCCCTTTGGTTGCAACAAAAAAAAAAAAAAAAAAAAAAAAAAACCATAAGCATCAATTTATAGTCCATTCTGTGCGTATTACTCTTCGCTTGAAAGTCTTATTATCTAGCTATGTCTGCGGAAGTCACTATTTGGTTCGGGACTTGCAGAGGAAAGCATCAAGATTTGCATTTGATTTTCTGTAATGATAATTTCTACTCTACAAACAGAGCAGATGTGTTCTGATTGGCTGATTTCTTAAGTTAGACGTGGACGCAAAACCTTGGATCTTGCAAACATTTAAGTTTACGTCTTATTGTACGTTTATTTTTATGTTTACGTGATTCATTGGGAATGGTTCCATTACAATACCTAGAATTTAGCTTTTACGTTTAATTTTCATTGTGAATGGGGCCATACTTAGGAATTTTACGCCCGAAAAATATCCATTGACTCTGGCCGGGATTGAGCTCGCGATCTTGTGTTTAGGAGGCAAGTACGGTTACCACTAGACCATGTCAGATGTGTACTTTACCACCATATTCTAGTGCTATGTGAAGTGGGTGTTTAGTGATGAATAATTGATTATGTTGGTAATGGTTGTTTATGAAGTGTCGCATCTCTTCTCCCGCTTCCTTCAGAATTACCTATGTTGTATTCTGGTACACGATTAGCTCAATTTTTACTAGCAATTTTTCAGATGTATTTCTCTGCGGGTCGCAGAATGAAACTGATTAAAACCACACTGCTATTAATTAATCTGCAAAGTGTATTGTTGTGCTCTCCGAATATATTGTTATATGATTCAAAATGAGAGGTTCTTAAATCATTACTATGTGTGAACAGAAGCGCGAGATTGAATTTTTGGTGTTCTTGTCTCTCTCCTAAACAATTTAATTATTAAGGATCATGTTACTTAGTCGGTTGGAAGTTCCAACGACAATCTGTTTTAATTTTACTTTGTAGTTCTCGTGAATTTCCTTTCCTATTACTTTTCACAATTACGAGATTAGTTATACATTTAACTTAATAATTCTTGCGTTCTAATTCCTACATTATGTTTATATAGGAAAACTGGGCCTGAAGTCCCAATAATCAACGACAGATTGATTGCAACAGATTACGAGAACTGCTTCGAACAGAGAAGCGTAACTGAGTAAAGCTTGTTAATTCCTATCGGGTATTACCACAGCAGTCTCGTGTTTCATTCTTGACAAGAATTATTTATGTTGCTAGGCGCTTATCATTGATTGTTTTCCTTAACTTTATGCATTTCCCTATCTGTGATTTGTTTATTCTTAACTTTTTTTTTTTTTTTTTGAGTAGTGTTTAACGCCCGTTTTCACTACTGAGGCACCACAGGCGGTGGACACTGATGATACATGAGATGAAATGATAAATTGGGAAAGGATATATATTTTTTTTTTAAGGAAGGAAGCGTTCCAGGCCTAAGTTTAGGTACCTCCCCGGCATTTGCCAGTTATGAAGACTGAGGAAAACCTGGAAAAAACCCCAGTCAGGGAGGACAGTCCTGGCGGGATTCGAACCGCGGACCTCCCGCTCACGAGTCCGTGCCTTAACGACCTCGGCCACCCGTGGCGGTCTTCTTAACTTTAACGCTGTATATGTGTTTTGCGTATACACATACAAGCCAACAAATAAATATAACACATGCATTGTAATAACACTTGCATAATGCAAAAACACATGTAAATAAACCTAGGAACTTATATAATTAAAATAAGATATTAATTATGAGTTCTCGTATTTTAAACCGGAGATTTTCCGCTTCAACCACCAGGACCGACTTATATATAAAGATGGTTAAGAAATGTTATGTGGAGTTGTTTTTCTTTAAGTTCGTTATTTTATTTCTTTGGCACGATTTTTTCACTTATTTGACATCATAATATTTTCTACTAATGAAATATAACGAGAAATTTAATTTTTTTTAATTACAGCTGCATATCATTGAAATTTATCGAAATTTTTACCGTAATAATTTTCTCGCCTGAGCATGCATTTGTTTTTTTTAGTGTTGCCACCTGTAATTTTCTACAAACCAGTGAGCAACAATCGATTAATCGCTACAACTAACAGTCATAATACAAAATGGTAAAAGGGGAAAAATAAGTAACAACTCCAGTTGATCGACTCACATATGGCTCAAGCCGACCCGATAAAATTATGATCTTATCTGTGCATTACAACACTTGTAACTTGTAATTATTAGTATAATTCTGTTCCACAAAAATATATACTACATTTGTACTTTACAACTCCATACTTATAAGTGTGCAAGAGATTTTGCTTTGTTTTTTTCGACACAGAAGTATTAATATTAGTGACATATAGTTATGCTTTAATCGCCCTTACCCAACTTTTTATTGTAGTTAAATATTGAATTATTCCTTATATATTGCTACTCTCTTCATTATTATCCCTTTAGTCAATATTTATTTAGGTCATATTTAGGTCAGTTGAATCCCAAAATTATTAAAAATACACTTAAACCTGTACTATTATTTGATAGTATCTCGTCTATTTACTGCACTGAATGCATTGTTTTATTTTCCAAAATATGACCACCATGCATATATATATATGATACATGGGATGTTAAAACTATAAATGAAGTGAAATAAGAAAATCATAAAATATGTTTTATGGCACTAAGAGCTTTCAAAATAGGACCAAAAAGCTACTAAACCCTATATAGTTTTTTTTTTAATTATAGAACATATCCATTAAACCTTTATGCTTTATTACATTTTTGTATTATGGTCTCAAATGTTGTTACTTTGACTACCTTGACATTATGCATAAGTAACATACAATTAAATTTTATTCCTCTTTAAAACAACGGCTTTATCAGGGCTGCATAATACACCGACATTATTTACAGCTAAATGTTCCTTGTTTTACTACTACCAGAAGGGAAGTTAATTTAATGCATATCTGTCGTTTGTATGTACAAAAATGAAATGTCAGTTATCTTGAATGATTAAAGTTTATGTACACTTTAATCCACTGTTCCGTCTACGCATGTCGCCAGTAACAAAAACAGACAAAAGACAATAATAAAAATTATAATGATGACATATACTTCATGTAGCAACAACAGTAATTCATTAGAGAAAGAGTTAAAGAGAGGGTAAAATATAAACTGTAGTGTTTTTAGAGCGCTGCAAACATTAATGATACTGTAATGAATTCCAACGATGCGTTTTTGTTCCATACTATTCAGTGCCGTTGTAAAAAGGCCAGCGCAGTTTATGAATATAGCATTCAATTTCACATTTTCATAATTAAAGTGTATACACAAGTGAAAGGTTTGAAATGTTATATTTTAAGAAATGGCTTGGAGAGCTTTTCAAGTTCTCCAAACTAGGTATATAGTTATTAAATGCCAAAATTAACTTGCGTCATTACTGTCTCCCTTGCAATAGACATCTACGAATATACAACTCCAGCCTATTTTGTGGAATAAAAAAGTTGAATTGGACACACAGCAACTCTCCCTTTTACTTCACGATTTCTTTCGCCTTGCAGTAATGGCACACTATGGTTAATCAGCAGTCATAAATAAATGAAAAATCACCCAAAACAAATTAAGGGTACGGGGAGGAAGTAGGCGTCTCCCACAGGAAACAGTTTTTAAAGTTTGAGTACTTAAACATTTGTTTATTTAAAATGTATGAAACATTTTTGTCTTGGTTTCTCATTATGTTTTCTATGAACAGTAAAAACGTGAAATTGTGAACTGAACTTAAAATATAATATAAATGGAAATGCGGCAATACTGTATAAAACACTGTGTGTGAAGAGTGAATGGTAACCTTGCTTAAATAGTTGTATAATTAGACGGTAGATTGATAGGCACTAAAAATAGCAAATGCAAGCAAAATATTTAGAAAATTGCAGAATAGGCGCTTATATAGGCATTTAAACGAAACTAATAGGTAACAAATAATTTATAGAAAAAATCTCGGCACGGTCCATAGAGTAAAACATACTGAAACGACAGTGTATTATACTAGAAACAGTTTAGGTTTTCCATAGCAAATTCTGATCTTTTGTCACTTAAAACATTTTGTATCTAGAAAATGACTTTTCCATACCACAGATACATGAAGGCGAATATTTCGTAGAAGAGGCCTCTATAGGTTCAAAATCAGGAATTAGTTCGCACTTGCGAGCTGATAATCAGTTATTTTAACCAAAGGGACTGAAACGCAATTGCCTTTGCAATGTTTCCTCAAAAATTCCTGCAACTTAAATTCTTTTGAAGTTTTTCAATGACTGTTACAGCATCAACCAGAGGACAAGTCGCTCTGTCCAACCAGCTGCAAGTTGTGGTGTTCTGTATGTACATTTTTTATTGTAAACAGCGTTTTCTGGTATTTTTCTAAAAATAAAGGACTCAATTTTAATTTAAAATAACACTTTTCACTACTCCTTATATTTTTAATCTTAAAATTATTCCTGCCAATAATGAAACAAATTAATAAATGCAATATCAATTTTAAAATAATATATTGTTATTTGCAGCGCGGTGGAAAGAACATGCCTTGGACATTTGTGGAACATTGGCATTATCACTTACCCATTGTTTTTATACAATAGGTTTACTCGTTTTTTTAACATATTCAAAATGAAATAATAAGTTAACATTCAAGGAAAAGGAATTAGTCATCCCAAACACTCCATAAAAATTAAAATACATTATATTTTCGTCATTGAGCTCAACTTCCAAACCTTGTCAAGTACGAATTGGACGCAACAGTGAAAATATTGTAATTGACAGGTCTGTTCTTTTTTCATCTTAAGGTAAGAGCAAAACTTAAGAAGAAGGCTTATGTTAAACGCACTGTGATTGGTGCGTGGTCAAGTTACATACAATTCTCGCGAAACAAATAGTTCGCATTTATTTTATAGCTTTTTACGTCTCTTCTCATATATACGACTTTTAAAGTACATGTGATATGAAAGAAATATATTTTACAGTGACAGTCTTGGCATCACTTAAACTTAGGGAGAGAGCGAGAGAGAGAGAGAGAGAGAGAGAGAGAGAGAAGAGAAGAGAAAATAAGGTGTGATCATTTACATGTTTCAGCATTTTTGGGCAATCAATTGAGCAACATAAAACTCTAATGCAGCCCTATCTATACATAAGGAATTTAATTTGAAAATAATGCTGATTATTACTACACAATTTAAGTATAAAATATACCAATATACACTATTATATACTCATTATTTGAAACTACATGTTACACAACATAATGTTCATGAAATAAAAACTACTATATTTAAACGTAAATTACAACATATCAGAGCAAATGCTACACCAGACGTAAACTGGAAAATGAACGATTAAAAAGTTTGTTGGCATATTTATACAACATTGATTGTTTGTGTATCATTTTATTTAAATACAATAATACCTCTTATACACCGGAATGTCGCCACCGAAGCTAAAACAGTAGTAGCAAACCAATCACTAATTTAGCAGCAACCTGGCAATGCTCGCCTGCTCACACATCTTTCTGAGTTACTATGGAAACGACACACATTTTCCTTGCCCTAGATGTAACCCACTATAGAATTCTCTGTTTTGGCCGTACTTGCTATCTCGGAACATAAAGCAAAGGGTGTGTCGTTGCCATGGCAACCACTTGAAACCGCAAGTGCAGCCAAATTTGTTCTGACGGAGACCGGTGTTCTGGAGATTATGATGGAGAATCCAATTCTTTCCTTGTCAAAAATGAGACATTTTTCGTATTGCATTGCATTTCGAAGACGCCGAAGAATGACAACGCATGATAATTTGAAATGGCATGCTGTGTTAGTCACAATCGATCAAATAGTTCTCGTATGCGTCATGCGCCAGGGAACATATACTGTACTCCACAAAGGCAAGGCGGAGAAGTTGCCTACACAAATCGGCGGAGTCATGCAAAGTCCCTTTTATTTTTTACTCTTAATATTTTGACAGTATTATACAAGTTTTCATTCAGTTTGTGTAATGTTCTTATGCTGTTTGTTTTATGTGGTTTTACGTTATTTTATTTCCTCAGCTTGCTATGATCACCTCTGGGTTTGCTTAGTAACACAAGTTATTGGAATATGCCATAATTTGTCATATAATTAAATGCTGCCACATAATTAATTATACGAGTATTATACGTTAAAATTGTCGTTAATAAAGAAACAATCGAAGACAAATATTTTCCCTTTATAAAGAAATAATCGAAGAAGACAAATATTTCCCATACTTCCTTCTCAAAAGTAAAGGCTCTTTCTGTGAGAAGATAAAGCTACTGTAAAAATATCTTCTTTGAGTCACAGGCTGAATGTCTCATGTTCTGCAGAATCTAAGGATCTAGGATACAGATCTTTAACTGGAAAAAGTCTCTTCAAGGAAAGGACTAGTGTTTGTTAATGTGTTTCCGTCACAAGATAAAATACAGCAGCAACAACTCCAAAAATCCATGAATCAAGAAAACTTCCGAGCCGAAATGCAATTAACTGCTGAGAGCTAGACAGCTGCTGTAAAAGGAAGAAAATAAAAACCAGAACTACGGAGGGTATATTTCAAGATCGAGGAATGTGCTGGACGTAGGGGCAAATCCCCTGCCGCAACGACAATTTAGTGCGCAATGTAACTTCAGTTCCATTAAGGAAGGGAACTGATCAAAACGAAAAATTGTTCCTAAACCATATAAGAAGAAACAAGAATAAAAGCACCGCTTTCTTCTATTTGCCTACATCTCTGTCTATCACATTTTATAATATATATTATTGCGCTAAATTAAAAGTAATACTACTAGTATGTTGGCTAGAAAGATTTATCATATAACTGGTACTTTATCATAACATAACAACAAAATATATCATTCATCAAAATAATAGTCATCATTTTTTACGTTTTTCATCAATCCCTGTGCCAGCATTATATTTTTTGGCAACACCAATTCTTGGATTTAGAGGAAAAAACTGTAAACATGTATACCATCTTCAAGATTATCGCACCCCCTTCCACGAAAAATGTTGCCCCGGCCAGAAAAACAATAGTCAGAAGGCGAAAAAAAAAAGAAAAAAAAAAAAAGAAAACTGGACTGTAAGCTGGCTTGGATAGCTGTTATATTTCTTCTAATTCCTGGTTTTTATTTTGTGGACCAACCTTGGTCAATGGGAAGAAGCGTTGTACTATTGTAGTATAGCGCGTTTCCTATTCATTAAAGACGGGTAGCATAGTCTTAAAACTTCGAAAACCCTTTGCAGTTGGTCTCAGTGCAACTCATTGTCAATTCCACGGCCATTTGGCATCAGCTTGAAATGAACAACACATTCGAAATTCCACCAAACGCAACACATCGCGTTTTGCACAAAACGACTTTAACGAACCACTGACTGAGGTTTTATTTCACTGGGCACATTTTCTCAGAATCATAGAGCAACAGTCTTTTTTCATCATATGTTTCAATGCGTTTAGAATCGGATTTTTAACAAATATTAACCAATCTTTGGGTCTGAGATGCGGCATGTTTATATAGATCTACTCTTCGACTTTTAATAAATTCTTTTGAGCTGGTGCATAACTATTGTTGTTTTGGAGACACCAAACCTTTCTGACAATTCAAGAGACTGGCGAGGGCTTCTTCTTTGAGAGCACTGTGCAGAATTTCGTTTTCTATAGCTGAAAGTCGTCCAGAGCGTCGTTTATTTTCAAGGTTTGTATCTTTATTATTGAATCGCCTGAACCAATTTGATACTGACAACATATTCACCTTCTACCTGACATATTTTTTGCAGCACTCAACCTTTTCTCCAAAAGAATCTAAGAAGAATGCGAACTGCTATTTTTTCGCCGCACATTCTGTGTTAGATTGGAGAATAAATACTGCATATATACATATATACAGTGTAATAAATATGTTAAATTCATCTTAAAATATTCTATAAAACGACACTTCTAATTATGCCAGTTGCAATAAAATCGAACGCTTTTATGTTTTAAAGTAAATAAACTAAAAGATACTCAGCTATACTATATTTTTCGGGGATATTTTAAAGTAAATACACATAATACATTGTATGGATACAATCGGAAGATTCTGAAGATATTTTTAGAATTAGTCTCCCGAAAACTGCCACTGGATTTGTGAAAATATCTGCTGTCTCTAACATAGCAAGTTATACATATGAGTTTGACCACAAGGTGTAAAGAAGATTGAACCGTATGCTCCAACCCTGGCGCACTAAAACGTTTATTTTTGGCACAAGTATACCTACATATCTAAATTCCCTGTGAGCAGTTTCAAGTTCATAAAGTGTTGCACTGTATCTTAGTATCTGTTGAAATGAATTCAGGAAAACAATGCCCAAGGAAAAAAGCGCGCACTCGATGATACTATGAAAAAATATGATACACAGATATAATGGAAGTTGTACCTATTGTATTGTATTGTATTGTATTGTATTGTATTGTATTGAAGCAGTATATACTGTTCAGTAGAATCACTACCAATAAAAATGTGGATTTTCTCTCACTCGGTTAAGTTATAAATATTTTCATCTTATCTTTAGTGGAAACTTTCAAAATTTTGTAACAATAAAAATTATGACACTAGTGCACCTGCGCGTGGTATGATAACATATAGAATGAATGAATGAATGAATGAATGAATGGTGTTTAACGCCCATTTTTGCTACAGAGGCACCACAGGCAATGGACACTGATGATACATGAGATGAAATGATATATTGGAAAAGTATTTATTTTTAAGGAACGAAACGTTCCAGGCCTAAGTTTAGGGTACCTACTCGGCATTTGCCATTTATGAGTACTGAGGAAAACCTGGAAAAACCTCAATCAGGGAGGACGATCCTGGTGGAATTCGAACCCCAGGCCTCCCGATCACGAGTCCGCGCTTTAACGACCTCGATCACCCGTGGTAGTACAACACGTAGAGTTTTGTAAAATAGCATAACCCATAGTTAACGCAAATCACTCGTTAGATTTAGGGCTATCACGTTCGTACTCCATTACGGCAAGTTGTTTTTCTTCTTCCCATATGCTACAGTTATGCCGATGTACTTTAAAGACGTGTGAAAAATGGGTTCATCTGAGAATGCGACATAACTGAGGAATAATTTGTCATCATCAATGTGATATAACACTAAATTGGCAAAATCGGCCCATCTGGGTTTATCATTTGGCTGTAGCTTCTGCACAATTTGGATTTTGCATGCTCTAAGTCACAGTATTTCATGGACAATATCGTGAACAGTGGACTTTTGAATACCCAGGTCTGAACTTGCCCGTCGAATTGATTTTTGCGGCCTGTACTGAAATGTGTTCCTAATACCTTCAACTTTAACTGCAGACACTTTTTTGTCGCCTTTCGTGTTTTTTTTTAACACAAAACCTGTTTATAATATTATGCCATTTCACAAAGGTATGACGCTCTGCAGTATTAACACCATATTCCTGCCTGAATGTCCTTTTCTATACAATTGGGAACTTTAATTCCGCTAACCAATAACATTTCACTTTCTGCTGAGCTGTGAATTCCGCCATTTTAACTCTATGTGTTGCCATACTACGCGCAGGTATACTAGCGTCATAATTTTCATTGTTCCAAAAACTTTGAGGTTTTCTACACAAGATACAATGAATTTCTAACTTAAATGAGTGAGAATATATTCACATTTCTTATTGTTAATGATTCAACCGGACACACTATACATCACCGCCTCTTCCTGTAATCCATGTCTGTCAAAATGAACATCATTGATGTGAAGTATTTTCCCCTCACATGCTGCTACTATGCAATCACCGTACGGGAAGAAATATTGTCGCAGTATTTATATGTAATCCTGTTTTTTTCAAAGGTGCCTATGCTATTTTTCCAAATTACCCACTTTTGCCTTAATACAGAGCCTAAGTGTATACTGGGGCGTGTATCAACGACAGCACGTGTCATCTCTATAGGCAGATCCACTACTGCTGCACCTAAGGATCACTTGGGGGATTCAGTATTTGGATAAATTTTCTTACACACAACTCTCTGCCCACAGCTTGAGATTGAGGTCAGGGCAGCTAAGGTCAGGTCTTCGGTAGCAATAAAATCAGGAATATTTGAGTGGACTCTGCCACTCGAATGCTAAATCTTAGTGGAAGCTTCCGTACCTTATTGAACAAAGGGGGTTGAAGTCTCTCACAACATATTCAAGTAGATTTGTTTGATACACACTCTGGTCTTTGTCTTTATCCCGTTTTGGTAGAAATGCAGCTTCGTAACACCATCGTAGGTCACTCTTCACCAAACAATACTGAAACAAGATGGTGGCCCTTTTGAATTTATGGAATAATCTCAAGATCTTCTCAGGAAGTCGTATCATACACTCTGTCGTTCCAGGAGTTGTAGCTGTCTTCAATGTTGAACTTTTTTTTTCTATGTTCCGTTCCGTTGTTAGCGTAACGCTAAAGTAGGCGACTTCATTTCAGCTCTCTCTGTTGCTTAAGTCTTGTCCAGTACTCCCGTCAAAAACGTTAAGCCCAAATTCTTGCCCGAGCAAATCTAGACATTGATCTTCTCTAAGATGTGTATCTCATGTGTCACCACATGGATTTCGCTTGATACGAGCCGTCTCTGCATTCACTACTACGCTATCTTCTCATAGCTTTTCGTCCGGATCTTGGACGATCAATGAAAGTATTTGTTTCAGTTAAGTGTTTGATACACAACTATCCTGCTAATTTTCAGTTTCTTCAGAGTCTGGAAAATCTCAAGTGGAAATTTTCCATCCCTATGAAGAGCTATCACGCAACTTGATTTTCGTGATCCCTCCATGACTAAATCTTTAACTGAGGTGCTCTTTTCGCTGCAGTTGAATAAATATGCATTGGCAGATCTTAGCACAAGTTGTGTTATCAACCTTTATAACAGAACTTATAGTCAAACTAGGTGTTTTTGGCAATTAGTAGAAAGACTTCTTATGTAATTTCGATAAAAATCGTGACTTCCAGAGAAGATGAAATTTATGACCTCATCTCAGCCTCTTAGTTATTGAAAACTTTATTGTTCAGGAAACTGCAAACAAATGTTTAAATGTTAAAGTTAGTTGCTAAAGGTCGGATAAATATGATGAATGAGGTAAAGTTTCGTAGCCTGGTTCATTCAGTTTCTGGAGTATTCTTTGTGAAATGTGTGGTGGCCGGACATTATCGTGAAGAAAAATATGCCTTTTTTCTATGAAATTATGTTCACTGTTCTTGTTGCAGATTCTGACACAGTTTGCCAATTTATTGATAACACTTCTTCTAAGTCATGTTTTAACCACGGTATGAGATTGTGGTGCATTAAACCAGCCACAGATCACTATACAGTCGCATTAACCTTCCTCTGATGTAATTTTGGTTTTATGAAATATTTCAGTGCTTCATCGAGATTCAGTCATTAGTCGTTTGCGATCGTGAAACAGAATTTTCATCCCAGGCCACAAAGGATCTAAAATGGGATATTTTAATTGCGCAATAACAGTGAAAAACATACTGATTTCAAACTATGTTTTTCATGCTCGTTTCCATTTATCATGCTCACTTTCCCTATTTTGTTCAAGTGATTACATACTGTTTATTTATTGATTCATATTGCAGCAAGTGGCGGGGAAAGCTAGTTGGGAACAGATTGCCAAACAAGGCAGGATGTATCTTGTGTCTCACCTTCCCTTCAGCTCGGAAACGTTAAGATAAGATACGTAGCAATTGTAACATCCATTATAACCTGAAAGATTGTATTAAATCTTATAATGTGATCTAGTGAAAAACAACGCATTTTAATGTAAGAAAAATCCCCTCACCAGCATAGCAAGCGAATTGACTGTTTCGTCCTCACATTTTAAATATCGTAGAATTATATATTTGCAGGAAAAGAAACAAAGTTAATTATTGCACTTTGAATCCCAAAACATCCATTCATTACCTTACGACATACTAATATATCAAATATAAACCAATGAATAAATAAAAAAAGTTAAGAAATTAAATTAAATGTTTTACGCCTGTAAACTTCTTCAGTTCCACGTTTTAAGCTTATTGTTGTTTATTAGTGGACAAAGAAATAAAGATTTTAAATTGTAAATATTAAATAATATTATTAATTTTTAACACGTAAATAATAAAAAATCATTAAATAATTCAAAACGATAGCTGTCCAATTAATTTTCAAAATGTTCTTGAATATTAGTTAATTTCCTTTCTGGCTAAATAGCTAGGTGCAGTGATTTCTCTGTTTCAGTTTAAACTTAATTTTTGGGTTATATTAGGTATAATAATTTCGGCATCAACCTATTTAATATAAGTTTTCAAATTTAAAATTGCTCAAAGGTAGACAATAATATAAACAGTATATTAACATTTATTTATAAAACATTAAATAAGAACAGTAGTTACCCATGATGCGGAAACGTGGGTCATGACAAACATAGATGAAGAAATGTTGAGACGATTTGAAAGAAACACATGAGAGGAATTTATAGACCAGCTAAAGAGGGAGAAAGGTGAAGAATTATATATAAATTTGAATTAGAAAAATTAATAAATAAACTTTATATTGTAATGTTTATAAGATACTTAGGAGATGCAAAGAGAATGGATGAAAGTAGAATCCAAAAATAATGTTAAAAGGCGTGGCAGTATAAAGGGACGCCGACGTCGTCGAATGTTGGGGTGCCAAATTTATGGTCATGGACATTGTCGTAACTACCATCATAATATGCTCAGCTAGTTCAAGGTGTGATAATATAGCTGGATTTTTCAGATTGATATTTCTGAGATGAAAGGTGTGTGGTTTTAAGTATAACTAAATCACCATGGATAGAAACCTACGGATTTTATTAATGAATTGTTATTACCACACAAAAGTACACTTTTCTGATAACTATATGCTCTGAGAATATTATTAGATGCAGACTGAATACGAGACAGACGTGATATAATTTATGTTTCCCTCCCGAAAACTGGCTTTTTGTCCTGTTGTAACTTGTATACTATTGCCCTATCTGAATATTAATTCAAACTTTAACTCCTGTCATTTATCACAAATAATTTTGTAATTTCTTCCATGAAATATTAATCGCCACTTATCTTTACGTGATATTAAAATGCAGCTTAGCTTTACGGAGTACGAACCACGATTTTTGCTAATGAAATTTAAAACACAACCTCTCTCTACGGAATCCAACGCACAACAAGCAACTTTTGAAATATAAACAATCACTTATTGCAATAGGATTGTAATAATACTATTCATTACAACTCGTTATATTTTCAGCTTACATATACTAAGCGAACGAGATTCGTTAATTTCTATTTAGTCGCAATAAAGCTCTCTGTCTCGTGTTTCATTCTTGGTACACATTATTAATGTTGTTACGCTTGCCATTGGTTGATTCACTTAGTATTACAATTTTCTTAGCTGTAGTATAATCTTTTCATATTCTTGGCTATGTATGTGTTCCTTTGAACCGTTACATTTTTATATGATAAGTATTATCATAAGGGCCAACAAACAAACAAACATAAGACATACATTGTAATGGCCTTTAGCTGATACGTGAAGTCTATACAAATGAGATTACTAGAATTATATGATTTAAAACGTATTACCAACGAATATTTGTTATTTAAATTGAAATTTGGAGTCCTTACCTAATACAAAAAACATGTGCAAGTGAGTTAATTAAATTTATATAATTAAAACATATTATCAATGAATGATTGCAGCTTTAAATCAAACATAATAGCATTTATCTTACGTAATTATATATGTAAATGGATTTATTAAATTAACATAACTAAATAGTTATTACTATTAAATGTCTGTGGCTTCATATTGAGCATTATAGCCTTTACCTAATATACAAACGTGTGAAAATGAACTTACTAAAGTAATATAATTAAACAACTGAAGTCAATGAGTGTTTAGGGCCTTAAATCGGATAATTTTTCAAAGGACAGTCGTACTCGAAAGAAAAAAGTCCATTACGCAGGAGCTACATAAACTAAGCGAATTCCTCAGCAAGTACAATAACTTTAAAGAAGAATATAAAATCCAAATTATGGCCTTATTAATCAATGAAATGTGCATTAATTAGCTTGACAAACTCTGCAGCTAACTAATAAACGAAAAATTGAACTATAACGCATTAATTAACTAGGTTTGTCATTTCTTCCCTTAAAAATCACTTGAAAACAAATGTATATAGTGAAATTACTCTAATTTATGACCACTGACAGATAAAACTATATTGCGTGGATATTTTTTAATGTAAGCATGTTTATGAACTGAGCACTTGATATCTTTACATTCACTAAAATAGAGAGAAATAAAACGGAAAAAAACCTTATGCATTTAAGAAGAACAAGCTTAAATGTGTGGATAAATCGAAAATTCTTACTTTTTAAAAACAATTACAACGCATTAAGCAACTATACACAATCAATAATAATCAATCGAAAATTCTATTCATTTTCGCCAGCTTTAAAATTCAATTTAATTTTTATTGTAGTAAAATCATGGAGCGCAAACGTTTTCTGAAGGTTATTGCAAAGCTCTGTTACACACAAATATAATTGTCCAACACATATTATATTAATATTTCACATTTTATATCTTCACGACGAGGCTTTTATTAAATATGAAATATATGAATCGTTAAAAATGCAGTTTATATACTGAATTAATTTGTCAATTTAATTTGAAACAGTTGAGAGAAAATTAAACGCTAGAGAGCTTTTTAAATTTAGATTTTCAGATATACTGCTACTCGTAATGGTCTGTTTTCCCTGATTTTTAGAAACTACTCTTCCTATCCTATTGAAATGGTATATACCATGTCTCATTACGAAAAAATAATTGGTGCCGCTAGAACTATTTTTAAATGTTGGGGTTCAGGAAAGTCCACACTCCTAATAGTCTGATTTCGCTTATTTTCGAAAATTATTTTTCAATGCTCTTGCGCAACAGTGGTATACGGGTTTCATTGAGAAAAAACAAAAATTGCAGCCGGTAGAGTGATTTTAAATTTTTGCTACAGGTGACCTATTCCACTCCCAATGTACCAATTTTACTCTCTCTCTCTCTCTCTCTCTCTCTACGTATATGTATATATATATATATAAATATAAAATAAAAAATAAAATAAAAATAAAGTAATACCTTTAACAATGTAACAAATTAACAGTAATTATAATAGTAGAAAAGGATAAACCACTAAGAGAAAGTCACACTTGAGATCGCTATATTTCGGACTCGTGGAGTCCTTCTAAGCCAAGAAAAGTGACTCGACTCCACGAGTTCGAAATATAGTGATCTCAGGTGTGACTTTCTCTTAGTGGTTTATCCTTTTCTACTATTATAATAACTGTTAATTTATATATATATATATATATGCATTGTTATTTTCGGTGTCTACTAAGTACAATCAATGGAGATTTAAGGAAAATTTTCCAAAATCTTTTCTTCATGGACACACCGCAATACATTACACATTCCTTCGAAATTGCTAAAAGGAAGACCAAAGATAATCTAATGACGTATTTATGGAAAATTAGTGCTAGAGGATGGAAAAATAAGGCAGAGATAATACTAAAGGTAAATAGTCCAGGAAGCCAAAACTCATCAAGCGCTGTACAGCAAAAGAAGAAGAAGGTGGCTGTAGTGAGTAATTAGTAACCTGAAGGTAAACGAATTTGAATCTCTCTTCGAACATGGATGTATTTTAAATTGTTTGTCCGTTGTACTGTGTTTCCTAACAGACGGTGGCCAAGCGCCATATTTACCATAATGTTGGAGCCCAGCTGTGTGTGGCATGGTTCATATGATCCCAAGGTTTAATCCCTACAGATGATGATGTAAATTGTGTTAATAAAGCCAGTAGTATTCAGACGCAATCTCCTTTAATGACATTAATTAAAGGTAACGATGCAGGCAGTCTCCAGTATTCAAACAAATGTTTATGTTATTGACCAGACTAGAATATGTGACTAATTAGGCGCTGATACGGTAGGTGAGCTCAAAATATATAACAAATTAATTTAATTATCATTACGTCATATAGCTTAGATACGCTGTTTTGCAGCGTGATAAAATTAACCTTAATAGGAATGAGTGAGTAATTAGGTGAATTTTTATATTTTAATAAATAAAACAATGCATGTATTTTCACTGAGAAAAGATATTAGGAACTATTGTTTAAAAAGGAAAGAAAATTTGTAAAGATACTGTACAATAAAAGTGTTGGGTCGTCCATTTAATTAATGGAAATTTAATAAAAAGAGATTAGTAGTTGAAATTGTGCATAAACAATAAAATAATATGTGAAATTAGCACGTTACATTTAAATGTTCGGTTAAACACAACACTCAAGGTGTGTTATATTATGTACAAAAAGTCACCACTAACAGAATAAAATTCCGCCAGGCACGAGCTGCATAAACCAAACGGATTCCTCACCGAGTTGAATTATTTTTAATAAAATGAACATAAAATCCAAATTAGGCCTTATTAATTAACGTAATGAAACAAGTTATGCATTACTGTGTGGTATTAGGGTAACAAAATTAAAATTCTTCCAACCTATAAATTTTACAAAAGAAACCACATTTTTAGAATTATTATTATTATTATTATTATTATTATTATTATTATTGAGGTTAAACCACAAAAATTAATGGTATACTATTGATTAAATGAGATGTATGACCATACAAAGCTATACTTTGTGGGTATTTTTAAAATTTTTTAAATTTAACCGTGTTTATGAACTGAATCTTTGATATCAGCTTTACATTCACTAATGTCCGTCCTGATAATGTAGTGGTAACCATACTTTCCCCCTAAACCCAAGATTACGGGTTCAAACCCGGCCAGGATCGATGGATTTTTTCGGGATTTTTTGCAATCTTAAGCATGGCTTCCTTCGGAAGGGAAGTAAAGCCGTGGGTCCCGTGTTGTACATTTACGGCACTATAAAGAACCTCAAGTCTGAAAGAAGAGGTCTCTGAGCAAAATTTGTCGGCCGTTTCACGCCTTTATTTGAATGGGATGCTGATGACCTGAGATGTTAAAGAGCATCCATAAATAAACCAAATCAATAACAACCGCAATAGCTTACGTTCCTTCGGGATTTGCTAAAATCAAACACAAACTAAACAACAACTACATAAAATGTAATAAAAATGGAAGTGAATGCCTAGATCTGTCTCACTGTTGGTACAATTCCATTCATAAATTGTGTTATATTTTGTCTTAGTAGGCATAATATTTCACGCTGAAAAAAATTAAAATCAAAACGTTGAGTTTTTCTTCAGTGTTTTTCCCTAACAATAAATATCGATATGACGTTTATTTTTGTAAATATAATCGAAATTGGCACACTTTATCCTTTGGTTTTAATCCAAGGCTTTTATATACTGGAACACTGATAAAGTGTTTTTAATAATGATATGGCACGTTTGCAGGAAATAGTCTACTTATAAGGTAAAGGTTTTTCAACGTGACTTTGTTTGCTAAGAAACAGAAGACACGTAGTCACGAATTAGTGTTATATCTTAACGTTTTCCATATATATACCGTCCTGTCACTTCCAACACATATTCTGGGCTATCTAGAAAGGGTTATAGCGTTACTGCCATGGCTGGCCGAGGTCGTTAAGGGGGGGACTCGTGAGCGGGCCGTCGGGGGTTCGATTCCCATCAGGACGTCCTTCCTGACTGAGGTTTCCTCAGTCCTCATAAATGGAAAATGCCGGGAAGGTACCCTAAATTTAGCCCTGGGACGCTTCCTTCCTTAAAATCAATAATTTTTTCCCAGTTTATCATTTTATCTCATGTATCATCAGTGTCCACCGCCTGTGATGCATCAGTATTCAATTAAGTTATAGCGGTTAAAGAAGAAAAATTATGAAAATAATGATTTTGGTTTGTAGTTACTTTAACCTTGTGTTCCTTACTTTAGAAGGAACTACATCCAGTTTCATGAAAATAATTGCATGCTAAAGGATTACACAATCAGAGTAAGGGTAGTAATTGTTGCATACAGTTAATAATCGCTCCTGAAAATAGAATATTACTCTTTCATTATCCATGGTTATTCACATCCTAAAAGTGTTAATTACTCATAGGGAAACTTTTGCGTTCTATAGGGTCCTCACTCCGTTACGCAACCGGGAATTGCTTTTGCCGACGCAAAGTTATTGCAAAATGGCCTCGTCACTTGCAGAAGGAAATCATGTAGCATGGTTGCAATTCATCACACTTTTTTTTCTTTTGTTATTTATAGATAGTAAATAATAATTAAATTATACATTCCACCATAGTATATGCTCTAAGTCCTGTACTCCGCTTTGAGACATGCCTGTGTCCTTTTGAAATCAACTTGAGAAACTGGTCGCAATTCATCTTCCTGAATATAGTAAACTGCCTTCCGGATATTTTGTTTCAGCGCCTCCATGGGTTTTATTTCAAGTTCAGCATACTTTTATATTGGAATACAGCTGCCGAATAGCTTTATACGCACTGTCGACAGAAACACTAACGTGCTGGTCTAAACATGTTAAAGATTTTCAAGAAAAAGTTTCTAATCCATAGCCTATTTCATCAACCCTCCCTTCTGTTAAAACCCCTTACTACAACGAAAGGGGCTCTATAGAAAAAACCTTAACATGAATTCTGTTCTGCGCATGCGCCACTCTTGTTAATCAGCGCTGCTAGATTCATAACTTTTCGATCCTTTTTTATCAATCGTCTTACTATCGTAAAGATTAGACTATTGCATAATAAACTAATGCTCTTCTTTAACTTTCAAATGTGAAAATATTTTAAAAAGAAAGCCTGATATTAATCTGAAATCTGTATGGTTACTTATTTACTGGATATTTTGCTTAAAAATGCTTGTAACTCCTGCTTGTTTCACTTTTTTATTTCAAAATTTCTTCGTATTTTGCACTAAGTTTCAGTTACTACCATACATAAAACATCTCATTTTTGTAACTTAAAAATGCTATAAATTCTTATGGTTTATGGTAGTTCTCTTGTATGGAAAACAGAAGACAGCTTGACCTAGATATACCTTTTTTGTTCCATAAGATGACGGTACAACCATATCTCTCTTCCGCACACCCTCCTCTGTTACACTTTATGATACCTGTAAACCGGAAGAAATACGACAAAGTAACCTATAAAAGTAAAATTTATATGTATCATAAAGTTTACAGTGAGAAACTTTTGCAATACACAGCTGGGGATGTGCTTCATGTATTGAGACCATCAGCTATCTCTCTTTGTGTACAAATCTTCCAACCTTAAATGTGTTACGGTTTTAATTTACAACAGTCACTGAAAAAAATGCAGTGCTTTGTACTGGTTTAGAACGCCAGATCTATAGGGAAATTATACGCAACTATTCAAGCGAACGGAAAACCACTGGTTGTTAAGTTTTTTTTTTTTTTTTTGTTGTGTACCAGCACAGATGCGGTAAATTAGCATACATTTTTACCTCTAAAGGGGCAAAACCTATGAAAATGTATAGAAAAATGCTGAGTAATTATAGTGAAAATGTCGAAGTTAACAGAAGTCCATGTTTGGATAGTAAAATACAATAATTAGTTCTAAAGTGAAAATCCTAGTCAATAAACCATTTGACAGCCTTTTGGAACCACAAGGTTGTGGTACTTTGGTACTAAAGTGAGCGCTTGAAAGTTCATCTGCCATATTTTCAGACACTGGCTCTCTGAAACTTTTTGGAATGAGAACAATAACATTGAAAAAGAGACTTTTGACCAATACATCTTCCTGAAACACTCTTTACTACACTTTCTGTAAGTCCCATACGCTCAAACCATTTTATGAATGCTGATAATGTAACAACACACTCTTCATGTGTAGCCACTGCAGTTTCAGGCGATTCAGTGGATAACCATGACTTTTTTAATTTACTTTAGGGCATAGATAAAAGTCAAGTGGGATCAGGTCTGGAGTGCAGGAGGATGGGATCAACTTTTGGCTCCTGACTCTTGCAGATATGCAGTTGTTTCCCGTGCAGTGTGGGCGTAGGCACTGGGAGGCATTAATAAAACTGAGTCGCGAGTCCGTAGTTGCTGATTCGGTATAAGTAATATTTTCCCATCCTTTGCTCTTTGACTGAGTCGTGACTCATGTGCCCATATCTTAAATTAGTTTTGTTTTAGAAATGGCAAAAGAAATTTGTCAGTTTTAATTTCGCTTCATGGAACTTTTGACTAATCCTGGATATGTCCAAGAGATGCAATCATAAACTTAGCTGACATCAGAATCAGCGGAAACATTGCCATCAATATCGGATAGGAGGCTAGTATAAAAGCTGAACATGAAACCAAAATATGGGGACAATAGAAATGGAATCTTCTCTCCCAACATCTCTACTTTACTCACTATTCAGCGCGGTGATCTGCCGCACTCGTTCAACGTAGAGTATTACATGTAGTTCCATTTCCAAACTTCATTATAAAAACTATTCAGATAGCGAGTATGGTATAACTGTAGGAAATATGCTTGTTTATAACAAGCGTTGATTGCACAACGAACCACATCTGCAAATACCTGAAGCAATGTTTCAATCCGCTCTGTTGTGCAAATGGTATGAACTTACAGTGCGTTTCTGATATCCCTAAGGAAGAAATCTGGGTATCGTGCTGGTTACAAATGATTTTGAAGTCAGTCATCTTTTACCCTTTTAAGAACAATTTAAAATTATATTGAGACGCCTTTCTCTGGCAAGTATGAACAAACTATTCCTCTATCTACGTAATACTTATTGTATATTTACTAAAAGAAACTTATGAAACACTCTTACTGCTCACTAGATACCGTGTGACATACAGATTTTTCTACATTTAAGCTCTATTTTGTTATTGGTGAAAATCAGCGGCGGCTCGCAGCAGCATAACTGCTACTGGAGGATATACGAGGGCTGTTCAATAAAGAGTGATCATAATTTTTTTTATTCATCCTTATAAGTTTGGATGCTTTGTGTCAAAGCAGTCTCCATTGGATGCAATGCATTTGTTCCAGCGTTTCTGCTAGTCTTCAAAGTCATGCTGGAAACCACTTTTTGACAGGTCCTTCAGAATCGCCTCTGCAGCCTACACTACTGCTTCTGATTATGGAAATATCTGCCATGAAGGTGTTTCTTAAATTTGGGAAAAGGTAAAAGTCACATGGAGATAAATCTGGATAATATGGAGAGTGAAATACACGCCTCACATTGATTTTTGTGAGATATTCAGTAACAACATTTGCAAATATGTGATCGTTGTGAACCATCCAGTTTGTTACACGGAAAAGTGACCTTGGAGATTTTCCAGTTTATCTCTGTAGTATTGCCCAGTTACAATTGTTTTCGCAGATACGACATGATGGTAAATCATTCCTTGAATATCGAAAAATGAGATTACTATAACTTTCCCAGCAGTTCCTTCCTTCCTTCCTTCCTTCCTTCCTTCCTTCCTTCCTTCCCTCCCTCCCTCCTTCCTTCCTTCCTTTCTCTTTGTTTTTTTTCTTTCCTTTTTCTTTTTCTTTTGGCATTGATGATGATGGAGATTTCTGCACAGAGTATTGTTTTTGCTCTCACGATCGAAATGATGTAGCCAAAATTTATCAGTAGTGATTACCTTCGAAAGAAACTCCGGATCTTGTTATAACATCATCTTCAACTGCATGCAAAATTTCACGCGAAATTCTTTTTGTTCGGGAATCAATATCTTAGAACCCACCGTGCACAAACACGTCTCATATGCAACTTTTCAGTTACCAACGTGCGTGTGGCCTTCAGTGGTTCAGAATTTCTGAAAGCGTTGTTACGATCTCACAATGGCAGCAGCGGTGTTTATGCTTTCTTCCGTTAGAGCACAAACTGGAGGGCCAGGTCCATTGATTGCCTCCCCCCTTGAAAATTTTAAGCCATCTTCGAGCTGTGCTATAGGGAAGAACAAACTCTCCATAGGCCTCCTGTTACATTGCATAGATCTCAGCTGAAGCTTTTTTAAGACGAAATCAGAATTTCAGAGCAGCATATTGTTCGCCGGATCACCTCCTTTGTCTAGTGGTTAGCATCACTGGCTTGTGGGCGGGAGATCCGAGTTCGATTTTCGGTAACTACTTAGACATTTTCTAAGTTACGGAGATCTGGAACGAAGGATAAACGGGAAGCTGCCTGTTAGAGAGGTGGCGTTCTTCGATAAGGAACCCACGTGATAGGCAACCGGCGATGTGCCGGCATGCTATTCACGTGCTTTCTGCAATACTGCCTTCTATCAATGAATTCGTCAGACGGAGGTAGAGGCTGCAGAGATCGTTGCGGCAGGCCAAGGCTTACCCGGGCTGCAGCGCTAATGAAAAGAAGAAGAAGAAGAAGAAGAAGAAGAAGAAGGGAAAAAAAGAAGAAGAAGAAGAATATTGTTCGCCGCGTGTCTTCTCCATTTTGCTGTAGGCGGAACTGAAATGTCTCAATTTTCACACCTCACAGGCAGGGCCCGGAAGTGATAACAATGAAACTAGTACAACGTGTGCATTACGTATTAAGCTAACAAAAAGTTGTAAATTAAATTTTAGCTCGAGAAATTATGTCTGTAAAACATAGTCTATTAACCGCAGGACCCAAAATATGTGAACAGAAATAATACTGTTTTTATTTAAAAATGTGGTAACATATATGTATAAAAAGAAGTAATGGCTAACACTCACCACATGAACCACAGTAATCAAACAGAGGTGGAACATTCGAATTCCGGGAATGTAGTTATAATTGCTTTGCTGAGTTTCGCGGTACATTTTGGAATGCCACTGACATATGCAGGCCTACCTTAACCTAAGCTACACCTCACATTTTGGCTACCTAACCGATGTATTATAACGTCAAAATCTGCAACAGCAGCAAAATAATTTGTTTCCAGAAGCACAAAATCGTAAATCAAATGAGGGTCATGAAATTCATGAAAAAATTTGTTTTTAAAATATATCTTGCATATTATATAGGCATGCTTCGTATATGTAGTCTAATAGGGAAATTTCATTATTTGTGAAACGAATGGTGTTTTTGATGCTGTCACGAAATGAAGTAGGAACAAGGGCCAATCAATTTATATTCTTTCAAATGGAATAATAACTAATGACTTCAAGAAACTAAACTGCATGAAATTAGAGTGTTAATGATATTTTTACACGATCAAGTAGCTCTCAAGATAATCTTCATATGTATAGCTCGGGCTTTCATTCCATTTTTGGAGAATCCCCATGATTATTAGGCATAAAGAAACACATTCCTGCATGTCTGTTTGCATTTTGTATATGCTTTAGGGAAATTATCAACAGTATGTTTAAGATTATCCTTTAATGCGAAACATTTAAAGAATTGTCTGTCCCATTTAACTGCTTAGGAACTATCTATAGATTAGAAATGCACTGCACACAAATCCAGCGAATTATCAAGCAGAAAAAAGAAGGCATGGGTTTGAATATGTAGGACCTGGGATGTGAATTGTGGCAGTTATACTCAAAATAACATTTTATAAGGCGTATAATGGTCAAAGGGCTTTGGGAGGATCTGGGACTTAAACTCAACATAAACTCACATTTCTCAAGGGGAGATCATATTTTTGAATTTCAAGGAAGGCAACCAAAGGACAGACTTAGGATATTTTTCATTATAAAACACTACCATCGATGAATGGGATAACCTATCTGCAGATGTTCACTACACGTGTCCTCTAACAGTTAAAAGAGAGATAGAAACTTAAACAAGTACTACAGTTTATAAATGACATGTATTTAACAAGATAGAAATATACTTAATTAGATTAAAATATAACCACCTACTTCGTCTAGTTCTGGCTGGCAGGTCCGGGTTCCATTCCCGGAACATTTTTAGGACTTTTCTAAGTTAGGGAGGTCTGGAACAGGGTTCACCCAGTCTCGTGAAGATAATTAGTTAGCTGCCTGATAGAAAGGTGGTGTTCTTCGATTTAGGTAGATGCGTAATAGGCGACCGGCGATCACATGTCCCCCTGCAATACTGCCCTCTATCAATGAAATCGTAAGACGGCAGGCCAAAGCTCACCACGGACTGTAGCGCCAACGAGAAGAAGATTAAAGTATATTTAAATTAAGGTTGATATTTGTTAAATGAGACTGAAATGTATTTAATTAGGTTTATGTATAGTTTGATTTAAATGTATTAAATTACTTTGAAAGGTATTAAATAACATTGAAATGTATTTAAATAAATTGACAAGTATTTTATTAGATTAACTGATATTTAATTAGGTTGAAAATGTATTATTATATGTTGATACGTATTTATTTAGGTTGACATGTATTTGATTATATTAAAATATATTTAATTAGACTGAAATGTATTAAATATGTTGAAATGTATTAAATTGTGTTAACATGTATTTAATTAGGGTGACATATTTAATTAGTTTGAATTGTTTTTAATTACGTTGACTTAATTTATTTAGATTGAAGTACATTTAATTAGATTTCACTTTTTTGGAATGCATTTGATTACGTTGAAGCTCAGTTAATTAGATTAAAGTGAATATAATTATATTGGCATGATTTTAATTGGGTTGAAGTGCCTTTAGCTATATTGACATGTAAAAGTATTTAATTAAGTTGACACGTATATGTAAGTACAAGCTCTGGATATTATAATTTCAACATTTTTCGACTGCCACCGGGTGTAAGGGCAGGAATGTGAATTATATTTAAGATATCTAATGGAAAGAGAGCCTCAAATTCCACGAAGCTGTTAAATCACTCAATAGATATCAGTCAGAGCTGCAACACAACCGCTTTAGTGAATTTAACCTTTATGGCGAACTTTTAGCCGATTTGCTACATACCGTTGCTAGGCACGTTTGTGGTGTCACGATCGAGGTAGTTTAGTGCTCTGGTGTTTGCTTATACGTCACACAGTCTTGCCGGAGATGGGCGCTTGCAAGACGGCCGTGCTGCTCATCGGCGTGGCAGTTCTCTTCCATCTAGTACCTTCCATTTCTTCCCATCCGGTACCTTCCTTGCCCAAAACTGTGTCATTCGCACATCCTTCGTTAATACCACACTTGCCCATTAAGTCACCTCCAATGCTTCCGGGTAAGGCTGTGATGTCCAAGCAGGAAAAGGAAGCGGAAGGACAGCGGGAAAGTGTGGAAGAAGAGGATCAGGAAGCACAAAAGGTGATAATCTTAATTTGCAGTTCACTCTGTATTTAAATCTATTATTTTTAGAACCGAAACATCGTATATCTTAATATTAAATCTGCAATATTGCCAACAGGACCTACTAATACTAAACTTTTTGAAGGTTTTCTTTTCCTATTAAACATTTTCCGTTTAGGAAGTTCTGCATCGTTAACGGTGCATTTAACAGTTATTTGCCTCAGTTTTAAAAGCACAAAAGTATAATTCATTATGGTTTGGGTCGGAAGTTCTTGCCTTAAAAGTTCAAAAAGTGTGCATGCAGGTATTCCCATAAATTCTTTACAATATACAGCAAAATGTACATTATAAAATATAAACATTAATCGATAAACATATCACTGAAAGGTAGAAACTTTTGCCTCGGAAGCAGAATAAATAAAATACAAATTAAAAACAAATTATTAATAATCTGTCTTAAATCTATTACATTGATCGCAAATTTCGTGCTCTATACTGTTGTAGGTCAGTGAAACTACCTATGTATTAAAGATTAAACCTAACATTTATCGTTAAGAAATTAAAGCCTGCAACTTTCTGTGCAAAAGAATTCAGGTTATACAAGGGATGATCATGGGATTCATAGAACAAATTTTTACAACAGACAGGGCCAAATCAACACTTTCTTGGGCCTCCAACGGCGAATGAAAAGTAAGGTCTCTATCCCATTTCATAAAGTTCAATAATGACGGTATTACTTCTTTAAAAACTGTGTTTTCTACAGGTGCAGACGATGGACACCATTGATACCTGAGATGAAATGATACAAATTGAGAAAGGAAGCTTTTCAGCTTAAGTTTAAGTTACTTCCCCAGCATTTGCCATTTATGAGGACTGGGGAAAACCTGGGAAAAACCTCAGTCAGGGGTGGACGGTCCTGGTGGGAGTCCAATTCCAGATCTCCCGCTCACAAGTTCGCGTCTTAATATCCTCGGCCACCCGTAGCGGTACACGGTAGTGATGATTTTAAGTTCCAAACAATTCCAAATGTGGCTACTTTTCTGCATTTTTATGTGGCAGAATCATGTATTAGATCATAAAAGTTAATATTTTTGTAAAATCTCATATTCTAAGATCATTAAACATATGTGGTGTAATCGTGTCACTGTACTGCTGAGTCTAAATTATTTTTTAATAATTTAATTTCAGAAATTAAACATTCACTTTAAGTATTAGTAACTACAATTGAAAGAAAAGTCTAAATGGTGATTTAATTTCAGAAATTAAACATTCACTTTAAGTATTAGTAACTACAATTGAAAGAAAAGTCTAAATGGTGATTTAATTTCAGAAATTAAACATTCACTTTAAGTATTAGTAACTACAATTGAAAGAAAAATCTAAATAGTGATTTTCATGTTTAAAAATACTGAAAATACTATGAGGTTATTCGAGTTATGGGTTCGCAAAGCGCGGCTGAATACTAGGAGAAACCAGTCAAGGCCCATAATGCATGTAGGTGGTAGCTTGTACTTATTTCGAGAGCCTCTTTGCCAACAAATGACTGCGAGATCGTGCGTTGCTCGGTGTTTTCATTATTTATAAGGTGTATGCTAATTATTCTTTGTTGGTTATGCCAGTGCACAAATTTAGTCTGAAAGAATGGAATTTTATGTATGATACAGATGTGAAACAGATCGTGTTCCAGGTAGAGAAGCTGTAACTTGTTAAAAAGTTACGAGAGACAGAATCTCTCAATGACAAGAGACGTGTTCCGAACAGCCGTATTCTTATAGATGAAATACAAGAATTTTCCATGCATATGCCAGCAATGTATTACCGCTGAGGAGCATGATTTTCAACATCTCTTTCTTATAACGCAGATTACTGCTTATTATCATAAGTTATATATGTTATTGTTTTACACCTTCAGTAAAAATATAATTACTAAAAGAAAAATACTAACATGCCGCGACTATATCTCCCTCTTTTCGGTTGTGGCCGAACTTTCTCAGTAAGCAGCCGTGCTCAGGCATCCCATAACTCAAATAACCCTGTTGTATATGTTGATTATGCATATAAGCATAAATGTTGTTACTGGTAATTAAGTGCTCTTCTTTTGTGAATAAGGTCCTTATACTTGCGTTTGCTTTCTTCACTGACTCTGCATGTACCATCATGTGTGGCCTATAGTGGAAACATTTCATAAATATTTCTGTAGGAGAAGCTAGCTAGATCATCAAAGTAACAGTTTATGTCTTAATCTTCTAAAGCAGGGTGGCCGCCCCGAGTAAAATCCAAATTACTGCCATCCGCAAGAAGCAATGCGGATTGTAATCCTATAGCTTGATTTGCCAATGGCCAATCTTGATCTAAATTATTAAACATTTCTAAGAAACCAAATTTATTAAAATTTTTTCCTACACACACTAGTAGCCAAGGAATCTAAAAGTTTGAGTGTGCTCTTTAAATTTCCTGCTACCTTTAAGTTGCTCGTCCCTATTTCTATCACCATCTATCCAGTGTCCCTGAATTCAACCGACAAAATTGGAGGGATTATTAGAGTGGACACAGACAAACATTTTGAAGTAAGGACTCAAGGTCTACAAATTCAACATTGCGAGTAATAGCATAAAACATGTGTCTATGAGCCACTGACCTAATGATAACATGTGACCATGTCAAGCGATTAATTTCACTGACTCTGTAAAATACAACGTTAGTAATAAATGCTCAGACCAAAAAGCATAATTTAAATAAACTCATGTTTGTAATGAAAAAAAAACATTACTGTAGATCACTATAAAAATTGTTAAAAAAAATAATTTCTATTTCCCTCTTCTTCAAAGGCAGGAGTGCTGCGCGATCTTCTTGAATCATAATTAGTTATTAATAATTTAAATACAAAGCATAATAAAATCAACGCTAATCTTACCTAATAAGAAACAGTTTCAGCAATTAGAAAAGAATCTTTAATGATAATGCATTTACAATGTATTGCCAATGTATGAATTAGACAGACAATAGACAGTCGAGCACTCATAACCTAAATAATTTTCCATACGGTCCAATGAACCAGGGAGCTGTGATTCATATTTAAAATTAGAATTATTAATGGCGTGCATACTCTCGCAGAAGGAGCAATGTCTAAAATCAAGAAAGCCCAACATTTTCAAAATATATTTTATTGTGTAACACCACTACATTTTCCCAATTATCCGAGCAGGAATGAAGCTTGTGAAGAAAATTCATACATATATTGCTTTAATCTAACTCATCCATTTCGCACGGGTCCTGAGACCGAACGTGCTTTCCCAATGCACTATAAAATACACGAAACTCCACAAATCAATGCTTAACTCTTAAGACACACCGCCACGGGTGGCCGAGGTCGTTAAGGCGCGGACTCGTGTGCGGGAGGTCTGGGGTTCGAATCCCACTAGGACCGTCCTCCTTGACTGAGGTTTTTTCCAGGTTTTCCTCAGTCCTCACAACTGGCAAATGCCGGGGAGGTACCCTAAACTTAGGCCTGGAACGCTTCCTTCCTTAAAAAAATATTCTTTCCCAATTTATCATTTCATCCCATGTATCATCAGTGTCCATCGTCTGTGGTGCCTCAGTAGTAAAACGGGCGTTAAACACTACTCTTAAGACACAAACAATATATATAAGTAAGTAAATGAAAAAAGAAGTAATATATAATAGAAAAAATAAATAAAATACACAGAAAAGAAAATTATACTAAAGTCAAATAACTTATACCCCCTTACATACCAAAAATATTGTGACTCATGTTCCTTTACCCATCTCTTCCGATCTGAGCTGTCTCACTATATTTAAAAGTTTACCTACTCCCTCTTCCTCCTTCCTATCTGCCAGCACTGCGGCTACCCTCTCCCCCTGTTAACAAATGATGTCTGTAGACTCGTATCTCTTTCTCCATTCTTCTGTCTCCTTGCAGTACGCCAGAATATGTTCCCAAGATTATTTCTCCGTACATATAGGGCAGATTCTCGTGCACTCTCTGTATGTTATTTTAATCATCCGCCACGCACCTAACCTAAACCAACCGAGTTGTATTCCTTTAGCGACTTATCAATACAAATATTCAACGTCAAATACGCACCGTAAGACTGAAATAACGAAGCGTAGACCATAAGTTCTCTTACTCAAAACGTTTGTCAGTGTCCACTCAACGACCACTGCTTTGAAATCAGGAACAACCTGTATAATTGTTAGAATTTTGCTGCGTTGTTTAAATACGGATAGTTTTATGCTTTGTTTGAGACTTGTAGTCTTCAAAATAGTTTCTTTTCTTAGTTACAAATAGAAGGATTGTCTTGAATAAACTGTTTCATTTTACTCTCTATACAAAAAATTACTATTACTTGGAGACATCATAGACTACTTGAAAACAACTTTAACCAAGAAATTAAAATACCTCTTATTAGTGTTAATAAAAAGAGGATTTTAGTAAGTAATTTCTTAGCATTATATAATTTTATGCATTCTTTGTGGACGACTGTTAAATATTTTCGATCGTCATTCCAAAAAACAGCCAGAGAAAATGTATTAACAGTTTGGCTCTTAAGCCCTGAGCTGTAAGCCATATTTCTAAATCTATTAGTGATTTAAAGTTTTGAATAAGCTTTGCCTGTTCTTTCAGTTTTTCGTTTGGCACAACTATTTTCATAATTGTATTCTCAGGGATGCGAGTTCTCGTAATATCTCTATAACTTGTGTGTAACGATTAACTACAAAGGTATTCTAAATGTAATGACATAAAACTTATCTCACATGCAATTTTTTTTAGATTATGAAAAATAATTCAATGCACTTCAAGAACACATTGCCAAATACTTAAAAATTGCGCACCTTATCTGTAGCATCATTTATGGATACCCACCTCCTCACTGATCGATCTGAAGCTCTCTGGATGTCAACTCTTGATTGAAAGCGAATGCCTCGCAGAGTAATCAAGTAATTAGATCTTCCAAGTAATTAGAGTAGTAAGCTCCATTTACTCTTGATGAGGTACAGTATGCACCAAAACTGTGCTTTCATAATCATAACGCACAATAATAATTACTTTCAAAGGCTCTGTAAATGATGAATTCGTATGTCACCATTCACTCGATTGTCGTTTGAACTCAGGTGTATCCAAACGTAACCAAATCTCATCGCTCATGATAATGCGACGGAGAGTTCACCAACATGCTCATATCGCTCCAGATACAATCTTGCTGTCTCCATTTGCTGCCACTTTCCAACATCAGTTACATAGTTTAGAACCCATGTAATTTTCCACACATGTCCTGTGTCTATCTTCTAATTAAGCGCTTACAGCCTCAACATGCAAATCGTCTGTTACAACAAAAGGTTTACCAGTGCGTGGTTTGTGTTCATCTTGACGCGATACTTCCACCCATCTTGGAATGGTTCGATATCTTGCACAACATTCTTCCTAATACCCTAAGAATTTTTGTAAAACATTTTTGTGGTTGTGATAGAATACTTTCCATGTAATAAATGAACCCTAAATAGTTAATTGTTAATCTAGATGGGTTATAAATACTCGAAGCATTATGAGCCGTTTCTTAAAAACTCTCTTACGGAAGTCTCCGGGATATATAAAGAGTGATTTTTTCCTTCGAGGGACCGCTCCAGGCCTAATGGTGGGTCGATCGGTTGAAAACTGGGAGTGAGAAAGTATGGTTGTCGCGAAAGTTATTACTAGCACTTATATAACTTTAAAAAGTATATTTTCTCACCATTATCAAGCAAGAAGATGCTGGAACTGCTTCCATTTTCCATCCGTTTATGAAATTAACCATTATCTTCTGCAGTTCCCTCTGAGAAATAGGAAATACTTCTTCACAAAAGTTATTTTTCAGTTAATCGAACATGTGTGCCTTTTATCTTGTACGGTTTTTCTTTTAATGCCCCCCCCCTCAGAGATGAAAAGTGGGCGATCGAGGGGGCCATATGTTGTTAGTACCGTCTTTAAAATCGAGTATTTTACGAATAACATGCAAGGAGATATGGACCGTATGTGCCGTTGAAGAATCCTGTTGGAAAGTTGCGAAACTACTTTCCCTTAATTTAATTCACTAAAAAAGGTATTCAACATATTCTTTAAATAACTATCACTATTAATTGTTTTTTGGGGGTCTATTGTTCTCTCGCCGCTAATGGTGCACTACAATCCTATCTTCATACACAGGTTCCTCGTGAAGCAAATTAGGTTTTTCTGAACCCTGGTGTCGATTGTTTTGTGAATCACCATACCCACTTAAGTGGCTCTAAGATTCGTCTATAACAGTACGCCATGCGTACTGTTCAACAAAATGTACTCCTGTATGCGGAGTCACCAGGTTTAAGTTCTTGCATCACATACTTTATATAGGGTTTTAACTTCAGTAGCTTTGTAGCCGTTCGAATAGAGGAATAGTTTAGGGGAATGTTCCAGAGTATACATAATGTTATCTAATGTTTCTTCTGTGAGTACTGTAAATGGCTGTGTATGATTTTTTATACCAAGAAAACTTCCTGTAACGAAATTTACTTACCAATTTGCGAATCGAACTTCGATTGGAAGTTGAATATCAGGGAATCTCTCTTGAAACAATGTCCGTACTTCATGAGCTAATTGTGTACGCACGTATAAATTTAAATCAACACTCTTTGGTGAATAGAATACCCTAATTGAGCCACATTAATGTGATTAATATACTGTACTTGTTATTCCACCAAACGAATGCTTAATACACTGTCACGCAGCACACAGAACAACGTCTGTGCCTTCCTAGGGTTAAATTCATATTGACCTCCACTCCGGCTCCCTAGTCGACTTTTAAGCTTGGGAATGTGACGAGAAGTGCAGAACTCGGTCACTGCAATGGAGCGGTCCCGCGAAGGAAAACTCACGCAGTAATCAGATGGGTTTCGCGGTTATGTGCTTGGAGGAAGACACGGTAGAACAGTTAGAGCCTCAGCCCGGAAGATTGAAGATCTGTGTTTGAATTCGGGCCGTGGTCCGAATTTTTCAAGTCTGATTATTCATTTACAACTTATGTCCTAAACACAACTATGTGAAAGAACAATTGTTATATATAAACATAATGTTATTGCTGCTAATGATAGTCCGTCATCTGAGCAATAGCAGAACACTCACACCATTGTTGCAAAGAAAATAGAGTGGAATTCGATTGAAATAAATGAGAAACTTCTAGCCAAGAAGTTCAGAGCTAACCAGTGCTATCAACAGCTTATTGTTGCCACACTTCTTTAGTGCAGAATTTTGAAAGTTTGCGTAACAGAACTTGTAGACAATTATGAGAAAAAAATCATGCTATTAAAAAAAAGCGTTTAACTTCTTTATTTTAGCGGCTCACTACAAGACATTTGTTTTGGTCTTGTCAAACATGCTTTTGTCAACTATAGGTGCAGTTCCACATAATTATTTAGTTGTACAGAACACCATTTTGAAAATGCAGGCATGTAACTTCTTTACGTTTGCGAACTTTTAAACGTCATTCTTTATTGTTTAGCTTAAAAACATATGTTGACATGAGGAACATTCCGTTCCAAACAATCAATTATAGTGCAGTTCCACATACTTTTTAGATGTACAGAACACCATTTTGAAAATGTAGACATGGGACTTATTTAAGTTTGCAAATTTTAATTGTTATTCTTTATTCTTTATTATTGACATGAGAAACATTCCGTTCCAGACAGAGCCTCCAATGTCGTCGTTTGAGAAGATGATTTTGTCCACCGAGATGGCGAGACAGAAGGCAGCACTAGCATCTGCACTTATCCAGGAGTATAAGAACAGGGAGAGAATCATAGACAGTAAGTACATCCAGTTCAGCAAAAAAGCCGAAGACAAAAAGAGTAGTGCGGAGGAATATGCTGACTGGAGTAAACAACTGGAGGAAGCCTCCTTGGAGCTGATGACGGAAGCACAGGACAGACTGAACTTAGCCGAGAGAGTGGATAAACACGCCGACGATTATGCACGTCTCTCGCGGCGATCGGAGAAGGAAGCGAGAGAGGAGGCTGTGAATGCAACTGTGTTAGAGTCAAAAGCGAAAAGTTCCAGAACTGAAGCTATGGATCTCTTTACCAGGGCCAAACTGAAGCATGAGCGCGCCGAAGATTTCATCGAATGTGCCCAAGAAGAGGATAAGATCGCCGTGGAATTGCAGCGTAAAGCTGTGGAGCTGTCGAAACTTGCTCAACGGCACAGAGGCAAAGCCTCCAACATAGCCGACAGGGCGCAGCAGATGGAGAACAGCGCGTATGAAGACGAGTTATCCGCTGTGAAGCACGAGAAAGAGGCGAAGATTTTAGAACGAATGGCAGAAATAGCAATGGCAAACGATCGCGAGAAATCCCTACTTACTACGGAATATCTGATTCGCCAAAAAGACAAGCAGAGCAAGGCAAAAAGGTTGCGTGTCGGTGCCCGGTATATGCACGTTCTTGCCGAAGTCTATAACAGCGAGGCGAGTACCTTGCTTGGAATAGCCCAACGCGATGAAAAGGAGAGGGAATTCTACAAGATGAAGGCGTCACAAACTGTTGGTCATCACAAGGTCTACCGGAAGACTGTCCACGAACTTTTGGGGGTCTTCAAGAAGTACATGCGGGAGTTCAGGCAGAATCTGAAGAAATGCAACCAAATAGCAGCTAAAAATGGGTACGAATACATCGTAATGAAAGCTCCTGTTTCGCCAAATGTTGATTAAATGGACAACGGATAAGTGACAGACATGAGTGCATTCTTCGCTTGGTGGCTGCGTTTTAACAGACTACAGAAGACAGTCCTTAAATCTAAGTCATGTTCTTTGGGCACCTCGCTGCGAGTGTTGTAGCTGCATACAGAGATTTGTCTTTGTGGGAAATAAGCGTTCTAAACATGGTTATCTGTAGGGCAGAAAATGTTTCACGTAGAATGAAACTATAAACGATTAAAGTAAGATATGTGATACAAGTAATAACATAAAAGGTTCATTGATGGCTGCTAAGTTGTCCGCAACTAAGGGTGCGCTGTCTTTTATCATTACGATGTAAACTAACACAAAGACTGAGCGGGGCATGTGAATTCAAACTATACCAAGCAAAATATGCAATGAATAGACATCGGACTTTCTAAGCATTAAAACCAAAATAAAACGGAATGAAGTTATGTTGGTGTTTGACTGTAGATAACAGGTGGGAGGGGTACAATAGCCACGATATTCAAACCACCCTCTCTCCTTACGCCTATAACTCACTGGTAGACAGCAAAATTTTAGGCATTAAAACAACGGTTTTTGGCGGCTAGAAGTATGCGGCGTGCATTATAAAAGTGAAAATGGGCATAAAATATGTTTTAAAGTTATATTCATCCGCTTTATTATGAAGGTAGGCTACTAAATTTCATATGTATAATCCCTATTTATTAACACAGCATTTTTAAGCAAAAATACAGTCTTATGCAAATTAATGTGAACAAGCAGGTAAATTTAGTTTTATAAGTAATTCGGTGCTAATAACTGTTTCCTCCAGTCCTACGCCACATTATAGTTACTCATTGTTGAGATAGATAATTGTAGTTATTGCTTTTATTGGTTGTACTAGGAAGTTAAGGAATTTGCTTGTGTTTCTGTTTTAACGTTTTATTTAGTAAGCATATTTTTAATCGTATTAGATATTACATCTAGGAATAGAAGTAAGGTCATAGCCCTCCATGAATTCAGTAATATAACTCAGGGACAGGTATAATGTAAGTTTGGGTGTTGTTTGGAAGGAAAAATGAGGTTAGGTCAGTTTCATCTCAAAGTAAAGGACAATGTGTTCGAAAACGAAAAAAGTACAAAAAAGAAGATGTTTTGCATTCACAGACACTAAATGTTTGATTCTTACTGACAAAATGGTGAATAGCGACAAATACATCCCAATTTTAGAGAAAAGAGCCGCCCTAGAACTGAAGAGATTCGCAGAGAAAATGTAAAGGCGATTTTCCAGTTAGACCTTGCTCATGTCATGAATCGAAGATTGTTAAAGACTTCATGGCGAAAACTGATTTTCATATTTGAATTGACCTAGAAATTTACCGAATTTCAACCATATAGAGAATCTTTGGGCGATTGTTGCGAAACGGATGAGGAAAGTGGACTGCACCACCAAAGAAAAGATAATTTGTGCCATTATAAAAGTGCGATTTCCTGACCCAAAAATAAAGAAAATATGTAAAGAAACCCCATTGATTCTATGCCCAAACGAGTGAAAATAGCAATTAAGGCCAAATGTTGCCACATTAAATACTAACAACTCTGTTTAGTAAAAATTAATATTTAAATTTTATGAAATACCTAATTACAAAAAGCTAATATCTTTGTTCACATTAATTTGCACAAAATAGATTTTAAATGTGCATCATTTTAACTAATATAACGAACATATAATGTGAAAAATAGTTTACATTTTGTGTCTGATAAAGATCATTATAAAATGTGCATATAACAATATTGTTTTCATTATAAGGAAAATCACAATCTCACTGTTTAACTCACATATATTATAACTTGTTTAATTTTTCCAAGTAAATTACAAAAATAACTTTTCGAAACGAAATTTTAATCTGAGATCTGGTTGATACGTCTACGAAATAATAATAGTAATACTGTTTTATATTAATCACTTATTTCCATAGTTTGCCTTCCAATAATTTACAAATGCCTTTTCCTAATTTTTCAACAAAAAGTATATACTTTCTCTGTAAGAATAGGTTTGAGAGCAGCCACAACTTCAGATATCTCTGTAGCATCTTTCATTTGCGGTACATAAATAATATCAACAGCACAAGATCGGTCCTGGTGGGCTAGTGGAAGCCATGTTTGCCTCGCAGGTTCATTCCCGGCCCGGGTCAATGGATTTTTTTCAGGCGTAAAAATTCTAAATTTAGCTTTCTTTGTAAGAGAAGTAAAACCGTGGGTCCCGTGTCGTAGATTTACGGCACGTAAAAGAAACTCAAGTCTAAAAGAAGAGGCCTCTGAGCAAAATTTATTGGCCGTTTCACGCCCTGAATAGAATGGGACGTTGATGTCATGAGATAGAGCGTAAGTAAATAAACTAAATAAGTAAATAAAACAGCACTATCAAATTCAGTGTACTTTTCTGTCAAAATATTTGTTATTACAAATGCGAACACTCTTTGACTGCCTGAATTATCACTTTTAGTCAAATGAAATTCACTCTATCAGCTTAGAAAATATGAAAAAAAAAAATTGAATTTATATTTTCATATGTAAATATTCATCATTAAAGTACGAAATCATGAAATGGGCACCAATGCCAAAATAAGCATTTAAATGTACTATAATACTACACATTTTAAGCATTTAATTCCACAAAACATATATATTCGGATTTTCATTATAAATATTAAGGGGAAAAAAGGCACTTGCCTGAAAATCCAATGTCTACTCAGCTGTTTACATCGGCGGTGACTGATAGCTTGTGTTATTTGTTAGGTAGTTTGACTGTTAGGAGGGAAGAGCAAAGTGGCCATGGCAAGCAAATTAGCTTTTTCATATTATGCTGTTGTGCAGCGGTGACTATTATCTGTTCACTGTTACTTCTATCCTAGGGTAAATATAATCATGTGGTTTTCTCATTGGGTCCAGGACGACTTACATCCCTGATATTGAGCACAGTGGTCCCTAAAGGAAATTACAGTTTAAACTTTAATATGCGCTAGTTTTCATTGAGGAAAAAAAAAACGCATTGGTGAATACCGTAATAATGTTGAGAGATACCAGTCGTCATGAATACCTTATTCTGCATTTTTATTGTTAGTAATTTCCGCACATGTTGCTCTCTGTATCCTGCAATCAGTTTCAATGCAAAGAGGCGCCATGGCGGAAGCATGTGCTGGTTCTGCTAGTACAACACTGTCAAGGAAATTCGTTGAAAAGTGACACGGTTATCGTGCAAAATGTTTCTCAATGAAGTTTATAAATAGTAACCAGAGGTAACAATTGCATGCCTCATATCAGCTGCAGTGACAACTCGTAGCCTAAGAGCCTTATGGGAAGCTCTTTTAACACAAAATATATCATGCAACTGAAATAGTGGACCCTCAGTTGGACGCCAGTTTTGAAAGTGTTTTTCTGTAGGTCTCGAAGTAAGGAACCCCATTTCTTGGTTGCCAAATTTGAAGTCTTGTGGGCCCACGTTGCACTCCTACATTTGAAGTAGGTTTGCTGGTGATCTTGTATTGGATTTCCGTTGGGGTTTCCGACAGAAATGGTTCGGTTCTCGGTGTGAACTGTTGCTGCGTGGGCGTGGAAGACAACCGTGCTCTCTTCAGTTACCTTTTGTCCCAGAGTTTCCGCCGTCTTCGTCGTTTTCTTCAGACAACAGGGAGGGACACAGGAAGTAAGCTTGAGATATAAATACATGGCAGAATGTATTTATTGACACGCTTGTCTTACAAAGGGGCGATTGTGAGACTCGGGAAATGAAATACTGTAACCCTCGTACTACTTGTTAATTAACTGAATTATCACATGAGAATTTCACCTCAGTATCTCACGAAAATTATGAATTACACATACATGGTATTATTTACGCGCCTACTTATAACTATGCGCCGACGATCGAATGACGAATGCCTCCATAATCTGCTGGATTCAACAACTGCGTCGGACTGCTTGACTAGCAAGATGACTGCCTGAACTGAGAACTTGAATGGGAGTCATTCTGCTTGCCACTACTTGAACTGAGAAATCATTGATAACTGGGCGATTTCTTCCTTTATATATCAGCCCTTAGCGTGGCTCCCTTGTCTGACCATCGTACGATTCAGTGGCGGCGCGAGACGCCAACCGCTCCATTGCCTCAAATGTGAAAACTCTTGACTCCCGGCGTCAGGGAAAAACCCATCATGTAACCTAGACTGCCCTTTTCGTTTGTGCTCTTATATAACAAGTAAAACCTAAAAGGGCTACTTTGGCATTTATTTCACGAGTCACATATAAAATTGCAATTTATTTCCAATATTTATACTAAAGTAACATATCAGAAATCACTAAAGACATCACTGCTATTTATGTACTTAAATAGAGCCTTCTCTTTCCTTGCTGAAAAAATAACATTAATGTAATACATATAAATATTAAAATAACCTGAGTCTTTATGTAATGACCGGTTGATGTTCAGTAAATCACAAAAGCCATTAGAATTCTACAATGTCCTTTTTATTCCAAGTAATAGATAAGGCCAACAAAACAGTTTCTTCAAATAACAACTACCACTCATATTCCCTATACCACGAAAATTTAAACACTTTGTTGTTGCATTTCACTTCTTTCCTTTCCAATTTTTACACTGATACACTAAGAATTGGCTTTGGTCTCCCCGTTAGTAACACATCCCCTTTATCACCCTCAGTTCACCATAAAATGGTGAGTGCAGCGCACTACATACTCTGTAATTTTGCGATTTTATTGTAAATCCCAAATAAGTTATTGACGATGCTTTAATTGCACACAACTCACAGCAGTCAGCTTTAATAAACGCACCAGTAACCACTCTTTACAAACTGTTTTCACACACTGAACGAAAATGACCATAAATGATGTTTAGAGAACGAAAAACATTCCAAAACAAGGAGAGAGGTGGTTTGCCTGGTTTGCAAAAGATTTTAATAGTCTCAATTAACCACTGAATAGCCTCTCCCCCTCCTCTCAAATTTCAGGACGATAACTTCATCGCAGCCTCGAAGCAGGTAGTATAACAACACACATATTGCCCAAGCTTTGTTTGGTTGTCATGGCATAAACATGCAGCCGAAAATCAGAGAGCAGAAAAGAGCTGCATAAGCGGTTTTAAGTCTTGAAAAAATAAAAGAAGCCTTTCGCTTGTTAACCACTTCCTTGTCAAAGAAATGTTTAATGTCTCTCTATTTCCATCGCTGTAGCTTCTTCAGGAATAACGACTTTTGCTGTCCACATAGTGATTCCAAAAAACTTGTTCCTGTGTGAATACAAGTACTGGCTGTGAATTACTCATGAAAACCAAACTTTAGTTAGGCCACTATGCTACCATGAACAGCTAAGGTTGAGAGGGGAAAATTAAAAAAAGATAAAACTATAGGACTGGGCTCCATTTGAAAGCGGATCAGGGAATAAAGAATAGAAGATTATGAACCGCCTGAGGGATATGGATAGACTGCAGACAATTGCGCAATACAGAGAGCTCTGGCTTTCTTGGAAGCAAAATCTGAGTGGTATCGGAGTAGTTCACAAAAACATGGGATAAACTCACTAGTCATAACTAGAGGCATGGTGGATGATTAAGGTTACTGACGAAAATTGTTTGATAATTTGCTCCAGGCAAGGAAGAGGAGAGAATCGATGAATTTATTATGAAAATGAGACAGAACTGGGAAGGGGGTGGGGAAACGAATTCAATGAATCTAGCAGTGTATATGTGGCATTTTAATTTTTATTATATTATTAAATATATATTATATTACCGATGGAAAATCTAATATCTAGTCTAATATATTATATTAAATAAAATTGTATACGTTGAAATTGTGCGACTGTTGAAGTTTTATTATAATGGTGCCACTGAAATAAATACGGTCCTCCTCCTCCTTCTACTACTACTACTACTACTACTACTACTACTACTACTACTATCACTACTACTACTATTACTACTACTATTACGTCTACTATTACTACTATTACTACTACTACTATTACTACTATTACTACTACTACTATTACTACTATTACTACTACTATTACTACTACTACTATTACTACTACTATTACTACTACTAATACTATTACTACTACTATTACTACTACTACTACTACTACTACTACTACTACTACTACTACATATTTTAATAAAATGTGCAACATTTTTGAAAAATTGCTAAACACATCATTCAATATCAATGTAATTTACTTAAACAACAAACACAATTGAATTTTGTGAAAATAATACGTACAAAATTAAATAAATTGTGTAAATTGAAATTAGGATAGTTTTTAAATATGGAATCTTACATCGTCTTCTAAACAGTTGCATAATACTTCATATAGGGGGATCAGTTGCTCCATTAGGTCTCTTGAACCATTTTAAAACTTTCTAACGATATCAGTTTTCATCAAAGATTTGCACGAGAAGTCTCCCTACATCTTCAAGTTTCCTGTTGAGAGTGGGTGAGAAAGCGGATTCTCCTGTAAGCAGAAACCTAATATTCTCTTTCAAGTTTCTCTATTAGCTCCTCCAACTCAATTTGTTCTACAAGAATCCATAACTTATTTTATCGTTATTATTACTTTGGTAATATTATTTCTCAGAAAATATGTTGCGTTGGAAACAAAACCACAATAAAGCTTCTGTTCCACCTAGCTGTTTGTGCAAGCATGCTGAGAGTGATGGTAGTGCTCTAATTGGCTGAAGGTAGCAAAGACTTGAATGAATACATCAGTGGACAAATATGCTATTTCAGAGACTATTATAACTTTGACAAAGTTGAATTTGCAAAATCAGCACGTAGCATAATTTTTGTACAAAGTTTCTTTTGAATGTTATCTCCTCATTTTTAAAACTGTTATAATTAAAATTCTCTTAATTTTACAGTAGAATTAATATTTTTACATTTTATTTAATAGTTGAAGGATATCAAGGCAGTTTTATAATTAAATGGATCTACAGGCCATTTATGTTTTAATACAGATTTTTATTACCTCTAGATTATTAACTGAAAGAAGGAAATAAATATAGTTGGTACTTAAGTTAATGAGAATGATGAGTTTGCTAAGTTTTGTACAGTTATTCAAATTTTGTGCATTTTTTCAGATTAGAGATAGATATATATGCTGTAAGGAATTTCCAAACGTTCCAAGGAATTTCCAAACAAACAGCGTTTAAATATTTTTTTACATGAAAGAAAAATATGCTAGCAGTGCAAATCCCGGTTTTTAAATGTGCACTGGGTGATCTGCAATTCATTTAAATTTGATCTTTTCTGCATTTTTCTCGGACTAATGCTCGATTTTACTAAATATTCATTATAGATACTAGAAGACCTCAAGGGCGGACCTAGAGGATCACTTGTGGTCCGTTGACCATAGTTTGAGAAACATTGGTCTGTAGCATATCTGACGCCAGATAAATGAATAGTAAGATATGCTACAGACCAATGTTTCTCGGTTACAGTTCAGGTAACGCTTATGTGACACCGATTTATTAGAAGAATTATGTATTTGTAATTCAGTTTTGAAGTTTAACGACTCAAATAATTTTTTTTGATTGATTTATTTATGGACGCTCTTTAACATCTCAGGTCATCAGTGTCCCATTCAACTCAGGGCGTGAAACGGCCGACAAATTTTGCTCAGAGGCCTCTCTTTCAAGCTTGAGGTTCTTTTTCGTGTCGTAAAAGTACGACACGGTACCCACGGCTTTAATTCCCTTCCGAAGGAAGCCATACTTAGGATTTTTACGCCCTAAAAAAATCCATCGGTCCTGGGCGGCTTCGAACCCGTGATCTTGGGTTTAGGAGGCAAGTATGGTAGCCACTACACCACCAAGACCGACATTCAAATAAAGGAACCTTTTTTCTGACCCCTGTCATTATTAAAACTGTGATACTTTTGTATTATGTACTACAAAATCTCACAAAATTACATAATATTCGAGTAAACAAAGTTTATCATTATTTTTTATTTCGTAGGTATTTGCTTATTTTACAACGCATTAGATTCAAAAGGCTGAAAAGATTATGTTCAAGAGGTATACGAAATATAACAATTTGAAATGTATATATCATGTGTTATTTAGGGAGAACATAGTTTAAGAAAATTAATTGTATGTACTCTGTAAAGGTAATTACTTTTTAAATATTTTTAAGATTACCGTCCTGCAGCTACAATGCTCTTGTTAATTCTTCCTGATTACAACTGTTTTTCTTCCAGCGGTAAATATCCATGAAGTACTAGAATATCTGTACCTAAATTAAAATTAATATCCATAAAGTATTCTATGTTTATGTACTTTCATTTTTAAAATAAATATTAAAAATAAAAATGTATCTTTATATGTTGAAGAACCTTTGCAAGCACTCTGTTGGTTACAAGTGCATCATTAAGAACATTTAATACATTAGAATGTACATTTTTATGCTTAAGTCTTCCGGAAATAAATAAATTTAACACACTTTAAGGGTACCCACAGATAAAAATTAGTCAAAATAAAAAACACTCAGAGTGCAATATAAAAAGGTTCACATAAAATTTCACACTAAAAACCGTAAAATTGAACACTAAAATCACACTATATTTCGAGCTTGGCTCTTGGTCACGTGATGAAAATGAACTGAGCTCTGGCAGCCAGCGTCTGTCGTTGTGAGGCATAGAGATGTGACGTGGCAGCAAAACTGCCAACTCTAGCTGAACAAAGTAGTTTGGCAAACCTGGCGGTATTACAGGGAGATGTTGAGGCCTGGAGGAATACGGGCTTTATGTAAAACTATTGCTGCCATCTCTACGTCTCTAAGTAAGGTGTGTTTAGATGGAGGAGCGGCATCTATGAGAATAAGGGAGAAACAGTTATCGAACGTGGCCTGGTGAAAATTGGCATGTTGTGATACCGGTAATGGGGAACAAGTTTTAACTGAATGCCTGTGATTGTTCATTCTAATAGATACCTTAGTGGACGTTAGTCCAATGTAAAAAGCGGGACAAAATTGGCATTTAAGTAAATACACAACATTTGTGGAGGTACAGTTGAAAAAAGAGTGAATTTTAAATTCTGATTTCAGATTTGGACTAAAATAAGATGAGCATGGGGATATCAAGGCACAGGTTTTACATTTAGGGCGGTTGCACGGATATGAGCCAAGTGTCGAGAAGGAGGGCTGAGGATAATCAATATTTTTGCGAAAAATGCTTCTGAGGTTGCGGGCCGACCGGAAACTTAGCCTTGGTAATGTTTGAAAAAATGATGCAGTTAGTTGATTTTGCGTGAGGATATTGAAGCTGTCTTTTAGAACGGGTTTGAGTCTTTCAATGCCTGGAAAGTATGTCACTGTGAAGTTCAATGGATCAATATCTGCTGTTTTACGAGTCTTAGGAGTATGCTTCTGATGAGAGGCCTGGACTTTTGATTTTACTAGGGAAGGGGGGTAACCCCTGTTGACTAATTTGTCAGTTAATTGGGTGATGTATCTATCAAGAGCTGAGTCATTATTGCAGATTCGGTGTCCTCGTAGTGACAAAGAAAAAGGTATGGCCTTTTTTATATGTGATGGATGGCAACTTTCGAAATGTAAGTACTGCTGTAGGTTAGTAGGTTTAACATGAATTGATGTCAGAAATTGCTTATTGATTAACTGAATTTCCACATCCAGGAAGACAGCTTGAGTGCGGGAAACTGTGGATGTGAACTTAACTGAATAGTTGGTGTTCAACCTATTGAAGAAACTTTCAAATGCCGTAATACCATGGGTCCAAATGATGAAAATATCGTCAATAAATCTGCGCCACAACAACGGTGCTAAGGGTTCTGAATGTAGAAATTCTTCTTCAAGTTTGGCCATAAACAGGTTGGCGTAAGATGGAGCCATTCTGGTCCCCATGGCTGTCCCCTTGACTTGAAGAAAATATTGACCTTCAAATACAAACACATTATGAGTGAGGACAAAAAATGCTAATTGGCAAATAAAATCATTGGAAGGAGTCTGAGCTAAGTTTGATTTATCTAAAAAGTAGGCTAAAGCTTCTAAACCCTTATTGTGGGGGATATTGGTGTAAAGCGAAGACACATCTAGAGTAACTAATAATACGTATTATAAATATTTAAATCCATAGGCTTAAGAATTTCTAGAAAATGAAAAGAGTCTTTAATATAGGAGGGTCTGGAAGAGGCTATGGGTTTGGTATAAAAATCAACAAGGGCTGAAATTCTTTCAGTGGGGCTGCCATAACTGGCTACTATAGGTCGTCCTGGGCAGCCTGTTTGGTGTATTTTAGGTAAAAAATATAGAGAAGGTGTGCGGGGAGAAACTGGTGTTAACAGTGTAATGTCAGTTTTGTTAAAGCCTTCTAATGGAGCTCTAGCGGATACGAAATGTGTTATTTCTGTGTTGAAGTCAGGAGTAACATCTTGCAATAGGCTCAAATAATAATCTTCGTCATGCAATTTTCAATCCAGAGACAACCTTCCCCCTATTCAGAGAGTTTTGTTACGTAAGTTATCCTTGAATCCCAATATCATCATTTTGCCGGCCGACAAGGGCTCCTCAGTCGTTGTCATGGACCGGGCATTATACACCCAAGAACCCTTTCGACAGTTATCGATATTGATTATCCTCAGCCCTCCTTCTCGACACTTGGCTCATATCCGTGCAACCGCCCTAAATGTAAAACCTGTGCCTTGATATCCCCATGCTCATCTTATTTTAGTCCAAATCTGAAATCAGAATTTAAAATTCACTCTTTTTTCAACTGTACCTCCACAAATGTTGTGTATTTACTTAAATGCCAATTTTGTCCCGCTTTTTACATTGGACTAACGTCCACTAAGGTATCTATTAGAATGAACAATCACAGGCATTCAGTTAAAACTTGTTCCCCATTACCGGTATCACAACATGCCAATTTTCACCAGGCCACGTTCGATAACTGTTTCTCCCTTATTCTCATAGATGCCGCTCCTCCATCTAAACACACCTTACTTAGAGACGTAGAGATGGCAGCAATAGTTTTACATAAAGCCCGTATTCCTCCAGGCCTCAACATCTCCCTGTAATACCGCCAGGTTTGCCAAACTACTTTGTTCAGCTAGAGTTGGCAGTTTTGCTGCCACGTCACATCTCTATGCCTCACAACGACAGACGCTGGCTGCCAGAGCTCAGTTCATTTTCATCACGTGACCAAGAGCCAAGCTCGAAATATAGTGTGATTTTAGTGTTCAATTTTACGGTTTTTAGTGTGAAATTTTATGTGAACCTTTTTATATTGCACTCTGAGTGTTTTTTATGAGTTTTTATGCTTTTTAGAAGTTTTGATTACTCTATTAATAGTATATATATATATATATATACTCTATTAATAGTATATATATATGTGTGTGTGTGTGTGTGTGTGTGTGTTTTTCACATCAGAGTTTTAAACATCCAATGAGTGTTGAGAATATTATAAAACATTTCTAGTTATATTTTAAAATGCCTATTTTTCGAAATTCATATTTCGTACATTTTTGTATTTAAAATGTTCCACACCCAGTTTTCTTCAGGTTTTCGGCATATAATTAAAAAATTCTTATTTTTATATTATTCAAGACATACAATAATGATTTGATCAATTATAAAAAAAAACATTAAAAAATAGGACTAGAAAGTTCAGGAATTATTTCTGAAAGATAGTTCGAAAAAATTATATGGTGTATTACTACCGACAGAATTAATGTAACAGCTTCCATATCTAGCGATAGTGTTTGCGAATACCAACTCGAGGTCCTGAGTTTGACCCCAATCAGGTCAATCTGTCTTGGTTAAGGTTTATTTTTTCGGAAGTTTTCCTTGCCTGGAAAGGTGAAGACCAGATACCTTTAAGGTGCCAATGATTCCGACTCATTTACGCCATCATTAATTCATTTCATTTTATACATCCCTACAGACTTACACCTATAGTATTCAGTTCACAATCTACAGACGTCGCTAGGAGATCAATGCCGCCAAAGCGACAATAAATAAAGCGTTAATAAAAAAAAAATAAACAAATAAAGGGAAAGAAAAGAAAGAAAAAAGAAAGTGCCAACATTTTTAATGGGACCGAATTCTGCATCGTGTGAAGTATTTAGCACATTAGAATATAAGAGAAAAAAAAAAAAAACCTAAAACTAGTAGCAGGTGTATCTTTATTATTATAAAATTTTATATACACATTACATATATATTTTATGCATGGGCTGTAGACCATATATGGTAAGTATGATACACATTTAGAAAGAGGAATAAATAATAATAAAATATAAAACAATATTAATAATAATAAATAATTAGAGAAATCAACATGTACATTTGATCATGTGTATTATTCCGCTGGAATAAGCTATTATAAAAGGTTTAATAAATGTACCTGATATTGAAAAAATTGTGGGCATTCTTAAGCATTAAGAACTCCTATAAAATTAAGTTATACTGCATCTATTTAAAATGATTTATTTATACCGTGATTTCATTCCGCCAGCAATCAAAAGTTGTACGCTAGTAGAAACCGGTTGACTTCCAGTGGGCGCGCGATTCCCGATAAGACTGGAGCTGAACTTCCTCTGATGTAGGCAATTGAGCTTGCTCAGTCGTGTTTATCACGCCAACTGTTTTTTCTTTAGAAAGAGCGTTATAGACATTTATGTTGTGAAGTGTGCTGAGAATGAAAAATGTGCTAGAACAAAGAATATATATTTATGACTGTTATGTTCAAAAGAAATCGTACTCGTATAATCTTGCAATTGCACGGAAGTCAGTCTTCGGTATGGGAAAGGGGTTACAAAGTTCGTTAAAGGATAAATGCGTGGGCAGGGCTCCTGGTAACATCACAGGCTCTTACCTTCTATTTGAACATCTGAATGCCCTTGCTCATTCCCTTGAAGACATCCTTTAAGGTGCGATTTTTAAGGACAGTGCGCGGGTCACCACAGATAGTGATTGGATCCCCGCGTACAGGATTACAAACTTTGCCAGTTAAATGGAATCGGTTTCTAAGCTTTTGCCCACCCCATTGCCTTAGATGGGTTCAACGAGTACGTGCCAACCATTGGCAGAGAATCAGCTGCAGTTTGATTCCGAGCAGTCGTTGAGCAGAACTAAGCCTTGCCTATTCCTTTATTGAGGTAAAATGAGCTTAAAGCTTCCTCCTAGAAGACAGTAATAGTAACAGCATACAGGAAGTAAAGATAAAAAAAACCGAGAGGAATGAACATCTTTTATTATTTAGCAAACCGTAATTCCTGCTATGGTGCAATTGTATTAAAACCCAGTCTACAGTTGCAATTAAAAGCGCTGAAAATAATATCACAACATGAAAGCTAGTATTATTATTACTTGGTTTATTTAAGGACGCCCTTTAACATCTCGGATATTCAAAACAGGCCGATAAAGTTTACGTTATTTTACGTGCTGTAAGTCTACGATACGGGACTTCTTTTCCGAAGGGAGCCATACCTAGGATTTTTATGCCCAGAACCGATACAGTGGTATTCTAATTACGTGTCATTGCTGTAGGCGGAATAGAATATGTCTCAACTGGCACACTCTAACACTTGCCGTTACATTTAGCACCGAGCCTTGCACCAGTCACGAATGGCAGTAGAGGATTTCGAACTGCTTGAGTTATTTTAAGGGATATTATATATATATATATATATATATATATATATATATATATATAAAACAATTCATTACTTTAATGTAAACATAACTTTTCCTCTGGGCTGACGAGGTTCTTGTATCTATTGCAAGAATTTTTTCTAAACTCTTTCTGGCATGATTTAGCACTGTATTGAATAACTGTAAATACAGCCTGAAATATTCGCGGAATTTTGTATACCTTTCAAAAAGCGTCGCTATAGAAACAATATCTAAGCATTCCAACTTGTGCATCAGTTCAGCTAACGAGCTGTCCATCTTGCGCGTACACTGAACCAAGTTTAGTGCACATCCTTGAAAACCGCTCTTAGCACCCAACGCATTGTGGGATTGGTCGAACAGGGAAACGTTTCAGTTCACCCCATAACACCGGGCACTCCTTAAAACCCGTACATTCGTCGTTCCAACATGACGGTGTAACATCCCACTAGTCTTACGAGGCCCGCAGGAAGTTGAATAGGTAATATCCACGACAATGCATAGGTCACAGAGGCGTATGCCTTGGCACCCGTTTCTCGCCTATTTATGATGGTTGCTACCATAAGAGAAAAACAAAAGTGTGGGACCGCTTAGAGTGATGCATATAAGCAAGGCGAATTGGTGGACATTTTGAGCAGCTGTAAAGTGCAACATATCATACAGTATGTAACATTTGTATATAAAATCATTATTAAGTGAAGTTGAAAGGCTGTATCTTACCAATATCCTCTAACGAATGGTAAAAATCAGACCCGTCAAGTTCAGTTAGTTGGAAAGCTATGTCATTTTAAAATGGATGGTATGAAAATCAAAAGTTTTTTAATCTATGCGGGTGTATATTTAAATATTAAAAATATATTAGGATATATATCACAATAAAAGTTATATCACATAATTCAGAATAGTGGGAATGTCTGAAATTTGTTATGTAGCAAACAAATTGTGTAATTTTCATCGTCTTATAATATTACAAGGCATATTGAAAGGCATCATAGGACACAGTAATCAGTATTTTGTATTCTTTTCACTTTCTTCCTACAGCGCCTCGTTTCGGCACAATTTACATCTTTTTACAGCTTTGTATAAATCGGAGTGCGACAGCGTCTAACAGTCAGGAGTTGAGGAAGTCTGGAGACACGCGCTGCTCCAACCGGTTTGGGATAAGGAAATGCGGGCGCTAAGAGAGCTGAGTACTTGTACGTGTTAAACCGAAGTTCGACACACAGTGGTTGGTTTTCTACATATGCACGTATCATGACAACATTTATCTATTAATTAATTTTTGACGTATTCCTCCTCTAGAATGCACATGTTTTGCATTTATTTAGTTGTATTGAACGGTTACGTAAAAACATTAACTTTTTTTTCTTTTACTTCCACTAAAATGTATGGTAGCTATTTAGTGCTTACTTTAAGTACGTATTTAAGTGCAAACCATTAATTTTATTTAAAGGAATATTTTTGTAGGTACTTTCATTAAAAGTTTAACTTTCGCTGGAAATACAAGAATTTAGGAATTTAAAAACCACTATCAAATATTAATGTATTGCAACTGCTGCAACGTTATCACGTACACTTTCTGACATGCACCACTTCCCTCCATCGCGAATACTCACCTGCACTGTAGCTATAAGAAAAACGATCGGTAACTCAATGGCTCTTTTTTTTTTTTTCCAAAAGTTTTTCCTGCACATATATGAAAGATCGAAGAAAAGAGTTCAAGGGCGACACCTATAACTCTTCCACTCGCTATATCTTGCATATAGTTTTCAAATTTCTGTATTTACACATATTTAGATTGTTTTCAGAATATTTTCACCGGCTATGTCAAGTAAGTTATTTGTATATAGAAGAATGAAAAATTTAATTGTCTTCTTTAATTAGTGTTTAACGCCCATTTTTACTACTGAGGCAGTGGAAATTGATGTGATTACTTGTATATCGGGAAACGATTTTTTCTTTTTTGGAAGGGAATGCTCGAAGTCTAAGTTTACAATATCTTTCCGGCATTTCCAATTTTAAGGACTGAAAAAAACCTGGAATTACCTCAGCGAGAGAGGATAGCTATGATGGGGATCGAACCGCAAACCTTCCATTTATGATTCTGTGTCTTGACGTCTTCGGCCACCCATGTCCCCATGTCCATGTGTGTTAGTTATTGAAAAAAATATGCCCAAGTATAGAAGTCGCAAAGAAAGAAAACAGCACGCAGAACGTTTTATTTAACATGTTAATGCTTCAGCTCTTTCCTGCTCCATATTCATTACATTTTGCATTTTTCAGATTTCTCTTCCTCTTCGCAATCTCATCTCGGTTCTTGTCTCCTTAACAATCTTGTGAGATTGATTTTCAGCTTCTTTCACTTCCACTGTGTCCATTTGTTGATTTTATAAACATTTCCCCCAATTTTTGTGAAACCATCATTAAATAAATGATCGCATTTAGAACTCGAAACTTAATGGTGTAGCTTGCCGACAAAAATCTCAACTCTACATATAAAATGCAAATATACTGTGAAAAACCATTGTTTCTGGTAAACACTAGGTTAAAAAACAACTATCCATAATCTTTATGTGCGTCATTCCAAAAATGTTTTAATTTAATTGAAGATTATATAGGTACATAACTCCTTCATGGTCTAGTGATAACGTGCTCCTGTATTCGATTTCCAGTCAGGTGAAACTGTATGGTTATGGTTTTTCTCCGATTTTCCTTACTCTGAGAAGGTGACTATCACATCATTCACCCCTAAGTTTAAGGACTCCCTGGTATATCATAAATTCATAACCATATCACCACCATATCTACTGGGACAACATAGTGGAGTTCTATGGTAGTTCCAGCCTGAGAAGTCCACTGCAATATCATTATGCCAGTTGGGAATGCCCATAAGTTCATGAGAACAACGGGCTAGCATTAAAAAAAAAGTGAAACGCATACAGCTTTTCAAAATACTTTCTATTACACCCGGATCACTGAAACTTTGCTCAGTTCATGTAATGCTGGTTACGCTGCGTTTGCGACGTTGCAACATCCAATACTGCTTAATGGCTGGTGTTACTGAGTTTTCAATTTCGTCTAGTAAACGTATATTAAGCGACCGTGTAATACCTCGACATTTTTATGTAATAAAAATTAACCAGTTCAATTAATCACGGTAATTCAATTGCATACATTTGATAGAAATCACCTGCAACATAGCAAGAAAAACTAGCAACATAGCAGCCGTACTACACAATTGACTGGCCGATAGTACTATTTTGTAATTGGATCAGAAGGTGTAACGAGTAGTATAGCTCATTTGTTTATCTGTAGTAATGCCAACTGAAAGTTAGCTGTCGAGTGTAAAGTTGCCCGGGTATGAGACATTTGTTCAAATTAACTTTGAAATACCTCTCTAGCGAAGGCATTCACAACAATGGCGGCTCATTGGGTTCATATTGAGAGGAGACTAGGAAAGGGGAAAACATTGCACAATGTTAGTACTCCAATATAACAGTGTATTTCTTTTTAGGTTTGTTTTATTTAAGAACGCTCTTTAACAGCCTTTGTCATTAATTAGTGTCTCATTCAATTCAGGGCGTGAAACAGCTGAAAAATTTTGCTCAGCGGTATTAGTGTTTTCTTTCGTTGGTACTCAAACTAGAGTGTCGGGTCTACCTTTCTTTGAAATTGATTGCTTTCCCCCTTTAAATATTTTAAATCATCTTCCACCTGTGCTATAAGAAAGAATAAACTTGTATAGACCTCCTGTAACATTGCATGAACCTCAGTTGAAGATTTCTTCAGACGAAAGCGGAATTTCACAGCAGCATATTTTTTGTGGCGTTTATTGTAGGCGGAATTGAATTGAATTGAATATCTCAACGGACACAATCTTATAGGCAGGAACCGGAAGTGACAAAAATGAAACTAGTACCATGTGTACATTACACTTTAAGCTAACAAAATGCTGCAAAGTAAAATTTTACTGAAATTATGCCTGTAAAAAATTATAATCATTCTTTATTGAATACTCTCGTATATCGATCTTTTACTTGTCTTCCCAACTTTCCAGTACCTTTTCAAAAGTGCCGTGGGAAAGGCCTCATGTTTGAACGTTCGCCTATTGACTGATACTCCAGCCCTGTCGATAAACATATAAGGTAGAGAGAGGGTCTTTGTACGCATCGAGCGAGAGCAGACTCTGTAACGGACTTATTCAAGACGCTGCTTCTTTGGAGGGTAATATTTCGCTTTCGTAAAATGGAAATTTAAGGAACCTCTTGGTTGGGTATCCAATTAATAACATGTTAAGCTGAAAATGCAGTGTATTGTGTAATATCTTTTTATGGATTTTAGTAGTTTCCTTAATGCAAGATTTTCTCTTTGGGTAATTAAAGTGTTGTTTTGTCAGTTGGTTTTGAGAGCATTGTATCGTATATGTAAAGTGAGCTTTCTTTGACAATGAATTGCATGATCATACTTTCTTAATCGATGCTATTATTTTTTGTTCTTTAAGATATGGAAGTAGGTTTTTTGCAGCTTAATTAATTGCACTAGTTAAATTGTTCAATTTTTTTCTGTATCCGATTTGAAATTACCCTAATGTGGGATGCTGAATAGAGCGGGAAAAAATAACAGTTTTTCTCTACCACGTCACATTTCCTAGATATATACAGTACCAAAACACATTGCAGTACAATGTGGGTGCACGTAAATTATTTTAAATTCATCAAAACAATTACACTTAGAGCTAATAAATGTATATATTTATCTAATTTTGAGTTGCAGAATTCAATGGAAAAATCAGTTTTTATCTGTGAGGTCACAATACCTAAATACATAACATAGTTTAGAAAAACTACTGACGAACATTGAGACAATTAAATACAATCAGGAAATGCGAACTCAGAACTCAGTAGTAGTGTTTTTCAATATATATGGACATGATGCACAAAGATCTAAACACAATATAGTTGCAATTTTTTACTCTTTATTTTGTTTTGAAAAGTGTGCCGTTGATGATCTTCTTTTGCGTGATGTTTCGTCATACTCCCTAAGAAGACATAGTCGCCTATTATCAAAGGGTTCCAGTGCCCTTGATAACGTGTTCCATAGAATGATGTCTTGATGAAAGCGCTCACCTTGCTCATTCCTTATGGTGCTCAAATTTTCCGGGAAAGTGCGAATGTAAAAAGTGAACTTTAAGCGACATTCTACATTCCTTGTTCTTATAGTTCTCCAACAGATAATTCACTAAGGAAACATAATTATCATCTTTTCTGCTAACCATTAAACTTTCTTTGAAAGAGAATCAGGCAGCTAATTCGAGATTTGTGAGCTTAGTATCAAAGGTTGAATCTTTCAATTGTTTTGTGATTTGTGATTCAACAAACATGTCCTATTCCTCCGCTGCTCCCATCTAATGATTATTTTTAGAGTTTCTACCACTATAATATTTCTTTATATTATAAACAGAGCAGCAAACAAAAGAACAAAAAGACAAATAAAACATGTAAACAAATGAGCAGAGAATAGCGAAAGACTTAAAATAAAGAATATAAAATTCTAAATTACTCCAAAACCTAATGTGCTAGCACATTTTAAAATGCAGATTCGGTTTGTATGCATAAAACTAAGTACTAATTTATATGTAACATGTCAGATACAGAACGGCTGTTGAGTAATGTCATTATTTTGCCGAATGATTTGTGTAATCTCTCAATTGAATGGATAGGACTTTATACTTGTAGAGGATTTTGTTTTGAAATTTTAAATGTTAATCATTTCCTAATTTATTACAATTATTGCTGTTGCAGGTTCAATGTATATTATGCTGCATCTTATAGCCACTGTTTTAGGTTATTTTAGTATGGTTTTTAATAAAATATATTTAAGGGGTATTTCTGAGTTTTATCAAGTAATCTTTCTTCTCTTTCCTTCCATGATAAAATGGAAAAAGAAGTATAAAGAAGGATCTCATTAGCCTGGAGAGCATTTTGGGTCCTTAATCTTATATTGTTAGACCAAACACTAACTAAGAAAATCAGATTCCAGACGCTCGAAACCTGTGTGTAGTATGTATTACTATATGGGTGTCAGACATGGTCACTAACAGAAAAAATAAAAGAACAAAATTAAAATATGCCAAAAAAGTGCAACGTAAGATCCTGGGAATAACTTTGAAGTACTAAGTACCTACAGTATTAATAAACCAGTTAACTAAGACAACAGACATCACACAAATGGCTACCAGAAGCAAATGACAATGGGGCGGTCACGTCGCAAGAATGCAGGACAAATAGATGGACCTGCAAAATCTCCATGTGGGACCCCTGAATAGGAAAAATGACACAAGGAAGACGCAGAAGAAGATGAACAGACCTCTTCAAGGAATATGCAGGTCCAGGATTGGTCAAGAGTAGTAAGAGGAAGAAAAAAATGGAAATCTCTCCAGAAGCAACTAGTGCAGTGAGAAATGAAGTAACCAAAGAACAAACCAGACAGAGTGTCTTAAACAGCATACGAACAACTAGCGTGGAATAGCTCACCACGTTAGGAAAAAGCGAGCTTTCCTACTTGTTAGGAGACCCTTGCCCTTAATGGGGACTCAATAGCATATCTTTATATTTATCCTCCTTCTTCCCGTATTAGCAAGTCCAGGCGCATCTTAGGGTTTTATTTCAGTACTTCACACATAGTGACGTAGTGAAGCTTGCTAACATCAACCTGCGCCAATGAGAGACGCGTAAGCTCCCCTCTTTCTTTTTCCTTAACTATTTGCGTGGAGACTCGGCTTTGTAGTTATGCACCGATAAGGGATATATATATATATATATATATATATATATATATATATATTTTTTTTTTTTTTTTTTTGAGGATAGGAACAAGGGGTCGCAGAAGATGTTTTACTGCGCTACATGCTTCAACATTAAACCCATCATGTTAGAGTCTCAAAATGTGAAAATTGTTTGTTGCGTGCCAGATATAAACAAAACGCACTCTTGCATAGCGCTAGGTGTGTCTGATGTTCAATGCGGCATTTGTGGTTGGAAACCTATGGATAGTAGGGTAATACCGGACGCTCATCTTGAAATTAGGCTAAACTTGTGGTTCCAACATAAAGGCACCCGTGCACATTTTTCACTTGCGGTTCGAAATCACCTAAATGGAACATTTGGTGATCGTCTAACTTGGCACCATCGATTTTTTGCTCTGGGGTGCCATGAAAAGAACAGTTTATGAAACACCAATTGAGGATCCACAAGGCTTACTGGGTCGCATCACGGCAGAAACAAAAGTGCTACAGAATACTCCTGGAGTATTTCAGAGAACACGTCGATTCTTGTCACAACGCTATGTTGTTTACCAGCATGAAAATGGTGGTCATATTAGATATTTTGTGACGACATGTTGACATGTCGACGTTAATTAAGAATAATAATTGTAAGATTTTTTTTACATTTTGATATTTCTTTGTAACAGTACATTAAGTAGAAAAATCGCTTTATTTATCAGACATAGTTTTTAGGACATGTTGTAACATGAATTACAGTTTGCACAAACATTTGATTTTCTCCATTCAACATTTATAAGATGTTGTTGTACAGCACATCAATTAAGTACGCGCTTGTAGCGTTTAGTTTCTCATTGTACACCAGTACTCATTTTTTGACACAGTACACACACTTGTGAATTAAATTTCATTTTGACTGGCCAATGAAGATGTTTCATAACGTCAGATTTCAATTATGACAACGCAGTACTCCTGTTATTTACTGCATCTGCGACCCCGTGTTCCCAACCTCGAAATGCTTAGTTTGATACTCCCTTTTTACTCTATACTTTCCTGCACAGTGTTTTTTCCGCATCCTTTATATGTCGGTCCTGGTGGTGTAGTGGTAACCAAACTTGTCCCCTAAACCCAAAATCACGGGTACAAAACCGGCCAGGACCATGGATTTCTTCGGGCGTAAAAATCCTAAGTATGGCTTCCTTCGGAAGGGAAGTAAAGCCGTGGGTCCCGTGTCGTACATTTACGGCATGGTAAAGAACCTCAAGCCTGAAAGAGAGGCCTCTGAGAAACATTTGTCGGCCGTTTCACGCCCTGAGTTGAATGGGACGCTGATGACCTGAGATGTTAAAGAGCGTCGTAAATAAACCAATCAATCATCCTGTATATGCATTCACATATGCAATAACTTATGATTGTATTTTAAAGACCGTGGTATTTGATCTAAGCACTTGCAATTATGGTTAATTCTGAACAAACCAACAATATTCAACAGTCTTTGCGAACTCTGACAGGTGTTAAAGAACCGAATACACAGGGAAAGAAGTTCAAAATTGTTGTAATACCTAGTCCCGTTATGAATAGTTAAGCGTCTGTCGACATTTACCTTGGTGGTGCACCGACCTTGCACTGCTTTGTTGTTTATATGATGCAATGTTCCGAAAATTTTCTTGGAATGGGAAACAGACAGCCAGGTTTTATTATAATCTTTCTTTTAACTTTTGTAGGAACATAAAAACTACTCTCTTCGAGGGTCAGAGAAAAGAGCCACGGAGGCTGCCTTTTGCACTCACACTGATCTAACTTATCGAGCTCTAGTATGTTGGTGTTAGGAATATCAATAATCTGTTTGCATGTTATAAAATACCAAAGAAACTAAATTAATTTATTTTTTGGGTAGCGTACAATTCTACATATTTGGAACACATACATATATGAGTTATGCAGCTGAATCAACTAGTTTCTGATCCCAGACTGGGAATGCCTTCACCGGCTGATCGGCTGGATATTCCACTGGCTGGAAGTCATCTTTGTAGATGTCGGATTCCTTGGCTGTGGCCATGCGCATGAGCGAAGCACTGTCAGAAATGGCCGCCGATTCGACTTCTTTAGCACTGCGAGAGAGTACTTTGGCTTTACTCTCTTCTTTCTTTTCTCTTTCCATATAGTACCTGTACTCGTGTTCAACAAGTTTTAGTATGGCTTCGGCAGATTGTACTCTCCTCGTCAGCTCACTGTTGAGCATATGTTCCATTTCGGCTGCTACCTCATCCTCCTTGAGGGCGTTTCGAGCTTCTTCTGCCCGGACCATGAGTGCAATAGATTTAGCTAAACTGTCTCTAGCCGCTACTTCTGTTTTAAGAGCACGTTCTTGTAGCGCTTGTGCAGCTTGCAAGCGTTTCTGGGCTTCTTCTGCATGCTGCTGTGCCTTCACTTTTTCCGCGGTAACTTTTTGCTCTGCCTCTTTGCCCTCGGTGAAATGAATTTTGGCGTCGTTGAGCAGATCATCTACTCTGCGCTTCAAATCCAAGACCCATTCGTGTTCTCTGTTACCTAAGGTGTCATAGCCAACAGCTCGAGCTTCTGCAGTCGCTGCAGATACTGCAGCTGCCTCCATCTTCCTTGCCCACTCATTGACTTCAGAACACATCCTCTGTGAAAGAACTTGTTGCTCCTTGGCCTGCGTCTCAGCTTCCCTCGATTTTGCATTCCAGTCTTTCCGTTTGGCTTCGTGAACTTCTACAGTAGAACTTTCAGTCAAGTATTTCTGCTTATTCTCCTTTGCCTTCAACTTGGCTTGTTCCTGCAGTTTACTGTATGTTTGATAGGAATTGCCCCTCTCTATTGCAAGCTGTTCATAGGCTTTGGCGGAGGACTCCACTACCTTAGCCTTGGTAGCAAGGGACTTGGCAATGGAAGCGGTGATGCCAGCCTTGTTCTCCAGAACCTGTAATTTGTAGTCTTCCTCGGTTGCTACCGCTTCTTTATCATCCTTTATACTCACCTCTTCTAGGTCCCCCACTGGACTAGCCTGCAAATAGAATAAAATATTTTCACTGGCTTACAGTATTTGGTAAAAATAAATAAATAAATAAATAAATAAAAAAATAAAAAGGGCGGAAATTACTGCCCAAATATTTGAAGAGATAATGAGGATTGGTAGTGTTACTGACCACTTTAGACTGTTAGCCAGACAGAAAAAGTGACAAACAGAGGGTTTACACTTTCAAACTTCAATTTACAAGTTTCTCAATGAACAACTCTCGCTCTCTTTCTCTCTCACACACACACACACACACACACACACACACACACATATATATATATATATATATATATATATATATATATATTCTGAAGAAAAACTCACCAAATTGATTGCACATTATATAGCATGCTTTTAGTTTAGGTACCTTTTGAGACTGGAAGACATACTGCACATACCAACATACTTATTGTGACCTTGACGGCCCCTATCCGAATTCTCCTCCTGATTTCCTCCTATTCGAATTCTCTGTCTAATTTGCTATGAAATTCTAACATACGGAAAGTTTCTCGGCGCCTGCTGGGCTGCCATCTTTGCAGCTAACGCCGACTGTGGCAATTTACGAAACTACGCTCTTGGCGTTATTGCAGTACCTACAAACAAACTTGGTGAGTTTCTGTACAGATGAGAATATCGCTTATGCATTTTTGTAAACTGAAAATTGAAAAATTTACAAACTTTATGTAAATCCTGTACCTCTGTTTGATGGTGAGAATATGACACACCATGTGATGTCATTGTACTGAGATTGAATTTCTTGTTTTAGAAATTTAATTTTTTACTGTGCTTGCTAGGAGAAAAAGAAAAGACTAGAATATGTACTCTGATTCCAAAGAGTTCGTTTATATAGTTCACAAATTTCTTGAAAGTGCATATGGAATTTCAAAAAGTAGGAAATCGTTTTAGGTCGAAAAATAATGCTACAGAATTGTCCAAGGAGACGATAGAAACAGCCCTTAAAGAAACCGGGACACAAATGAACCCAAAATCCCGAATAATATATTTTTTCTGGAAAGTAATAAAGCAAATGTGAACGTTACACGAAGACTTGCGGGATTTTTTCTCATGACTTAGAATTAAATTTTTGGCATAATTTTATATTTTTATTTCCTTTAATAGTAGTAATGTGCATTTCTTGCTCATTATTTACAATCACATTTTAACAACATCGTTTGCATGGATATTTTAATCCTACATACTGTTAATTACACAGACACTTATAGAAAATGTATTTGCTCTTCAAATCAAATACTTTTACTTTTTATCACTTAAGCACAATCACTTAAACGTGGACGCACACACATTCACATGCACGCGACGCACACACATTCATACCTAAAGAGCCCGTCTACTACAATTTCATTAATATTCAGCTCAAGGCCGGGATACACACGGATTGTATGAAAGAAAACAATTTCCTTTCGCTACACGCTCTGCTTACAATCACTATCTAGCGTGGCGTACCAACACTGTTTATCGGCCTACAAATTTGTTTATTTGGTTTTTTTACGGTCGCTCATCTCAGCTCATCAGTTTCCCATTCAATCCAGGGCACAAACGGCTGATGATTTTTTTGCTCAGAGACCTCTTCTTTCAGGCTTGAGATTTAGCTAAGCTATTTCTAGCCGCTACTTCTGTTCTAAGAGCATGTTCTTGTAGCGCTTGTGCACCTTGCAAGCGTTTCTGGGCTTCTGCTTGCTGCTGTGTCTTCACTTTTTTCCATGGTAACTTTTTGTTCTGTCCCTTTGGCCTCGGTGGAACGAACTCTGGCCTCGTTGAACAGATTCTCTGCCCTGTTCTTCGCTGCCAAGATACTATCATGCTCTCTGTTACCTAAGGTGTCATAGCCAATAGCTCGGGCTTCTGCAGTCGCTGCAGATACTGCAGCTGCCTGTAATTTGTAGTCTTCCTTGGTTGCTACCGCTTCTTTATCATCCTTTATACTCACCTCTTCTAGGTCTTCCACTGGACTAGCCTGCAAATAGAATAAAATATTTTCACTGGCTTACATTATTTGGTAAAATAAATTAATAAATAAATAAAAGGGGCAGAAATTACTGCCTAAATGTTTGAAGGGATTATGAGGATTGGTAGTGTTACTGACCACTTTAGACTGTTAGCCAGACAGAAAATGTTTACACTTTCTAACTTCAAATTACAAAATCCTCAATGAACATCTCTCATATATATTCTGAAGAGAAACTCAACAAATTGATTGCACCTTATATAATATGCTTTAGTTTAGGTACCTTTTGAAACTCAAAGACGTGCTGCACCATACCAACATACTTGTATACTTTAATATATACATGTATTAAAGCAGAGATCTGGAATTCGGACATTAGCAGTCTCTGGAGAGTAGCGGAAAAGATAACATTATCGATGTCCTTGTCGGCAATGCCGGTCACGTGGTGCTTCAGCTGCAGCCGTAGACCTGTAATGGTATGAACTTCTGGAATCAAGTAAAAGGTTGCACTGGCTGGAACAATTATACCTTAAAAACACAACTTCGGCCTTTGGTCGAGCTACAAACGATAAGCGGTGGAACTGCAGTACGGATGACATGGCGATTGTGACCTTGATTTGTAAGAATGTAAGCTAATTTCCCCCAAGTGACTGCAGATAACGGTGAATACAAAACATCATATAAATAAATAAACATATATAATGTTTTAGGACATTCAGTTTTGTTCTCTAGTGACTTTACGAGAACATTACTGTAACAATTATTAGTGATATTTTATGTTTAAACCTCGCTTAACAATACACATAAATAGTAATAACATATTTAAGTTCTTTTATATCGCTACATTATTTTTTATAAACAAAACTCGCGGATATTATTAATGCCGCACTAAATGGACAGGAGGACCAACCCAAAATTGTAAATTGCACCCAGTTGTATCCAGGCATAACGGAATGTTATACGTGTGTTTGTTAAGTTGGAATATAATAAAAGTGAACATAGTATAGCCAGCCATAAAATAATCTTAGCATTAGCTAATACTTGTCTTTTTACTTAATTTTCATTTTAAGTTAGCGAAAAAGTTACTGTAACACTAAAATAAAAATAACAATATATGCAAATAAATTACAGTATTATTTTCGAGCAATCTCGCTGTCTTGTTTGTTTCCATAATCAACCGAAATGATCGATCCATCTACTGAAATTGTAATAAAGACGTTCCTATATTAAGAATAGAAATTTTAAAAAGAGTTTGCCTCTTGGCAGCAGTATTATTGCAACGTACTTGTTATCTATTAGCCGCCTAATAATTATTCGTTGTGGATTTTTTTTGCTCTGATATCAAATCTATTCGACTGTCGTTATCTGATCTAGGCAATAATACAATATTCCTTCCAGGAAATAAGCTCTTGATGTGTTACCAATATCAATGGTGCTGAAATCGGGAAATCCAGGGGGATACTTTGTTCCAGGAAAACTCACCGAAACAGAAGTCGTGACATGACGCGCGCTCAAAGGCGTATATTCAAAATTCTTGGAAAATTATAGAAGGCAATATTTCTCTTAAAATCCATTTCTTGCACTCCCATCTTAACTTCTTTCACCGAATCTGGTAAAGGTCAGCGACGAACATGAAGAAAGATTTCACCAGCGAATGTCCCAAATATAAAAGAGATATGAAGGAAAATGATCCCTGAACATGTTTGCTGGCTACTATTGGTTTCTTCTCTCTGAGTGTTCCGTGGCCCAGCTACCAGAGAGGAAATATTCTAAAATAGTTGTAAATCTTTGATAAAAAATAAGTTATGTACACATATTAACAAATTTTTTTAAAAAAAATTTAAACTGTAACATAAAATGGGCTCTTTTGAATGTGTGTGTAGTAAAATTTTTGCTCTAGAAGTGAAACTATGAAAAAACATACAATTAAAAAACTGAACATGGTTGCCACAGAAAACGGTACGTGATAGTGTATTTTCGACTTTAGGACACGCAAATTAGTAAACGCGAAATACTTTTATTTCATAGTATGAAAAAAGTTAACATTTTGCTGTACAGTGTAATCGAACCAAGCGCTAATAGTTATTTTGTTTATTTCGCCGCTATAAGCTACATTGATTACTGGCCACTGAGACTGTACGAGATAACCTTGGAATGTTTATCTAATACAATGCAGATGCTTTGAGCGTATTATAAATGTGTATGCTTGAAATTACAACAATCTTATGATGTGTAGGTACATTATTCGAAAGAATAATTGCTATTTTCATTCAAATTAATAATTTACCTTCATTCGAGATAAAAAATTAATTAAATAATTAAACTGTTCCCAAAATAATTGAACAATCCATTGAAACAAAATAATCGAGTAATCTTATTTTCCATTTCCATTATTCCATCACTGTTGTTAACTGCTAGCATAGCATGTGAAACAATTATTGTACAGTTAAATGCCATTTAGGATTTCCGTACCATTTTTTATACAATATTTTTATTTCCTGTCCTTTTTGAACGAATCCGTTATTGGTAACTAGCTCAATACTGTTATTATAGTAACTGATTTAAGTCTTATGTTCTGTTTTTTAACTTTAATATCTGGTTTATCTCTTGGGAATTCTTTTCGCATTATCAAGTTATGTCTGTTAATTTCTTCTCGAGTTTTTCCTCTCCCTTGTAATTGCCATCTAAACTATATAATTTCATTTTACTGTTTATTACTTGAAATGCTTCCTTTTGTACTTTCCTGCCAGTTATTAAATAATCAAAGTTTAATCATTATTATTCACTAATAATATGTTTAGATATAATGACAAGGATGCCTTCCAGGTGCATTGGAAATTTGTGTGGGAAGATCCAATTCTAACTCATCCATAACAGTTTCACTGTCGACGATTACGCCCATAGACGCCGCTAAAACTGACCGTTCACCACCGCTGCTATCTTCTAGCTTTGGGTCAAGGTACTACTTACATGTATAAGAGTTCCGTAGAAACATGTAAGCAACAGGCCCAAGAAGAATAATTTTATGTCCATGTTGGTTGACTTTGTCGAGGGAACTTATCAACTGTTCTTCAAGAAGTCGTATAAAGAGCATATATAGGTTCGGAATCACGCCGTATGCCCTTAAAAGTAGGACTGTCGTGAGTTTAATGGTTGAATCTGTTAAACCACTGCACGAATTATTTACGATTTCCGTTGCACATCTTCCAGGTATGGGGTTAATAAAGATAGTGCAAACTTGATATATTTTATTTATACAAAAGGGAACTGTATTAATATTTTCTTTAATTTCGTTAATTCATCACAACTGCTATCTGAATGGATGGAGTTGCTAAGTTGTTTAGTTGGTCCTAGTGGTGTAATAGTAATCATTTTTGCCTTCTAAACACAAGATCGTGGGTTCAAATCCGACCAGGACCGTTGGATTTTTTCGGGCATAAAAATCTTAAGTATGGCTTCCTTCGGAAGGGAAGTAAAGCCCCCCGTGTCGTAGATTTTGGCATATAAAACAACCTCAAGTCTGAAAGAAGAGGCCTCTGAGCAAAATTTGTCGGCCGTTTCACGCCCTGAATTGAATAGGACGCTGATGGCATGAGAAGTTGAAGAGCGTCCGTAAATAAACCAAAGCAATTAACTCGTTTGGTTCTCAAAGCCTTGCCCTTCTTCTTGGTCTGGATAGTGTAATATTTGTCTAGGAAGTTTTTCCAATGCCATTATTTGTTTGTGACGATTCCATTAAAACCTCTTTCTTTTATTTCATCATTAACATTTTAATTTGAAGATCTCTTATTTCTGCATTTATTTTCTTATAAAGCTACGTATAGCCTGCCATGTATCTTAAAATTGTAAATACAGTTGCATCCAACCTTTTTCATCCGTCATTCTGTCTGATAACGTTTCATAGCTTTCTTATAAAGCTACGTATAGCCTGCCATGTATCTTAAAATTGTAAATACAGTTGCATCCAACCTTTTTCATCCGTCATTCTGTCTGATAACGTTTCATAGCTGCACATTAAGCACGGCAGAGCCTTACATTTTATTAAATTGTAGCTGTGTGTAAGTGTAACTCCATGCAGTTCTATATTATGGGAGAAATTACTATGTGCTTGACGTTTCTACTGCCACGTGGCCGCGCCAGTAAGCTGTTGCCACATCTGTCACTCACTATCCGTCTTCAGCGGCTGCACTCCAAGACCATTATCAACTTCCTCTTCCTGCTCCTTTAAACTTTTTCATAAAGCTTATAAAAACATGTATCTAAAATATGTCGTTTCCATTCTGTCCTTGCAATAATACATATGCTTCTAATTATGACTACCGGTGATTCGATTTCGGAGAGCTGTCAAAGAAATTAGTGTGCGATTTTATACAGACAATTATAATGTTTAGTCATTCTAATTAAAAATGAGGGACATGAGTAATGGTTTTATTAACAGAATGGGGTGTCATTCTTTTGTGCTGGTGCCAGAAACGGTCTGGGCCCGAGACGGGATCCATAAGTTTCCGGGCTCTCCATGCGAAGTAGACCTCCCTTTTACATTTCTGGATCAACATTTCTATCCCAATAAAATACTCAAAAGTTTTGCCTGCAAAATTGTGTAAAACTTTCAATTTATTATGTTGGCGAATCTTCGCCTTTGAAGGTAATATTTCATTTAAAAAGAGCTAATTGTCACAATGGGCTATGTCTAGACTGAACGGTGGATAATTCAACTCCTTCAGGCCCATACATATGTTCATAGTAGCCGTGTGGGCTGGTGCGTTATAGTGCAGCAGACAAGCTCTTCGACTCAACATTCCACGCCTCTTTTCCTTCTTAGCAGTACTATAACTAAGCATAGTACTTCCCAGTCATCGCTGCAACGCATTGTGCTTCTTTATTTTAAGCCTATCATCAGAATTCTCTGCATTTTCAACATCGCTATAATCTTCATGAACTGTATGACCTTGGCCTTTCAAAGGGATGTTTCGTCCTTCTTCCGCTACTCCACTGATTCTCTATTGAAAAAGGACCATAGTAGAAAACCATGTCTGCTATGATGAAATTGCAATTCTGCCCATTCGTTACTACGGCAAAGATTAAAAAAATTCTTATAACATTCCACGCGCACTTGCTTGAAATGCTGAAAGATTTTGGGGCACTTATCCACATTAACCGTATGCATGCAAATGATGAAGGAGCGCTCTCACTTTCTCCTCTATAAGGGAGATGTTTTGTTGTTTCAACACATCCACCGATCTACCCTCAAGTGGGTCATATTCAGGGATCTCTGTCCCAAAACGAAATAATTTGAAATACATTTATTTTCTTCTTCTTCACAGTGGAATATGAAGCGCAGGCTTCCCCATAATATCGTTAAGGTGTTTTAATATCACTGGGTGAAACTTTTTCTTAAGTTAAAAACAAAATTGCTACTTTGTATTCAATTTTGAACACCCAATACGCCAGGCTTTAATGAGCTTTTCCAAGCAAATGAATGGTATGGCCGGAAAGGAAATGTAATGTTTACACTTCTGAAATATGCGAGCATCAGAGAGCACAAATTTCGTAACAATGAATTATGACATTCTATGTCAGACCGGAAACTTATGGGCCGCCCCTAGTAAACCCCAAGAGGGAAAACCAGTTCCTCTTTCATGTCTATTTCTTATCAATTTCAACTCGGACACATGTTACCTCGCTTATACAGGAGGCTTGCAGTTTAAGGCGCCGTTCATTATGTTCACTGCCCCCTTCTGGAGTCCCTTTTTTCTTACAAATACTAATAATATTTTCAGGCATGTGTTGGCTTTCATATATGTACTCTGGGGACCTAGGCGGTTATCTTGACACACACATACACACATGTATATACAAATGTACATTTTTTCATTATAATATTTTGGTGCCTAGTAAGCTGGATTGCTGAAAATTTGAAGACAACTTTCAAAAATCTTTTCATGGGTACAACCTCAATAGCTATAGTCCTTCAGAATTTGCTAAAACTATGTTGCAGTACTCATTCAACGCCTCTCGTATTTTCACCAAAGTTAATATTTTTACTGTTAATAGACAAACAAACGCCTGTAAATTCTGCTCTCATTTCCACAATTCCACTTATAGTGCACGTCGGATGATTTTCAGTAAATTTATTAAATACGTTTTTTTTTTTCACATTTTTTAACATCTGTGTTTGCGTTTGATAACTGAGAGATCAGTACAAATATTGCTACCGCTTGCCATTATAGGTAAATTACTAGTAAGAGCCATTTCAGTATAATAGGTTTCAGTGGTGGCCAAATTATTGCATCTATATCAACCCATGACTAATGAATAATGTATAGCTAGGAATAATCCGGTTAAGATTTGAATTCCTAAACATATTCCTAATAAGGAGTTTGGCTCTAGTTTTATTGTCTTTTATTTTTTTGGTTAGAAGATATTCATTATTAGATTTTTATTTCCGCAGCGCAGAACAGGTTTCGACCCTGCAGGTTCTGTAATTGTTTTCAAAGAACAGAGTGAGACAAAATTCGCTAACTACAGGGTTTACATAATCCGTGGTCCACATAGTATGTAAAATATGAGATGAGTTGTTTATATCTCAGATGGCTTGCTCAAGTTGTAAATGCGTACCAATTCTTTCGCGATATGCTTCAACGTTTGTGCACCCCCCCCCCTCCTTTCCATTTCCATTAAATTCATCAGTACATCTTGGAGGCATTTGATTCACAACAGAGTTTAAATGGCCCCCACAGGCGAAAATGTAAAGGTGTAAGGTCTGGTAGCCTGTAGGAGATATTCAACAGGACCTCATCGTCCAATCTATTTGTAAGGAAATTCACAATTTAGAAACTCTCAACATAATCAGTGATTGCAGTTTGTTGTTTTTTGTGGTTGTTCCTAAAGAAGCAGTACGTTACCGAGTATGCTGTCGTTTGAATTGTTGATCATTGTGGTTCGTATGTTTATAACCTAAAAATATGCAAACAAACATGACCTTAAAAATGGCCAAATATCACAAAACAAATACACGAAATCTGAATTCCACAATTCCTACATTATTTGAATAGCTAAACATGACCAAATAAAAACATAAAATATGTCCAAATACATACAAATTTAGATAAGTACAATTGTTACATTATTCAAGTTCCGTTATTTTTTCTTGTGATTGTTTATGTGAATGACACATTTTCTTCTGTTATTCACAACGGTATTAAACTAACTGTGGATAAACAAGTACTTGTCTACAGTGAAACAAAGTTCTAAATAATTCATACCTGTTTTCATTCTCCTTTATGGCAATATTACAATATATCACCCACGTTCAAACTCTCAATAGGAGTCAATGAGAATGTCTTGTATCGTGAGTAGCTTCTTTCAACGCCGCAAGATGTTATGGGAGCATATTTAAATAGAGTGAAGTCCCTGTACTATAGTTGTGAACATCTTCATCAAATCGTTTGAAATGTCACTAATTTTGTACGTGTTGAAAACACGATTTCCTTCCAGCCCCTTAAGTTTGTTCTTTACGGAAACCGCAGTACTGTCCTTTGCTTTCCTTACTTCTCACTCACGTCACTCTTCATATTTGCTTCTACTGAAAGGGAACAGCTACCCGCACCGGAGAAATCACTGCACATTTGTACACCCCGAGCTTATGCTTCTTGCAAGACCACATTCCACTGACAGTCAAACAAAAATATAAATACCTCTTTCTCGGAATAGGTAATATATTTTTAAATATCCAACCATTTTAATATATCTGAATAAGATCATGTTCGTAAATTTAACTATAATATAACTTTAAAATGCCAAAATAAGCAATATGAAAAAAATTAGAAAATTACTTAAAAATGCAAATATATGAAACACAAAACAGCTGAAAAGTAGTCAGAAACATTCAATCCACGTTTAATTCAACACCATGACAAATGAAAGTCGCGAAAAAAACATGACATGTCATAAACACCCTAGTTCTAGTGATGACACCCTGGTAGGTAGTATACTCTGCCTTATTGGTAGTATCACATAAATAAATTAAAAATAATGTAGGAAAAAGGTTTTACGTGTATATGTGTAAATGATTTCATACATCTACAATGATTGAGTTGTTTTATATTTTGAAGCCTTTTTATAGTAATTTGCATATGATAATTCCAAAAAAATAAAGTCAATTTAGCTGTATCCCCATTTTTAATCTTTATCACCTCAAACTGTAATTATGGGTTTGTCTTATAAACGAATAAGAACTATTATTCCCTTATACCAATGCTATCTAGTGGATTAAACATACCTATACTTAAAAGAACTAACTGTCTGTTTGCAGAGGATTGGTAGCATATCCCATCTTGTATTGTGAATTCAGTTGTTAGAGTGGTTAAATACTTATTGAAAGGAAGACTTTTTCTTATGAATATTTTCATTTTGCTATCTTTATCACACGTAATAGCGTAGAGGATAATAGAAACTAGTTGTTGCTTAAATAGTCTTAGTTATTTTTGTTATATTGGAGGCAATTTTGTTATTAAAAAGTAAAGGCAAAACATAAAAGAACCAATTATAAAACATATAGAGGTAGTCTATAAAGCTAAACATTTTTTTACCACTTCTTCATATTAAAATTGGTGTGTTGAGACAATTTGTGAAAAACACTTGATAAAGGGGGAGATTGTTTCAAATAGCTCACCGAGAAATTCCCCCTTCCTCTGGATGCAAAAATAAAGAAGACATTTTGGTAGGTCCTTTAACCAAAACGCTAGTTAAAGACGAGAAACGCCATCACTCCTACAGAAAAATGATTTTTGAAGGCCTTTTAGAGAAGTCACTGAAAATTTACTAGGAAATAATAAACCCCCTGATCATAATAAAATTGTGAACAACGAGCTACAGAGATTCTCATTTTGGTATGCAGCATGATTTTCAAATTATACTCTCTCTTCTCATATTTTTGGAAAATTGGGGCAGTCAGGCGAGAAGTTCCATCAAGATAGTTCAGAAACGGAAAGGAGATACCAAGGGCGATGGAATACATCAATGATTGCGGATTACTGTTAGACTCTGTAGGGAGTCTTTGGGAACACAAAATATTCCAGACAAAATTAACAAACTTTTATTGAAGTGTTGAATAAACTAATATGTGAAATTAAGTAATAGAAGCTCATAATTTAAAAGGTAACTCTTGTGGAATTCTTAGGTTATGTGCATTTCTAAAAGAAAAATGATACATTTTTAATTTTTATTTGTAGTAAGCTCTGATGTGATGAAGAAAATGGGAAGCAAACTTTTAAATCAGCCGTACTAAAATGTTCAAAATCACTTTCAGAAGAAAAATAACTATAAAATGTTCAGTTTGTAGATCCTTTTAATTATTTCGGTTGTCAACTTGCGACTTATATTGAAACGGTTATTATTGGCCCCACAGTTGGTCGCCAATTTGAAACGGTTATTATTGTTTGTGTCCCCACAGTTGGTCGACAATTTGGAACGGTTATAATTGGGGGATCCAATTAATTTGGTCGATTAATTTGGAACAGGTTACTATAGTCGTTCCAATGTAGGGGGATTTGATGGATGTGTTCTCAGGGTAAATTTGGACTGTTTTTAACGACTTGAAAGTCGTTAGGGGGGGAAGGAGATTGTTCACTGTATTAATAAGTCCGGCAATGTTTGAACATTTAATTTATTTAATAACTTAGCAGGTTACTTCCTGACGGCTCGTAGCTGACCTCACTACTCACTTAGACTGACTTTAGAAAATGATTTACACTGCCCTCAACTGAACTTTAGAAATGATCTAGACTGATTACTTTCGGATGACTCGTATATTTCTGATCCCGTATATTTCTTTCGCGTCTCTCGTATGATGTCCCTGTTTCTCTTGAATGTCTGAATCTCAATCTGCGAAGGTCTGAATGTGCGAGAGAATGTCTCCGTGAATGTCTGAATGAATGACTATGTGTCTACTGAGTGCGAATTGCGCCTCTGAATGTGTCTCTACCGAATGTGTGAATCCCCCCTCTGACTTCTGTACTCTAGTTTTTCTACTACATCGCCACGCCTTTCGCTAAATTAAATTCCCTCGTAGTTTATCTATTTTCGTGTTGTACTTTCATCATTGGTTATCCTAAAATTATTTATTTATATCTAAGTTCTCCTGATTCGTTAACTTTTATCCGAAGACCATTGGCTAGAATTATTCTTTCCCCCCTGATCTAACGTCTTCCCACGAACTTGAATTTTCCCAGAACAAGCTGTCATAAATTTCGGCCCTTTCCTTACATTCTGATTTCTATTGAAAATCTTTTGCCTTCCTTAGTTTGTAGATTCCTAAATGTTCCTAGAGATTAAGCACGTGTTTTCGACTTTCCTATAATAAAACATTTTCGTCTCCGTTCTGACATTTTCATTTTCTCTTAAATTATTGCTACCTCTGACTTTGTTAAATACTATCCCGTTACGGCCACATGTTTCTCTTATTGTCAACTCCTAAGTATTTCCTGGGTAGAAGGTTCGTGACCTAACAAAAGATAGTTTACCCTTTCTTCAGCCTTGTCTAAGGAGCGGTCAGTGAGTGGAGTCAGGTATACATATTCGTCTTTCTCACATATTTTACACAAAATGTATACAAAACCCTTTTGTAAGTTACATGTTACAAATTATTTCTATTTTTGTTCTACCTATCTTTAAATGATTTTCTTATACATATACATAACAATTATCCTTATCAATTATAATGCCTTTATAAATATCACTCTGCAGCCTTTTAATTAAATTAATAAAGGTAGCCTTATTTCCGGCTTCAATATCGAAGTTCCCCTCTTGGCAAACAGACATAGAGTGTAATTTTCTTTTCGAGCTGTGTACCCATTGTCGGAAAACATTGCGCTAATTATGAAAATAATGCAGGTGTTACGAAGGGTGCTCTAAAAGTTCTCAGCCTGTTCAAGAAAATACAAGTTTTAAAAGATTTGTTTTTCTCTTTCCCAACATACTCACTTTGTAAATCAATGCATTAAGTTAAAAGACTTTCCATCATTTTAATACTCTCAGTAAAACATTAACTTGTTCAACTGTAACCTCATCATTTGATGTGGGTCTTTAGGAACAAAAATAATCGCCTGGAGCCAAATAGTGGATGTGGAAATACTTGGAGGCGAAGTCATGTAGTTTTGTAGCAACAATCCCAGACTTGTGAAGAAAGAGAACTGTTATTTTCGCAAGGTATTGATGATTAGCCTGAGTAACATCTTTCATTTGGTCCCGTAGTGAACCGTAACACTGCCCGGTGTTGATTCTGCCCTTCTACAGGTAGTCTATGAGTACCACAGCATGAGAATCCCTGTAAACCGCAGGCATGACTTTCCCTGCAGGTGAAACCGTTTTTGCTTTCTTTGGTGTACTTTCACTTATTCCACCCACTGTTTGGACTGCTGCTTCGTCCCTGGCATGTAGTGATCAATCCATGTTTCACCTACTGTTATGAAACTTCGGAGAAACTCACTGCAATTGCTTTTAAGCAAATTTAAACACTTGCGGAATGTCCATTCGAACGCGTTTTTAGTCCATTGTGAAACGCGGCACCCATCGAGAGGAAAACTTTCTCATACCCGAAACTTTGTGTAAATTGTAATGAACACGACCTATCGAGATCTTTGAAATGTCAGCCAACTCGCGCATCTTGAATCGGCGATCATTGAGTACAGCATTGTGAATTTTTGTCACAATCTCTTCGCTCGTAACAGTTTTGGGACGCCCTGAGCACCTATCATTTGGAATAGTTATAAGGCCACGCTTAAATTCAGCAGCCACTTTTTAACCATCGAAAACGAAAGGAAAGAATCCTTCAAAGTGGAAGGTAACTCCTTTTGTATTTCTATTGGGATTAAACCCTTCAAAATGAAGTACTTTATCGCAGCTCATATTTAAGTTTTATCCATCTTGCAGATAATGTTAGTAAACAAACAAGGGACCACACTTCGTGCCTGGAACTTTGCAGCTCATCATCTAAAGGATGATGCTTAACAACTACCATATTAATTTGGCCATCTTCACATCTCTTAGTTAGGCCGAGAACTTTTAAAACACCTCTCTCAGTCCCAACATTTCCACCTTTCACCGAAAAAGAAGTTACATTTCCATACAAACATGTTCTAAAATTATGTCTTTTGATTTACAATTAATTGAAACCTAAAATGGAAATTTCTCTTTAATTTCAATTTTAGATTCAAATGCAGAAATTTTCTACGCAGTGAGATTTACTTTCATGCGGCCAGTAATCTGAACTGAATCGTGTGATTCGAGTTCTTTCTGTCACCCGTGCAATTATCTGTTAACTTTTCACACCGGCAAAGCTAATGTGATTGTGTGACCTGTTGTTAAAAGTGTTAATTTCGTTGAAAAATGTAATTTGGTTGCACCCCAGGTAAACCTGGTTGATTTCAGGTAGCTGTACTGGCCAAAATAGAAACAACAAGGATCAGGTGTTTGAGGTAATTGAAAAGTATACCGTCTCCAGTTACTTTTTCCTCATGGCAGGCTATATATTTTTCCTCATATAATTTGAAATTGTTACAAAACTTGCGATTGTTAAGGTCGGGGGAGGATATTTCGGTACTTCAGCCTTGACCAAGCGGTGAGGCACGGACGTAGACAGATTCCAAATAGAACATCCTGACGCCGGCCAAGTCCCCCTCCAAAAAATTGCAATCCTTCAGAAGAGTCATTTCCATACTAGATGCAGAGGCAGAGACCTTTCCTCAGTGCAAGCCGCCGTCTCACCGCACGCAATCCACTTCGCCCTGGCACTTTCGATCCAGTAACAGAATCAACGGAATTAAGTAACATGAATGGGAGAAGAGGAATATTTGCGGCAAGGAAAGATTCGCTTAAGTGACCAGGGGAGAAAGGGGGAAAAAGTCCGTTACGCAAGAGCTGCATAAACTAAATGCATTCCTCAACAAATTGAATTTGTGAAGGTTATTACAGAGCGCTAGAGCATGACTGAAGATATACGTATGTGTTTAATAATAATAATAATAATAATAATAATAATAATAATAATAAAACAAAAATTTTCAGTCTTAAAAGTATATGCTTTTCTCGTATCATTAACGCCGATGGCCTGAGATGTTAAAGAGCGTCCATAAATAAATAAATTTCGTATCATTATTTTATTTACTTTATTTTGTTAGTTTAACGTTTCCAATTGCACTTAGCTGTATAACAACTAAAAGAGAATGTGATTAGTATTTAAGTTACATAATTAATTTTAGGCATATTATTGCTTTTTTTCTGTGTTCCGAAACCATTTATTCTCTCCGCCTGCATTTATTGTACACTTTACACTACCAAGGTTGATCACCGCTTAAAATTTGTACATCGCTCCGTATCGCTCCAGCATTCCCTGGAATTTTCCGCTCCCGTTCGGTACTGAAGCCGCAGGACAGCCGCTGTCTGTAAGGATAAACCCGATTCGTCCATGGGCATACACATATTATTTTCCCCATGCCCTTTCACATGACACCAACGAATTTATCGCTTGGCGGGAATACCTAATTGTTAATGCTAAGAATAACAACCCAAAGGTATGCCACATCTTCCCCCGGGCCACTTTATTCGACGTGCATGGCGATTATAAAATTTCTGTTTTTAGATTTAGCATTCCTAATTTTCCCTGATTTTCAGAACCTATTTTTCTTATCTTATTGAAATTGTATATACAGACTTTCGTTGCTAAACAAACCTTTTTTATTGTTGGAGTTCAGGTAAACACCAACTCATAAGGGTATGATTTCGGTGATTTTCAGAAATTATTGATCTTATTTTATTTCAATGGTATATGCCGAGTTTCATTGAGGAAAAAAAAAATTGCGATCATTAGAGCTTTAATATATATAAAATAGGCATATATACCTTTTTAAAAAAAATAAAGTTGGGATGGCCAGCTCCAAGGGATTTGAACTAGAGCGCCAAGCCTTATTGCCTAAGAGATAGAGCTTACTACGGTATGACACTGTACCATTTTCTGCTTTATCTTGTTATGTTAAACGGATCTATCAACATGTGTGGCTAAATTAACAAGGCGAAGAGTGGTATCAAATATCATTGGTTCGGATCTTGTGAAATAGGTTTAAAATGCGAGATAAAAATTAATGACAAACTTCCCCTTTCTACAGAGTTCGGAGTGTCTAATATCATTGCTTTCGTATAAACAGTAACACACTGCCACAAGATCCCTGGGTATTCTGCAGCGTTGTCACGGTTATTTTCGTACATCAAAGAGTAAGCAGAAATTATGAATATATAAGGGTACCTAAATTAATACATAATGAATAAATACTTTGCTCTCACTTGCGCACTCGATCTCAGTTAGGACTAAACAGCACTGAAAAGAGATTTCAGAGACGTGACAGCGTTATTTTCTTGAGCGAATTCTGATACATCACACACCTCAATAGTGCAGGCGTTTTCTATTTGAATGCAAGGCATTCATTACATGCTCTCAGTTTTCAGTCGGAAAGACGGATTTGCTGAGCTAACAGAAAAACATATTATCGCTCAAAAGCTACTTCAAATTTCCACTCAAAACATCAGGTTCTATTAGTTTCAGCAAACCTCGCTATGGTGGTCTCAGCAATATTTGTTTGAACCCTGGTTGCTTTCTATTGCAGCGGAAATGTTTGGGAAAAGCAACAATCACAAAGTTCGTATTGGTCTTGATGATAGAGACATGTCACATCATTCATCGAACATTACTGTCACGCCACATATTCAATGCTTGTTCTTTGCTGGATTTTGTTTTCCACGTCTTTTGGACAACATTATCTAATCTCCAACTGAATTCCTAACATTTAACAAGCTAGGTGTTTAGACGTTACTACTCAAAGGAAATTACTAACTTAGAGAAACATTTTCTGTCAAAACGTGACAGCGGTTTTGAAACAATTTGCTGGGAAACTACATAATCTTGTGGTCCAAAGAGAGAAAAACGAAAACAAGACAGTGTATGCGTGTGTGCATTGGAGAACGAATATAAGAGGCTTTATTATGAAGCATATAAGACAGCAACTTTGTTTAATGGTCAGAATTATCATATTTGAAGTTTCCAGATTGCTTCAAACTGCTAAATTTTTCTCACAAGCTTCAGGAACAATAATTCTTTCAGTTACAGAAAGTATTCGGGATATTTTTTATTTTGTAAAATTAAAGCTGAACTAAGAGGTTTATGTGATTCTGAGGGCCGGTGGTATAAAGAGTTAAATCGAGTTTAGAGCATAAAATTAATCATAAGTTATGCTTAACTTGGAAAAGGTGGCTGTATAAACATTAATCGAAGATTATTTCGTCTTATTCTGAAATTAAATCTAACTCGCAAAATTTCGCAAGCACTAACTGAAGTTTAGTAATTGTTAAATAAAACATTTTTCAGAGTACAGAAGTATAACAACTTCATTTGTAAATAATATGTAGAATAGTATTTATTTTAATTTCATGTAGATAAAGTTTCTTCTTTTCATTTCCGCGTAATAATAACAGATAAAAGTTGCGTTCAATTATGTTATGCTAGGCTATATCTTACATATTTCTGATTATTCGTACATTTCATCCGATTATGAATCTTACTGCGCTCCTTGTGTATTTCACGAGGGAGAAAAAACCATTTCTAAAATGGATGACAAATAATTCAAAATGTAATTCACTTAGCAAAAGATGTCGAAGAACTGGAAAAGATGCTATGTCCCCGATTACAATCACAAACTAAGCGAAATCATGCTTTGTATTCGATGTTCACGATAATACCAACTTTAAGGTTCCATGCGACAGGGAGCTTACAAATATATTTTGGAAATATACTAAAGTGGAGAAAGGAACGGCCAGTAGAATCGTCCATAAAGTTACTAAAGCAATAGCAGCTCTGAGATCTCAGATCATTAAAATGCCAACCGAAGAGGGTGGTGTAAGGAAAATGATGCTAATCTTCTATAACATTCACAACTTTCCTGGAGTTGTAGGTGCTATAGATTGTACATGCTTTGGTAATAATGGAGAAGTCTTTAGAATAGAATTGTTATACTCTTTGGCAATTTTCCCCATATACGTTCTTTATCTTTATTTGAGAACGAATCTATCTTTTTTTTTTCAATTATTTCCTGATATTTTAGCAACAGATCAATAATAATGTCCTCTTACGTGTGATAAAATTTGCCTCTCTCATTCGCTTTGACTTTTCCTTATCCATGTTTGAACTTTGAAGACATGAAGGGGGGAAAAAAATGTCTAGAAGGCGGAAAAATGAATAATTATTGCTTTTCTTACGTTGAACAGTTGAACATCAACTTGCTGTAAACAGGAATTTTCCTATTATTTCGCGTTGTTGCCATAGGTTTGATGGTTATTTTTATGCAACAGAAATGATAGTTACTTTTTAAGTTACAATCTCCAGTTAGCAACTTATATACAACGGGCCCTTAGTCTTTATAATATTTTCAAATAATTTTGATTAATATTTGTGTGACGTATTCATTTTGAAATCAGTCAAATTAACTAAATAATAGTTAATAAAAGATAATACATCGTATTATCTGGTTAATTTCTACCAACATTTTTCAAACTGCATGCCTTGATTTAAAAGTCAGAATATGCCACTGCTTGCGCATGTTATGTCAACGTAACATAAATAAAGAGACAGATGACAGTAATGTCACTTTCATATAATAAGGGCCACCAAGGCTTGTCATGTTCTATGTTTATTTACTTTTTATTTTATGACGAAGTATGGTCATACATATAATCAGATTGTACGCAATAACAATGATCCGCTTTTACTCGGCGCCAGTATCACCTCAACTGTACAACTGCACAACTTCCGAACACCATTGTGTGGTATCATCTCCAATTGTCACTGGCATACTGTTAGAAACTTTGAAATCTGAACAGAAAGACATAGATTCCCTATTTCAAATTGCTTTTACAGCCTTTGAAATTATTCCTATATAGGTCCCGGTATTATATTTGCTTGTAACCGCCGCGGTTGGCCGAGGTCGTTAAGGCGCGGATTCGTGAGAGGGAGGTAAGGGGTTCGAATCTCACCAGGACAGTCCTTCCTGACTAGGGTTTTTTCCAGGTTTTCCTCAGTCCTCATAAATGGCAAATGCCGGGGAGATACCCTAAACTTAGACCTGGAACGTTTCCTTCCTTAAAAATATCCTTTCCCAATTTATCATTACATCTCATGTACCACCAGTGTCCACCGTCGGTGGTGCCTCAGTAGTAAAAACGGGCGTTAAACATTACTAAAAAAATATTTGCTTGTGTTAGTACTGCATTAAAATGCCATTTTAGATTCGTAACTTAGATAAATAGCCTCGTGCAGCAAGCATTTTAAACAAACTTCAATCATGTCCATCGTGAGTTGTCCCATACTTTTCGAGGTGACCATGCCTTTTTTGGCATTATCAGCTTCCGGTAATGTTATGTAACAACACCTCTTATGGCAACCTTTTCAACAGTCGTTTTAACCTTCAATATGTTGCCAAACGTCTTCGATTTGGAAAATGGTATTAATGATAGCACAAATAAATCAGCATATATTGAACTGAATTTACACTGAAAAGAACAAGAAGAAGTAGAAGAAGAAAAATAATTATAATTACATTTATTTTTTGAACATTAAATACTTTTCTAAAATGTTTGCAACCACTCATATATTCGGATATCATTTTCAGTCTATAATTTCCTTTATTGTAAGAGCATGAAAATGAATGCAATTTAATTACATTTTTACACCTGGTAAATTAAAAAGTCTAATGGCATTGTTGTTACATCAGTATTCTCTATTGTTGAGGCACTTAAATCAGTTTAACACATCATTTTATGAGGTAAAAATGCCGTTAAGAGGAAGCTGCTAAACCAGTTACCCAATTGGAGGATGAGCGGAGCATGCGTTATGTTGCCCAGGTGTTAGGTGTCAATGTCTCTATATACAAAGAACATACCAAAGGTTCAGGGAAATTGGTATCTACTGCAGAAGACAGGATCAGGTCTAGAAGAGTGGCACATACCAAAGATGACCAGTTTCTGCGGCTGCAAGTGATCGTCATACAACACCTGTAGAAGTTCAGAATCTCTTGCAAAGGGCATCGGGAGTCAATGTCAGAGTGAGTCAGTGAGAAGCAGGTTTGAAGAAGCACAACTCTCCTCTAGAAAACCAGTCAGAGGTCCCTTGCTTACCCAGCTACATCGATAAGCACGCCTTGCCTTTGTTCGTCAATATCTGGAGTGAACTGTGGAGCAATGGAAAACTGTTCTTTTCACGGATGAGTCAAGGTCAGGATAAGATCGCCAACATGGGACGAGAAAGGCATGCCCCTTGCACCATCTCATCGACCGATGCCTTTCAGGGGAGGTTCCATCATGGCGTGGGATGATATCAGTATAGAAGCGTAGACATGGAACGAGGCCCTGAATGTAAACCGGTTCAGTGAGGAAATTCAGGAACATGTTATTCCCAATGCTCCATATGTTGGCAACGATTTCCATTTCATGCATGAAAATGTCTGTCTGCATGTGACCCCACATTGTGATACAGTACTTGCATAAAGCGAAGATTAAGACGCTGGTTTGGCCAGCACGAAGCCCTGACCTCAACTTCATTGAGCACGTTTGGAATATGATGGGAGAACAATGTTCTTCATTGTGTTCCTGAGAGCCTTAATGAACTTCGGGAGGCCTTGCGTGAGCGATGGGAGGCCATATCACAAAAAAACCTAAGGGTCTTGATCCTAGGCATGCCTCTAAGGTTGCAATCTGTGATACAAGCCGGAGAAAATAAGTCGTTTCTGAGAGTGTCACTGAGTGCTGACAGGTGTGTCGTTGTGTTACTAATGCAGGTGTTTTACCTTGTATGAAATTGAATTGAATTAAACCAGTTATGTCCCATCCAGGGTTAGGGCCTCCGCCAGCGGGGGGCTCATTGATTTCTCATATGGTGAGCTAATTCATATGAGCTATTGTCCCTGTGAGTTTGTTAAGTCTATAATGTTTCTTATTTTACAAGTTCAACACAATTTAACTAGAAGGTTCAAGTGCTGAGTCTTTAAGTTTTGTATTGTTATCACTTTCACTATAAGCTTCAGTTCTTTCTGCAGCTCTGTTCATAGGCTCTTCCTGGTACTGCGGTTCCGTGCTACGCTGGTCCAGTGTGTCGCGGCTGCTTTCCTGAAGGGGTTTGCCATCTTGTTCTCGGTCCCCTCTTCCTCTCCTACCGATACATAGATCCCATGTGGTAGCTATATGCCCCCATCTGCTGCTTGGTAGCCTTGCTACATGTCCGCCCCGTTTCCACTTCAGGTTGTTTGCACGTTAAACCACGTCGTTGAGTCCCGACATCTTTCTTAATTCCACAAGCGATATTTTATCCATAAGAGATATTCCTAGAGTACTTTTCGCTTAAGGTAAAAACGAGATCATAATGAAATATTATTAACTTGCTTTCATTTTCATGCTCATACAATTAGGTAATTATAGACTCAAAATGAATGGAATTACAACAAATCACATATTGTCATGCGTAAAATTAAAAATATCGATTTTTTAGTAATATTTGCCTCTTAATGTATTACTGTTGTCCTTTCAGGGTGAAAAAGTTGAGAAAAGAAATATTTTATTTTTTTAAATGTTTAATACCCATACCAGTTTTCATAGATCTTAAGGAGTAAATCTTGGGCTCTTAAGGTTACCTGGTATTTCCGTTTTTATACTGAGGGAAAATTGGGAATAAACCTCACCTAGCCAACATGTACCTTCCGAGAATTTTATTCGAGCATAACAGCTGACAGTGTCTGAATAATGTGCAAAAAAGGGGTGTACTAATTTGGAAAACTACAATTTTAAATGCTTCAAATCAAAAGGCGGAACCCTTTTAAGTGAAAGGATGGTAATAAAATATATTATATAAATCTAAAATTATCTTAAAGAAAACTTCTAAGAGGGTACTATTCTTCTTACGGCTATCATTTACTGAGTAGCGTTTATCAGCCAAGTGATGTCTTTTTGCTGCTAAAATAAACCAGCGTTAATATCTTAATAGTTTTATCTAATTTTTCCTCTTGGTTTTTTATGAGCAGTTTCTGCAGACAGGGTCGTTGGATTTTTAGAACGTAAACTTTTTAAGTATAACTTTCTTCGGAAGGGAAGAAAAATCTTTGGTTCCGTGTCCTAGATTTACGACAGAGCCTCAAGCCTGAAGAAGAGGCCCCTGAGCAAAATTTACTATCGGCCGTTTCACGCCATGAATTTAATTGAACGCTATTGACCAGAGATGTTAAAGAGCATCCTTAAATACATATTATAATAATAATAATAATAATAATAATAATAATAATAATAATAATAATAATAATAATATACAAACCTTTTTTTCCTCCACATTTTACAATGAGAATGAATTTCTTTTTTCGTGTTTATACATTGCGTCCAAATTTTTTTCTCTATTCTTCCTTACTAAACCTTCTATTGTCAAAGGTAAAATAACTACATGAAGTTCCAGCCGTTTTACAGACTTGTTGCGAATGTTTAACACATACAACACAGCACGAGTTTGAAAGTAAACATTAAGCAAGGCCTTTGGAGGGGGGAGGGCGGTGCATTGCAGTTACGGCATACTTTTCATTAGAACTTGAGCATTCCGCCGCCGCTGTGCATAACACTTCATTACATCTAGAGTTGATCCTGAGTGCCCACTGTACTTCTGACGCTACTATAAGTACACCGGGCTGAACAACCGAGCCTTCCTTAGGGGAGTGTCCGTACGGGTTGTCTTGGCGGGGTATGTGGTTACCGCAATTCAAGGGAAGTTGAGTATTCTGTGGCGCCAGTGTGCCATGCGAGGGAGTGCCTAAGGCGTGTACCTTAATAGCAGAGGTTAATTCCTCAAGCGCTGCAGTTGCGAGGGGTATTGAGCATTAAGCTTTGGTTACTCACCTGTATAAAGAGGAGGCTAATCCTAGATTAGGCTGCCTCACCAGAGGTACTGGTAGTCCAGTCGGAGGGCAAAGGCGAGGATAAGCAACTAATTGCTTCCACCCTGAATTGGGGGGTCGGTTTAGCTTTTAGGTACCGACCTAATGGGAAAAGTCCACCAAGGGAACTGCAATGGTGGAACTTACTGGGTTGAGGAGGGTTCATCACACCTAGAATTTTTAGATGTTTCACACTACATCTTCTCTCACTTGGGTTACCACCTTTTGAAATTGAAATGTTTGAACATCTGTGACTATATATGTTATTGGATAGAGAGAGCCTACTCATATTAATAATATTTAAACATTAATCGGGTCCGAATAATTAGACTGCTCTTCTCCCTACGTGGTAGTTCGGGTTTAATCTCAGTGACCACAAGTGAAACTTGTGGCAGCCGAAGCGACGCCTGGGCAGACTTCCTCCGGGTACTCCAGTTTCCCATGCCACTCATTAAGTCGTTGCTGGTGGTGAATGGTGTTTAACGCCCGTTTTTACTACTGCGGCACCACAGGCGATGGGCACTGATGATACGTGAGATGCAATGATATATTGGTAAAGGATATTTTTTTTAAGGAAGGAAACATTCCAGGCCTAGTTTTAAGGTACCTTCCCGGCATTTGCCAGTTATGAAGACTGAGGAAAACCTGGAAAAAACCTCAGTCAGTGAGGATGGTCCTGGCGGAATTCGAACCCAGACCTCCCGCTCACGAGTCCGCGCCTTAATGACCTCGGCCATCCGTGGCGGTAGGTCGTTGCTATATCATCATTTGATCCCCATCTTCACTTTCATCATTCAGCATAACATAGTCCGACGATTATAGGTGCGTGCGTTGCAGATCGACGAAGCTGTTGAGCTCTGCAGCAATGCGGAACTTATCACTCGATCGTTCACTTACGCTTAACATAAATTTAACTTTAATGTTTGTGATGCTGCTTATGCTGCTGTTCTGAAGTCTTTTAAGGGCGTATTTCGTAAGACAGAAAACTCTTTCCAGGTATTTGTAGCTCTAAATATCACTAGATTCTTAGCGTTTTCAATCTAGGTGATATACTCAAAGAAATTTCATGAAATGCTTTTCAAAGGGCGTCTTAATCTAAAAATCAGAAAAATTGGACCCCATATCTTCAAATTATACATAACACAAAATCCGAAAATGTCTGGACATCTTTAGCGTTTTTAGTCTAGACGTTGAACATTAGTCAAAACTATTTTGAACACTCCATCATTCATTATGTTGTTTGTTACTGATATTGACTGTATATTTACACATTAAATTTAAAAGGATTAGTAATTAAAAATTATCAGCACTTGTGTTCTCAACTGTTGCCAAGTATTAGAGAAAGGATGCACCAATTTATCAATACGTTTGACCTGAAGTTACTGGAGGATATGGAGGCACCAGCAACAGATATGCAAGTGCCAGCACCTTTGTATGCGGATGATATGATACTGCGTTCTATGACGATTAATTGCCTTCAGAGAGCACTAGACACACTTTGTACCTACTACAAAGAGTAGCTACTCGTCTTTAATGTGAATAAGACAAAAACAATGACTTTCAAGAACGAATCGGTTGGTGGTGGGACGGAGACGTGGATGTGTGCGGGACTGATGCTACACAACGTGAAGACTTTCGTGTGCTTGGACATTATTTTTACGATGAATGGAAAGTGAATGGAGCATAAGGAGGAATAAAAGCAGCAGAAACTCCCCGGTTACATAGCAGAATTCCAAGTAGGCGGATAGATTTACTGCAAACCCTCTATGGTACACAAGTAAAATGTACAAAGACATTTGGGGATAGAAACAAACCTGACATAGATTCAGTGAAAAATGTTTTCTGAAAGGAATTTTTGGGTGGGGAGGGGAAGAGCAAATTGCAGAATTAAGAGGGAATTCGGGGCCTAAGCGAAATTATAGAGTAAAAAAACTGGAATAGTGAAGCACTAGCAGCGAATTATTAGTGCTAATCAACTCTTAATTAGGGCATTGTGCTATCATGAACGGCTGAGGATGGAAGGAAACAAAACATGCACATCCAAATTAAGAAAGGGACTAGAAACAATAGGGCTGGGCTCCATTTTGATGGCGGGTCAGGGGAATAGAAAGAGCGCTTGGAGGAAGGTTAAGGAACAAATGAGGGATATGAATAGGCAGCAAACAATTGCGCAATGCGCAGAGGTGATATCGCTGAAAATACAATCGGGACTAAAATCCGAATGGAGAATTACATCGAAACAGGGAGTAAACTCACTAGACATGGTTCAGATTAGGGACACGGCGGATGAATAACATCACCGACGACTATTAGTGGAGAATTTGCCCCATATATGAGGAACGGAGAGTATGGAGATATATACTGACTATTTCTAAAGTTACGGTGGAATGGAGGAATAAGTATCTATTGCATTCCTTAATTAAATCGATAAAGGGTGAGTGAACTCATTGAATCCAGCTCTGTGTGTGTGTGTGTGTGTGTGTGTGTGTGTGTGTGTGGTGTGTGTGTGCAATTCCTAACATGAATTATTTCTATATTTCTTTAAATATATTTTTTTAATTTTTTTAAAATGACCTTTATATTTTGGTTTTCTGTTTTTTTGTCCTATATTTTTATTTTATTGTTGAATATATGTTTGTTTTATTGTTAATTTTGAAATACCTAAACTAATAAATGGTATTTAATTAAATATATAGTGCAGTATAAAAGCATGTACCTGTTTAAGTATCATTGCATTGATTTCAAGGTAATAAACACACTCCTACTATTACTTTCTCAAATGTTCGTATCAACCATGTTGCAGCATTCTTGCGTCAATGGTTAACTTTTTAAGTATACGCGTAACAGTCGTTTTCTTGCTTTGATCATCTGTTTCTCTAATCGCAATTGTCTCACTGTAAAATGTTTAGGAACCGCAGATCTCTACATAACACGATAATTAAGTTAACTGTTGTTCAGTGCCACACTGTTGATTACTCCGAGGAAGATTTTATAGCACTTAATAATGAAAACGCTAGTGATAAAATATTGAAATTACATTTTTTCTTGCTAGTGGAGCAGTTTTAAGACATTCTAAGGCAAAATTTTACCCCTTTTGCTTTAGCACTAACATTAAATCTAATTGCAGCTTTTTATCGCATTATTTTTCTTCATAGATTATAATCTCAAATTGCTTGTCAAAGACCTCTGTATAATTTCTGCAATTACTGAAAAGTAGTATATTGACACCCGGCATATGGTTTATGGGGGTACGGAACGGGTTTTGGCTCAAAAAATTCGATTTTTGTATTATCGTCTTATATGAAAGTGTGAAGTTTTCTATTCATTATGTCATTTGAATTATCTCGATATCTTCCAGAAGTTTGTTAATTATTAAAACGTGTGAATAGTGGCACACTATTTCGTTTACTCGGCTTTAAAAATGACCTCTTGTTAGCTGTAAATCTTTTATTTAATGCTTTTCAAATCTGCTGCTGTTGCCGAGATATTTCAGACTGCACGAAGGGATATTTAGCAGGTGTCCAGCGTGTATCATCTTTTTCCTTGTTCCTATTTAGGTTTGTTTGTTTTGTTAGCTAGTGAAAGCTGGTGCTGTGTATGTTCTTTATGTGATCAGGTACTTTTTCTATAGTAACCAACTTATTTGTGTGTAAGATGCCTCATTTTAGTAACAGAATTATTAAAAAACGCGTGTGTTGAAAAAAAAACCGGTAAAAATGTGTGATACAGGTGGGTATAGAAGATGCTACTGTACATAACAGTACACCATGTAAGGCACTCCTGACCATTCTAACAACAAAACTGTTAGTTCAGTATCAACTTCTTCTCTGAAAAATCAAGGGGATGTTGTAAAAGTATGAATGCACCACTAAGGGCTCTGAACAATTTAAATTGTGGATTTGTCCATCCTAGCACAAATATTTGCTATGCACAATGTGCAAAAAGTGACATGGATCTTGGTGTAAGGTGACATGTTGGTGTAGTAGCAGAATTGCAGTTAGTTTGCAAGTCATATAAACAGAATGTAGGGATTTGATACGTAGACATAAAACAGCAAAAAAGTGTTTTCTCTAAAATTTAGAATAGTGTATGGGCTGCGCTCCATTGGCAAGGGAAAGACCTCTGTAAATATGCTTTGTGGCATAATGAATCTTCCTCCACCTCCTTCCAAATTTGATAACTACATTTGTATATTGGGGTCTGTGAGTGAAGATGTTGATTTTAAAAGCTTAATAAACTCATAAATCACGCAAAAATCATTCAAAAGAGGTGTCAGAAAGGAAATTAGAACTGGAAAACGAAGAGAATTCTCAAGACCCAAACAATGCTGCAGGCCTCTACTGATGTTTCAACTTTGGAGCTCATTTCCCACCAGTTTAATTTTTCCTCACAAAAGGAACATTTTCTCATTTGAATTAAATTTTTCAAGAGTCGTTTGTGGAGTTATTTTATAAAAACTGAAATAATGGTTTTGAAAATAACTACCATTTGGAAAAAAATATTACAAAATGGTACTAAGAGAACAATTGTCACAACAAAAAAGCTATCATAAGGATATTGCACTTATGAAATTTTTAGCTGTCTAGTTTGTAGAAAATGTTCCTTACATGAAATATTTTATCATTATAAAGATAGGGCATTACGTACCCCTTATTTCCCCGCATTGCGTAAGCTGATTGTAAAATCCTTGAACTACAGGGCAAAGGAGAGGATTTTTATCAAAGATATCTCTGTGGTAACTTCTCAGCCTTACAGTTCCAATTAAAATAGGACAGTTAAAGGGAAGTTTCAGCATGAAAGGTAAGGATAATGTGTTTAATAGGTCATGGTGGTACACCCTTAGAAAAAATATGAGCAATAGGCAGAAGCCATGTCCGGTTCAGAAACATTAGAAGCATTCGCAGTGACTGGGTTCACAATGCCGCCTTCAGTTTATGATCAAATTAGGCCATAAACAGAAAATCCTTTTTTTCGGATCGTGTGCTATGATGGCTAAGAACTACTAAGTTCCAATCCTTACTATGCTTCAATTTTTTATTTGTTGAATTCTGCAAGTTAAATTAATATTTTATATGCGGGAGTAATATATGTATATTTTAACCGGCAAGATATATTTGAATTTTAAGACATTTATGTTTTCAAAATAAGTATCACATTAATAAATATTCGAAAAGGCAATTAAACTAAAATATAAACTGCGTTTATTTAATTTAAAAACAAATATTAATCTTCCATTTATTTTAAAAACAAACACGACTTTTCTTTTGTGTGTGTGCGAGCATAAATTATTTAAAATTCAAAGTATTTTTGAAATGTGCAGCTAATTATCATGCATATACCAAACATTTTTACTTGAAAAAAATAACAAATCAAAATTCAACCATGGATAGAATCAGTACTTCTGTAGCTCTCATTGCAAGACATCTGCTTTTCACCGCTCGAATATCAGCGTACGTCTGCCATGGAAAACTGAATGTAACTGGTGATAACAGAATGAGGCATACCGTGACTTGAGCACTGAACCTAACAGAATTTAAAGACAAATTAATGCTTCCAAAGTCTGCTCATATTTTTTGACTTAGTGTGTACCGCATGGTGATAATTGACTCAGCCTGTACTTTTCAAATTGCAAATAGCTTTATTTCAAAGATATATTTTCAACAGGAACGTCCAAAATGGAAAAAAAAAAAAAAAACTGAACTCCTAAGGTAACAGGATATTGCAAGTGTTATGGCTTAACAGAACGTTAGGTGTTGCTCGTTTAAAAAGAACCAATAATTACGAGCCAGTGTGTTTTATACATTTGTTACCTTAAAGGAAAATAGTGGATTTAAAAAGAGCCCTTTCCTGTAAAGATACCCTCCGTCTCTGGTGTTATAGGGACATCGTAAACAGGATCGTTGGCGTTGTACTTGACAAATTCATATTTGTTTTCCTTAATAGGAGTGTAGTCCTTGGCGGCTGCAATGTCTAAGAGGGCACCAGTGTTTGAAGCCGTTGCCGCGTGCACTTCCTGGGAGCTCAGGGATAAAGCGTGGGCTTTGACCCCTTCACCCTTTGCCCTAGATGCGAATATTTCTTCTTCGCTTTTGCTGATCCTGGCGATGTTGGCAAAATACTCGGCTGCTCTTGCGAGAGCATCGGAATACCTGTTTTCAAGTTCACCTCTGAGCTCATCTTCTGCAGCTACATTGCGGGCTCGTTCAGCTAAGAGTGAGTTTTGGATGTACTTCATGCAGTTGGCATCGGCAGCCATGTGTACTTTCATAGCCTGCTCGTCGTAGGCTCTGGAAGCCGCGAAATGCTTCTGGGAATCTTCGGCCCGTTGCTGTGACTTGACCTTTTCGGCCGCTGCTCTAGCTTCGTCTTCTTTGCCTTTTGTGTAATGTTGCTTGGCTTCTTGCACCATATTTTCGGCTCTTCGTTTCAGTTCTCTGGACCAGTCGGCCATTCTCTCTGCTTTGCATTCGAATCCGGATGCATCGGCTTCGGCGATGGCGGCGGCGGCGAATGCTGTTTCGCTATTCCTCAAAAGCTCTCGGGCTTGTGAGAGATATTGTTCACCTTTCATTTCCATTTCCTTGGCTTGGGTGTCTGCTTCCCTACCTTTAGATTCCCATTCCTTCTGTCTGGACAAATGTGGGCCAACGACAGCTTCTTCGGCTCTGGCCTGTTGTTCATATTCCCTGGAATATTTCTTGGAATCTTCTGCCAGCTTGATGTATTCCTTGTAGTAATAATGTCTGGCTTGGGTCATCTGGAGATAGAGAGCGATAAGGGCTTCTAACACCTTTGCTTTGTTGGCGTAGGCCTTGGCGACCGATTCGGAGACTTTAGCCTTGTGCTCATGGACGTCCGAATTGTAGTCTTCGTCAGCGATATTATAACCCTTCCCGTAGTTCACATCTATATCGGGATAACCTTTATCTTCGCCTGGAATCGCCTGGAATCAAATTAAAGCAACAATTTTAAGTTTTTTTTTTTCCATTCACAACAAATTCGGCTGGCATCAATAGCGGTGTCACTGAAATATTACAAAGAGGCAATGGATATCCACGCTTATAAATCATAAAATAAACAACTTCGTGCGTCGGGGCAAACATTTTGATCTTGGGGATTTGTATATGGCTAGGACAAAATACAATGTTTTCCGAAACAAGTAGTAGATATATTAATAATAATAATAATAATAATAATAATAATAATAATAATAATAGGGATGTTGAAAGAAATATTTTATAAGTAAAAGGGTAAGTGCATTTACGAAAATATATATTTTGTATTATAAAATGCTAACGTAGAGCATGTTGCTTTATACAACTCTTAATACCGTTAATTATGTCTCCTAGGTTGTCAGAACATTTATTCCTATAACTGGTACCTTAAATAACAGCAAAAACAAACAAAAACAGTTTTATTCTTAAAAATATAGGCCCTATTTTTCGACGACTTTAATCCATCTCTCTGCCAGCAATCAAATAATTGGTGATATCACTCCTTGGATTGAGGGTCACGAAAATGTGTTTTTGGCATCTCAAGATTATCGAATGCCTCTCACAAGGAAATGTTGCCATGGATCGGATCACAACATAGTCAAAGGTAAAACACCTGAATGATATGCTAGGTGAGGCAGCAATTCTATTCCTTCTAATTCACAGATTTTTGTTCGGTTGCTTTTGATGGATGAGCAGAGGCATGTATGCTAGTATAGCGCTTTTTCTACTCATTAAAGCCTGGTAGTGTAGATTTAAAACTTCGCAATTGAAGTTACTTACAGTACAACTCAGCGTCAACTCTACCACCATTTAGAACCATATGGAAATGGAAAAAACTCGAAATTCCATAAAACGCATAGCTTCACCTTTTGCTCAAAACGATCTTAACGAGCTAATAATTAAAGGTTCTTTCCCAAGGGATGCTCATCGCTTTCTCTTCTCAGAACTATGTCCTTTTTCATCAAGTCACATGCGTTTCCAGCCACTGTTCTAGGAGATATTCAATATCAAATCGTCACTGAGCCTGAAGTTTATATGAATGTACTCTTCTACTTTCACACATTATCCATAGAGCGCTGGTACCAGCGGAGATGATGGTGAAGGTAATATGGTTATAGCATACCAGGGTCTCCTTAAACCTATGGGCACTTAAACGTAGTCTGTAGGGATAATGGCGTAAAGAAGCTTCGGCGTCATTGGCGCCTTAAAGCTATTTTACTTTCACCTTCTCAGGATAAGGAAAAACTCCGAAAAGTACAGCAGTAGCTGAACCGGGAATCGACCCAGGATCTCCCCGTTAGTAATTGTAAACGCTGCAACTAGATCACGTAGGCGGTTTAGTCCTTACCTCCTAATTGAAATATTTCCCAGCTGCTGGCTTAGCATTCAACCTTTTGTGCTTGTTGCAGTCGATAGAAAATAGAGAATGAAAGTATAAATTGGTGAGGAATTTAAAACTGATAATACGGCATTAAACTGTGTTATAGGAGATATTAAAATGATGTCCCTCAAAGGAAATACATTGCTGACATCTGCGTAGGAAATTCCTGTATTTAATCTAACTTTTCTTGCATAAGAACATGACACTTCGGAACACTTTTCTGGTTATTAATCCTGCTAGGTGTTTTCTTTAAAGAAGTTGGCGGAATCAATTTTCTACCTGCAACATAAATGCCAGGATATTTTCTTGCGAATTTCCTTAGCACTTCTTTGCAAGAACCCGTTTTCTCGTATGTATCATTCATCAACATTTCTTTAAAGTATATTTATTTGGTTGTTGATTTGGATTATTTACAAACGCTCTTTAGCATCTCGGGTCATCAGCGTCCCATTTAATCCAGGGCGTGAAACGGCCGATATAATTTGCTCAGGGCCATTTCTTTCAGGCTTGAGGTTCTTTTAGTTGCCGTAAATCTACGACACGGGACCCACGGCTTTACTTCCCTTCCCAAGGAATTCATACTTAAGGTTTTTTTACGCCCCAAAAAATCCACCGGTCCTGGCCGGGATCGAAATCGCGATCTTGGGTCTACGAGGCAAATATGCTTACCACTACACCACCAGGACTAATAGTTTTATTTGGTATAAGAATTAATGAAGAACATTACCACACAATTTACATATAATACACGAAAGCATAACCACTAGTTGTCAAAATCTCTCTCATAAAAACTTCAATCTGATACATACACATGCATAATACGGCCTTGAAGACTGATTTTTCCAGTATGCAGGTGCGCTCTACCGGTCCATAACTCAAATAACCTCACTGTGTTTTTAGGAAATATTATCAAATTATTATTTGCCTAGTAACTCAGAAGCAAATGAAGACATTTGAAGGGACAAACATCCTGGCCAATCTAATTTTTACCTTGTTTATAGCCGTTCATTTTTAGAAGAAAGTTTGATACATTACTAACAATTTACTGTATATCTTGCTATTATGATTAGTAGATAATTTTGACATTATGTAAAAGAAATATTTGTGAAATTACAAATGAAATTGACATTCTATGTCTTACTGCGTTGTGTGTGGTGTGTGAAATAAATTTGTAATATTTGTAATATCTAGTTTAAACTTGCGCGTTAGTATAAGTGTTGTCGTATAGCAAAGTAGGAAAAATTGTGTTTAGTATTTATTATTTGCAAACCACTTAACTGTTTTAAATGCCAAGTACTAACCGCCGAGATGGGTTTAGTAGCCCTAAATTGCTTTTTTAAGAAATGACAATGACAAATGAAAGCGATGTTCCTGGTGAGATTGACAACGAGCAGCACCATTAGCTTACTTTCTGGAGTAGCACTTTAAGAGGAATGTTTTAATGTAGCATTAATAGCACACATTATCTATAGCGATATTGTGAGGGGATAGTAGATTTGGTAACATCAAATAATTGATACCCGAGGCTATTTATTACACTGCCCAAAACAATTAGGGGATCATGGAGCAAGCATGGCTCGTATCTGGCGCGTTTTAGACGAAAACGATAGCACTCGGATCTCGGTGGGATGAGAGGAGGCTATTCAGCAATATGCAGTTTTACATATTTGTCCTTCTAATAATTCACCCAATGTGTTCGCTGAATGATGGATTCTTTCAACAGCATACTAACTGTAATTGACATGTGGGTTAATTAAGCAATAAAGTTTGCTGGAATTGCAGCATTTTTTTCTGTTTCCTGTTAATGTTATTACCTGTCTCCTAAGTGCTTTGAGCAGTTTATCTAGACAGCCAGCATTTAATACTCAATGCTGATGTTTATATTCTCTGGAAGATACCAACCCAAGTAGCCAAGGTCGATAAGGCGCGGACCTCTGAGCGGGTGGTCTGCTTCGATTCCAGCCAGGACTTTCCTCCCTGACTGCGATTTTTTCCAGGTTTTCCTCAGTCCTCATAAATGGCAATTGCCGGGGAAGTACCCTAGAATTAAGCCTGGAACATTTCCTTCCTTAAAAAATTCCTTTCCCCAATTTATCATTTCTTCTCATGTTTAACACCTATGAAGCCTTAGCAGTAAAAAGGGCATTAAACCCGATTTAAAAAGATCAGAAATATAGCGCGTACTTTTTATGGGAAATAAACGAGAAGATTAGGAGCACTTAAAAATATTCTGTATGGGTTCCTTGGAATTGCAAAATCTCTGATCACAATCCCATATATGATATAAGAAGCTACAATATACCAAATTATACGGATAGTATTTGACGTGCTTATGCTTATACTTTCCTTTACAGTTTGAAATATCAGTTAAAATATGAATTCCAGCATCCTTATCAGGCATTATTTCATCTCAAGGAGTAGGCTTTAGATTTGAGATAGTTTATTGGTGTAAATGATCCAATTCTTTGCATTAAAAGGCGCAAAGTTGAAATATCAAATCAGACATCAATATCACATTTTCGTATGTGATGATGTGATGATACCATGTTGGGAATAAGATCAGAAGTTTTTTCGAAACTACTTACCACTGCAGATGACCATAGGCAAAACACCGCTACGAGTAAACTTGAACTTAGGATCTTGGAATCCATGGCTGGTGACTAGGCCTTAAGTGTCTGCCACTGGAAGATGCGATGCTCAATCATTGGCGCGCGACGCTACTTATACCAGCAGGGTCGTGACTTAGAGTCACGCATTGCCCAAAAATGTCTATGTATGATAAACGTTTATGGGCCATCTTATTCCCAAAAGTAAAACCGTTCTGCAAGTCCAAAATTCACCCACAGGTTCGTGATATGTGTCGTTTTCATGCCTGTAAACATTCTTACTGTCTTGAAATTGTTTATGCTGGTGCAGAAGCTCGTGTCTGCCTAGTTGCCGATAGCATATCGACATTAAAATAGATCGATACGTTTGTGCTATTCTTACATTGCTTGAATATATTAACAAAATTATTCAGTAGCTACATATCTTAAAATGAAATTTTAGAGAATTCTATTTTCAAATATGAGCTCATGTAAAATTGATGCTAACGAGGTCATTGGAGAATATTTCTGCCTTAGTGTATACCCATAAACTTTTTCAATTTAATATTTTTGATTCTATTATCATTGTCTTTTTACCCCCTCAGTAGTCATGTGATCAATATATCTGTCTTTAAGTCCGGAGGTTCAAATCCCGTAAGGATAGTTGCTTGGGTAAGACTTTTGTTTCGGAGTTTTTCATTACGCTAGTAAACTCCGCCGTTATTTTCAGTGTTTCATGGTTTGTTGTGCACATCTGTTACATCTCTTTAATGTAAGTTTATTTTGTTTTGGTCAGAATCTTAACTAAAGTTTTTATATATAATAAAACGATCTCTTCACATTGCATTTATCATTTATTATACACCGCTTTCTTACATGAACCAACATAAGATAAGCGTTTACTCCTACAATTTAATTTATTTATTGGTTATTTGCAGAACAATGGGGCTACACAAGAATCATTCTATATTCTGTTGTTGCTTGGGAAAATGACAGAGTTTGAATTGCATAACAAGTTTGGAACTGATACTGCCATCTACTGAATTTCTGTAATGTGGTGGTGACTGTGCAGTTCATCCATTTGCCCTTAGATTCCCAATGAAGTCCATTTGAATGATGCACCGAGAAATCTACTGATCACATTAAGCTAGATGAGGGGAAAGACAGAGCCATTGCGGAATGAGTAGCAAGGAAAATCGAATACCCCGGAAAATACGATACCTGCTCAGACGTCGTTTCGTCCCCCACAAATTCCACTTATGACCTCTGGGATTGAGCCCGGGTCGCCATGATGGGAGTTTTGATGGTTAATAAATAATATAGAGAAGCCTTTTGTTAGACAAGCATAAATTTGGATAAACATGTGTTGAGGCTGTGCACCACACTGAAGGGTAGAGCGTAGGATGAGTTTAAGCTGAAGGTAGATCTATCATTTACTATTAAACCACCACCCCATTTCTCTAATCGGTAATTATCAAATGTAACTCTGATATCTACCAGGGAAGAAGTTGGTTATATACATATATATATTATAGAGTATAATCAGTTTGTTGTTAATTTTGTTTATTTAAGGACGCTCTTTAACATCTTCGGTTTTCGGCGTTCCATTCAACTCCGGGCGTGAAACAGCCGATACATTTTACTCAGAATTTTCGTGCCGTAAATGTAGACATGGGATCCACTGCTTTACTTCCCTTCCGAAGGAAGTTATACTTAGGATTTTTACGCCCGAAAAAATCCATCAATGTTGCCCGGGATCGAACCCGCTATCTTGGGTTTAGGAGGCAAGTATGGTTACCGCTACACCACCAGGACCAAAAGGGTGTAGGTAGGGGGGGTATGGAGTAGAATTTCGATTGAGGATTTGAGTATTATGAGTAGTAGGTGAGAAGTGGTGGATAATTTTAGAAGTTCAGTTGTAGTCAGTGCAGAAGAAGAAAGAATATAGTGAGCATTCCTGAACAGGTTTTGTAGTAGAAAGTGCAACAGGAAATTCATAAATTAATCTTAAATTGACTTTTTAAAATTCTGGTGGTTGTTACGTTGTACTCTTGTAATGCGGTATTTACCACTGTCAGAGAGGAGAACTTAACACTCCCAGGATGGATGCGCTCTCTGCACATGTACAGGTTAAGTGCCTATGAATGTAAATACGCTTAAAGATACATAAAAATTACACCTCTGCTGAACATTTTGAATTTTTGAAGTAATATGGGGATAGTCAATCGATCCAGTAGAAGAATACACAATTGAATGAAAATAAATACGCTAAAGAGTTATTGGGTTTGTGTTTTTAAAATATTTAGTATTTGACCATAAAACTTTTTGTTTAAATGTATTAAAGAAAGTTAATTGAAAATAACAACGAATATTTCATTTTAAAAAAGTGAAAATTCCAATACTTATTTTGACCATTTAAATCAAGAAATCCTTTTGAATACGAATATCCCAACTGATATTAGCTTTTGTTTACAAATTTATATGTTTGATAATTTGTTGGCTAATGATAAATTAAAATATAATTGTCGCATTGACCTTGAGACTGTACATACTAGTAAGATATTATATTCAGCATCATTTACTATGATTATTTTCGTGTGTGTATATATAAATTAACAGTAATAATGATAGTAGAAAAAGATAAACACAAACAAAAAGTCACACTTGAGATCGCTATATTTCGGACTCGTGGAGTCCTTCTATGGCAAGAAAACAAGTATATATATATATATGTATTCATATTTATATGTATGCAGCATACATACATTTACTATCATATATACCTATATAAGTACATGTACATATAAAATCCCTATCCCTGAGCTCCCTTTCTGTTATTCGTACTCACTCCCACCCCTCCTCTGATCTCTACAGCCACTAACTTCTAAAAAATATTTACAATTTGTTTGTATATCTATCACTTCAGACAGGTGTTAGACTTCAGTTGCAATTCATCAATTGTGGTGGTAAATATTTCTTTCTTTAAAGCTCTTGTTACCTTGCACTGTGCTCGAACATGTCTTCAGATATCGGTTTCTCTTCACAGCAGGCAAATGCTTTCCCTTGCAACATGAAATATTTTACCGCATTTCCAAGTATCTAATCTAAATCATGTAATGAACTCTTCTCTCTCGCTCACAGATATCTCCTCTAATCCTAAACCATTTGAGACTGCAGGTTAAGCAAACCTTTTTCTGCGCATTGTGCCTCAGTATATTGACTATTGTTATCACGCAATCGTCTATTTACTATCTTCCAGCCACTGTCCTCTCAAATAAATATACCCCAACCTAATTTGCTTTAAACTTTACCTTATTTTAGATGTCCAGCACATGCCCTATTCTTCCCCTATTTGTTACTTCAGCCAAAGCGTGAAGACGTGCTTGGTTCCCCTGTATTATTTTTTGTCATTATTTTTAAACTTACACCTTCATTATAAATTTCGAACGCTTTAAGGTCTCTGCAGTATCGATCGCTACTATGCATCCGTTTCAAAAACTTGAGTTGGTATCTGATTTAATTCCTCGATATTTTTTCATTCCCAATTTTTGGCCCCGTATGATAGAGTTATAGCAACAATCCTGTACACCATCTCCGCTGTTTTCAATGGTGTTTTTGCTATTCCAAATTTTGCACTGCTTGTATATTTATTAACATACTCTTACTTTTTAAGATATTTACGTTTTGCCCAGCTCCCATTCATAGCTAATGTGACTGAGCGATGAGCTAATTAATTAACTGATTTTTTATGGGAAGAAACTCATTCGGTTATTTCTATAATTGGAAAATAACCTAATGAAATAATCGATTGTTTTACATATGAGATTATGCAATCGAATCGATAACTGTTTGTCTTCGTACTGTATGAAACTTCTTATAACTGAACAACTTTGCTGTTCGTTTTCTCAGTTTTAAGTTCCATTATTAAGAAAACATAAAAAAGAGCTCGTCGCTTGGTAGTAACATTATTGTAATATGTGTGTTAATGTTAACTGCCTTTTTTCTCTGATGTAAAACCTTTCCGATTGTCGTCTATCAGAGCGACGTAATAATACAACATTCTTTCATATTAAAAAGCACATGGTTTGTTACTTACATGAATTGTTGTTTTTTAAAGATTTAACTTTACAATTTTATATTAATTATCAAAACTTTATAATGCTTTTCAACAATAAAATTAAACATTGTTAAGATATTTTAATGCGCCTTGCGTGTTACAGTCAGTTTATTCCCCTTTGTGTTATATTATCCGATGACCGAAGGCATGGTCTACATATCATAAGTTATAGCCAATGTCAAAGTGTTTTTGTAGCCTCTTTACTGCCAAACTAACTCGCAAACTTGCATATATAAATATTTTAGTTAAAATTCTGCCCAAAACAAAAATAAACTTATATGAAATAGATGTAACACGTGCACAACAAACGATGAAATACTGAAAACAATGGCGGAGTTTACTAGCGTTTCTGAATGGCGGTAAATTTGATAGCCATTGCAACAATTGAGTGTGCCAAAGCGGGAAACGCGGATTACTATTTTACTATAAAGTTACAAAGATAGCGTGAAGAATTTCGCGCATCTTGGGCTAACTTTCCGGATGAATGAAAGATGGGCAAAACATATTGATGGAACGAAACTTAAAGTGAATCTGAAAGAAATTCTCCGTAGAAGAAGCAAAATTCCAGAAGTGCCGGTAGGGTTGTTAGAGACAGTATATGGGGCCGAAATTTGGGATTGGGAACGAACAGAGAAATTGGTTCGGGTGAGGGTTTTCTGAAAGACATTTCATGATTAAGGAAGGATATAGTATATTGCAGAATCCTTATAGAATTTGGTACCTATAGCAGTATTATAGAATACAGGATCCGAGCAGTAAAGTACTGGCTACGAATTGTTCACGGAGATCAGACACTAATTAGGGCGATCTGTTACTAGGGGTAGCTGTGAACTAGGGGAAGGGGCTTTGTAAAATATAGGAATGGGCATTTAGATCGCGGAGCGGGGAAACAGCAGGAGGGTTTGGAGGAAATTTAAGAAAAGCTTGATAAATATGATGATGAACTGACTCTTTCGCAGTGTGCAAAAAAAAGTTTCGCTGGAGATACGATCGGAGCTGAAAATCGGATGGGGGATGGAGCGTTACATCCAAACTCTATAATCAGGTGCTCGCTTGGTTTAGATTAGGCGCGTGACGGATGATTAAAATAACAGACAAAGAGGTTACGAGAATTTGCCCTACATGTATGGAGAAAGAGTCTTGGGAGCATATTCCGGAGACTGCAAGGAGACAGAAGAATGGAGAAAGTGATATCTACCGGCCCCGTTTGTTAACGGGGGTGAGGGGCAGTGTGGCAGTGCTGGACTTTACTGGCAGATAGGAAAGAGTAGAAGGGAGTAGGTACATTTTTTAAACAAAGTGAGACAGCTCAGATCGGAAGAGCCAAAAACCCAGAAGTGGGATAGAGGAATAGGAATGACATAATTTATTTTTAATTACTGTACATATATGTGTGGGAATGTTAACTTATTTACTTCTGTACTCTTTCTCCTCCGTATATATATATATATATAATATAAAAGAAAAATAAAGTAACACTATTAGCAATGTAACAAATTAACAGTAATAATAAATGTTTTTAAAAGGATAAAATATTAAGATAAAGTCACACTTGAAATCACTATATTTCGAACTGGTTGAGTTCTTCAATGGCAAGAAGACAACAGTAATAATAAAGCTTTTATTATTACAGTTAATTTGTTATATATATACTTTTCCAATCGTTAATATTTCTTTCATTTTATATATATATATGTATTTAATTTTCCAATCGTTAATATTCCTTTCATTTTATATATATATATATATATATATATATATAAAACAAATTAATTGTAATAATAAAAGCTTTATTATTACTGTTGTCTTCTTGCCGCATTTATTTCATTTTCCAGTCGTTAATATTTCTTTCATTTTATATATATAATATAAAATAAAAATAAAGTAACACTATTAACAATGTAACAAATTAATAGTAATTAGAACAGTGGAAAACGATAAAACACTAAGAAAAGGTCACACTTGAGATAGCTATATTTCGTACTCCTGGAGTCCTTCTATGGGAAGAAGACAAGTGACTATATTATATTATATACATAATAAAAATAAAGTAACACTATTAACAATGTAACAAATTAACAGTAATTATAAAAGTAGAAAAGGATAAAACACTGAGAAAAAGTCACACTTGAGATCGCTATATTTCGAACTCTTGGAGTTCTTCTATGGCAAGAAGACAAGTGACGGCGATAAAAGTAAATATTGAGTATCGAAGGTAACGTTATGCATGGAAACAGATGAAACTAGAGACCTCTACTTTCAGGCTTAAGGTTCTTTTTCGTACCGTAAATGTACGACACGGGGACCCACGGCTTTACTTCCCTTCCGAAGGAAGCCATACTTAGGATTTTTACGCCCAAAAGTCTATCGATCCTGGCCGGGTTTGAACCCGCGATCTTGGGTTTAGAAGGCAAGTATGGTTACCACTACACCACCAAGACTTACTGCTACTACTACCACCACTACTACTACTTCTATTATTACTACTACTACTTCTACTACTACTTCTACTACTACTACTACCACTACTACTACTTCTACTACTATTACTATTACTACTATTATTTTTACTACTACTACTACTACCACCACCACTACTGCTATTTCTACTACTTCTACTACTACTACTACTACTACCACCACCACCACTACTACTATTTCTACTACTACTTCTACTACTACTACTACTGCTACTACTACTACTACTACTACTACTACTACTACTACTACTACTACTACTACTACTACTTTTACTGCTGCTGCTGCTACTGCTACTGCTACTACTACTAAAATAAAGTTACAGCTTACAGATTATAGTAGTGAAATTTCATATCATCAAGAGCGACATTCCAAATTGCATTAAAGATTTGCACAAATGGTAATACTTTCAGTGGTTGGCTTCTACGCTTCTCATTGTAGCAAAGAGCGTGGTAATGTTATATATATATATATATATATATATATTTTAATTTTTAATAATGTAACATTATACAGTTTTAAATACGTAATTAATAACATAATACATGTAGTGTATAAAAATAAATACTGCTTTTATGAATGTTTGTTGACGTCTGATATATGGGTATATAACTTATTTTATTCTGCTATATCTTTCTCTATTCAGGAATTATTATTTTTATTTATATAAGGTTGAGTATTATACTTTTAATATAAAGGAGATAGATTTTTCTCTCTCATATTATTGTTTTTCAAATTATGGAACGATTGAAAACGCTAAAACGCTTGAAAGTTGTATAAAGTGTATATCAGCTCATTCATCAGGAAAGTAATCGTTAGTTTTAGCTCTTATATGAGAACATTGCTTATTTTCACCCGGAAAAAAAATACAGATTGCTTTAAAATTCAGCAAGTATTTATTATTTTTAATTTTTTTGCGATTATTTTGCCGATACAACGATGACCTCCAATGATATGTGGCCAACGAAGACTGTCCAGATAACGTAGAAGGAACTCTGATACTTTGCAAACTTGAAATTACAACAATCTCATTATGTATGGATGTTAATATGCATTTTTTTCATTCCAAAGAATAATTACTAATTTCATTCAAATTATCATTTACTTTCATTCGTAAAAAACTAGTTTATAAATAAACGAATTGTTTTTAAAATAATAAATTAGCATAAGAAGCAAAATAATCAAACATTGTTGTTCATTCAATTATCCCATTGCTAATGTGACTTATAAATATGTGAATATTTTAACATGTTCTATCTTGTTCTGATGTTATATGCACTTTTAAAGTGAGGCTTGTTGCAGGTGAGGAGGAAAACTTAATTTTAATCTATATTGGATTTAATTTTTTTTTTTTTTTTTTTTTTTGCTGAAATTGAAACTTTTCTAAACAGGTTGTTATACAAAATGGCTAGTTTTGGAATGAAAGTCCTGTATTTTGAAGATTACATATAATTAATTGTTATTTTATATAGTAGCTCATTATCTAAAGTTCTAATGGTTAGTACCTTGTATTCCAAGGTCACGATTTATCAATGTGAATAAAATAGTGGACCAAGTTTGGTAATTTCCATTAGGTAGTTTACTTGCCTTGATGTGGGTGCTAACTGAAATTACACTGCGGAATAGTAATGTAAACTTGCGATTATTTAATTAATGTTTAATTAACACATTTAGCATACCATCAATATAAATACCGAACTTGTTGTTACATCAAACTTTTACTCATTTTCACTTGAGATAACGGAATCAAATAATGTCAAAAGAAAGAAGATTCCCAAGTAGCTTTCGGCTACAATGCAGACTGCACAAATTAAAGAGCGGTTATGAACGTCACAGGTGAAGAGTGGCCATCGTTCTGGCAGGCAAAATGCAGTGTTCAGAAAATGCTCTATTTGATTACACTAGACTACAGAAATATTTTTCTTTCTTTTTTGTGTTTGTTTTGTTTCTCCATCTGTATATATAATATGAATGCTCTGAATTCAAATATGTTTTAAGTTTTACTCTGTCGAACTAGGTTTTTAAACAAAATCGCATACAAATCTAATAATATACTTATATTTTTATTAAATATTATTAAGCATTAAGACATATAGCTAAGACAAAGCTATTCTTGTAGGTTTCACTTTAACTTAAATATTAGCGAATATATTGAAAGAGAGCTATGTATCAATAATTTTGAATTTGCAAATTTTTCCCATTAACAGGGAGAAGAAAACTTCATTTTTTTTTTCGAAGTTCTGATATGTCTTTCACTAATGTCCGTTTTCAAACATCAACAGTAATAAGCCATCATTTACACATCCCAATGATCTTGATAATGATTGCCATTGTTTTAATGTATTTATGAAACCGTCACTTTGTTCTTCACTCATTGCACAAATTTCGCAGGGAAGTATGGCTGTTAAGAAAATGCATTTTAACACGCTTTCTACACTCTAGATTTCTAAAATGTAACATTTTCTCTGCACAATTTCTTTATAGTTCTCAGATTTCTTGTTGCCAAGAAAGTTTTCTCTCACTTTTATGTATGCCAACCATCTTGACTTCTCTACATAAACTGAGGAAAGTTTTATCCTGCATAAGAGCACGAATCTGAAGTCTATTGAAAGTACCTGTACTATCTTAGCTTTAGTTTTCTGTGTCAACTTTGTAACAAGAGATTTGAAACAGTCACTATCTTTATTCAGAGTGGTAACAAATTGCTTCATTAGACCTAATTCAATATGGAGTAGTGAAAGAAGGACATTAGGAGGCACTAATGGTTCATACTTCATATTTTTTTCCTCCAGGAACTAATTACTCCTGAGGCCAATTTTTTCTGATCCAATGCTCTGATTTAGCCCTGCTGTTCCATTCACAAAGTGAACAGTTTATTTTGTTTAAATATCTTATAACAGTTATTTTAGTATCTGATCAAAAACAAATAATAAAAACTGTTATTTTCTATAATACCGATTTCTGAAAAACCTTAGCCCGATGAGACAAAACTAAGGTGCGTTTTTCCGTGTGGTAAGGAATCAGAAATTGTTTAAACGGGTGCTATGGATTGTCTGCATTTGAGAAATTGCTATTGAGGCTGAGTGAGTACTATCTGTGCAAGCTCGTTATAAGACGTAGCGGCGACGAAAGTTATGCTTAAGTAGTGTTTGCAGGAGCAACAATAATTCCACCTTTAAGATGCGCAGTCTACGCTGGAGTTTGCCAACGAGAAGACCGTCTTCACTGGCGATGACCCGGAAATGCACACTTTTGAAAGCCGCAAGGATATCATGCGGAACCTGATGACCGAGTTGAAAGTCATTCCAAAACAAGTCTTTTCAGAAACACTTTCGGCAATGGCACTACTATGCAGATAATTACGAAGGCCCTAATCTGAAGTTTGGATTAAGAATGGAGCTCTCCCAGGTAAACACCTTTTTCTTTCTGGCCTAAAGTCGTATACTTTTTAAATGTACTTGTAAATATATTATTTGCTGATACTTTTGACAGTTGCAGCGCTAATAAAATAAAATTAAATACATTTTGATATTTTAATATTTATAAAATTTACATACAGCTTTTATAGTAGAATTAAACTATTTTAGAATCTTGATTATTGCTGGGTGGCACGTGATAGGAAAGTGCTGGGAAGAGATGTGTGCCTGTCTGTTGTGAGGGAGGAATGATAAAGTCTGTGAAGGGAAGATAAACGGTAAAGTGCATTAATTTTAACATAATTGTTGTTAATTTTAACATAACTGATACTGTTTATAAATAGAAGCATAATATTGCCACCATGTTAACTAACAATGTATAACGGACGGCCAATGTCATTTACGAACTACACAATCGGTCCTGGTGGTTTAGTGGTAACCACACATGCCTCGTAGACCCAAAATTGCGGGTTCAGTCTTTGCCAGGGTCAAAAAATGTTTTCGGGGGTAAAAATCCGAAGTCTAGCTTCCTTCGGAAGAAAAATATAGCCGTGGATAACATGACATAGATTTACGGTACTTAAAATAACCTAAAGCCTGAAAGAAGAGGTCTCTGGGCAACTTTTATAGGCAGTTTCACAACTTTAATTCAATGGGACCCTCATGACCTCAGATGATAAAGAGGGTCTATAAATAAACAAAAAAAAAAAACCAACTACATAAGAATATAAATATGAAAAACTTCCACGTTTTGTATTCCATCGTCTCATCAAAATAGAAGGGAAGATAGGGTTGATCGACTCTGATTTATATAAAGAAATATTTCGTTTACAGTAATACTGTACAGGACATTGATTAGAAAGAAAAATCGGGTATTGACCAGGATTCAAGCCATGGGCATTCGGTCTTCCGTGCCGATGCTCTAACCAATTGAACTACCATATTCGCATTCAAGCACGGAAAAAATTATTTCTATACATTATAAAATTATCGATGGTATAATTTTTAGATATGCTTATTGTCCTGAGCAAATTAATTAAATATCGTTTAAAAAAATTTTGCCTAAATGGAAATTGTAAAAAGTTATAGGAGTTTGAAACATTACTATAGAGTTTAACCGAACTTTGTGAATCATAAATTGGACTCAAGGATTATATATAGATATGTAAGATATTACATATCTCACTTTAAAAAATAAAATAGATATAGAAAAACGAGTTCTTGTTATATACAAATATACCATACAAGCCTTGATGCTCTTTTTCTTGAAACTGAGATTATACAATAGTGGCATTAATTCTGGACACTTTAAGTATTTGTTTTTAATTGAAATTTATACTTTTATTGAAGTCATCTTTTCAGGAAAACTAGACAAACGTGTCTTAATGGTGAATGTTTCAAAAATGAGCAAACTAAATTACAATTACTACTTATCAAAAAGACAGTTATAAGTGGCGCATTTTAGACACATTCGTGTGGATTATTGTAACTGCTTTATGTTAATATTTTGTTGAATATCCTTTTGATTTGATTATTGTCTCGATTCTTCGTAACATTGAGTACATCAAACATTGTAGATCTTCTGGTGTTATCACTCTAAACCACGATTGGATAATGGCCTCTAGCAGCTCTCTCTAGTTATTCCGACGTGAAACCAAAACTTTCAGTATTGACTACACGTATTCAATTGGGATGAGATTAGGACTGTTCCCTGGGCAAGGGAGGACTACAAGATGGCACCTGAACCATTTCTAGTTGATTCGAGCGGTACGACACTTTGCGGCCATCCTGCTGGAAGATGCACCGCTGGCAGTCAACCCCAAACAAATCACGAATAGTGGGCACCAGTTTTACGTTTAAGACCTTTTCTTGGTATTTTTGGCATTAATGCTGCCCTCTAACATTGCTACGTCTTGCCATGTTTCTTCAAACCATGCCTGGCAGGATGCTTGATAGTGGCGGTGGTGTCCTCAGGTAACATGTCCTCACCTGTTACGCAACGCACAAACGTGATGCCATCACTTCCAGAGATGTTGATCCTCGTTTCATCGCTCCAAATGAGTTTACCCCAGTCTTCTTGAGCCAAATTCACACGCCTTTGCCTCTGCTTTTGATTGAGATACGGCTTCTTTATTGGGATCCGCTCGTAGACCATTGTTCGGTTAGAGAATTGTAGCCCAAAAGTTCTTAAGATGGCGTTTATATCTTTTGCCGTACGTCGGCAATGTTGTAGAGAAAGGCAGCAGATACTGCGGCAGTCTTGAGCAGTTAATTTTGGTTTCCTACTACTATTTGGGAACGTTCTTGTGCTCTTGTTACTTCGTAACGCTTGCAAAATTTCCTAATGCCTGATTTTGTAGCGCCACCATTCAACCTTTCCTTTATTCTTCACAAGAATTGCCTTCACGAAGTCTTGCTGCCTTACTCCTTTCACTTGGTGATCAATCGACGCGTTTGCAATATGAACCATTATTTCAAATTCCAGAATCACTTTTCAACTCAGAAAGATGTTCACTTCACGAAAGTTAGTTGGCAATGCTGTATAACAATGATGATCACACTTGACTTAGTGCTGAGAGAATACAACAACCGTACACAAGAGCCCTATTGTATATTACACAACAATTATGTTGCTGCTGCACTAAAATGAAATTATTGAGATTGCTGAATGATGTTAATTAAACTTGTTTCTAAAATCTATAAAGAATGTAGCACTTCCACCATTCTTAAAGATAATGAATATGTTATAAAAATATCATAGACAAAACAAAAATACCATATGGTGATTTATTACAACACAAATTTGTTTACCTTGTAAGATGTAAAAAGAATAAACATTTTACGCAAAGTTTCCAGAATTAATACCGTTACTGTAATTATCTGGCTGCTTGTTTGTGTTACTTGATAGATACGTGAGGAATAAGGTGCATCAAAGTTCGCTCAATAAAAGTTGTCACGTCTGCAAACACTTTCAGTACATGTTTAGTGCTAACAGAGATCGGGTGTGGAAGTGAGAGTAAATATCCATTTTCTGTTTATTTATTAATTAGGTCACTTTAGGATATTCTTAATAATATGAGAAACAGGAAATATTCATAGTTTCTATCCAGTCTTTAGTGTATGAAAATAACAAATGATAACGCTGGAGAACGTCCAAACTTCTCGAGGTAGTGTGTTAGGTGAGAGCGATAACAATATACACTTGAAACTCAATGGGATGTTAAGTTTTGTTCTGCACTTTATATTGTGGCAATGAAGGGGCAGGGGCTATCATGAAATATATCTTGTGATGAGCAGTTCTGCTAACAGGAATATTTTTGATGCCAATAGAGATTTGAGCATTCAACATATCTGGCATAAAGGCAAGAAGCTCTTCATCTCCAAAACAAGCTCGTTAACAAGGCTGATTTTGAAAGGAAAATTTAAAATTACTACTAATGGATTGACTTTTGAGAGTGCATCAGAAATACTACATGCAGATGATCCGAGAGCATGTATTAGGAATAAGTATTTCCCTGCATTTATTTAGTTCATAACCAGAATATGTGGACTGCATTACTAGCTGTAGTCACGTTTGCAGATAAAACAGTTGGTTGAAGCCAGATAACGCGTTGTTTGGTGGTGCACGGAACGCTAGTGGTATAAGAACAACTTTTGGTCAGAATGCGGGACATTTGAAGCTTCCTGGCCACATCACGACAAGAACATCATGGATTTTCGGGTCCTGCTAGTATTTCTTCTCCCTGCTTTTGCAACGGTTTGTATGTTGCTTCGTATTTAATTGTTGATGCTTCTCCCCCTCTCTCAATAAGTAGCTTCGGACCAATGAGAAATAAATTCCTAAGTAATTACTTTTCAAAGTGATTTATTGCGTTAAATCAGAGATATATTGTGGTCAAGTCGGCCAGTTAGTTGTACGCGGTATGCTTTCCTTTGTTTTAAGTAAAAGAATGGCAATGTTTTTAAAGACACTTAAAAATTAAGCGAAAAATAAATATTGTCATTGATATAATATTTTATAGTCATCAGATTTTATAGTCATCATTATCAGTCAAATCATTCAGGTTGCAATAAAATTAACAATTTAAGATAAAAGTTCATCCTTTTTAAATCAGGATCTTTATAAATATTTTACCAAAAATTGGTGAAATATATCTGGTAGAAAATAATAACATTTTAATCATTTCGTTTCAAACACAGTAATTTAGAATTTGAATCGATGTCTTATTTTTGAGAATATTCTACTTTTTTCAGCGTAATCTTTCATTCCTGATTGACCAAATATTTTATCAGATTTTATAGTCATCATTACCAATCAAATCATTGAGGTTGCAATCAAATTAAGAATTTAAGATACAGTTCATCCTTTTCAGAATCAGGGGCTTTACAAATGTCTTTAAAACACATTAGTGAAATATAATTCATGAAAACTAAGAAAATGTCATTGTTTCGTTTCAAACACCGTAATTTAGAACTTAATCGGTCTATCGATCGATATCTTATTTTTTAAAATATTCTACACAATTAAGATATGTGTATCTTAAAAACTTTTCAATGTATTCCGGATAATTTTAAGGGTTATTTTGTTCCACTATGCGAGTCTTTGTTCTTGTTTTCATTTTTTCACTATCTACCCTCTATTTTAGAGATCGTAGCTGTTTGTAGGGGTTATAGGTTAAGCTTCTTTTCGAATTAGATTGCAAAGTGATCATAACATTTGATATTCATTCGTTTAGTCTTACCCAATATTCTGAAAATAAAATTAAATGTAAATTTAATGGTGAAAAAATAATTATTAAATAATTATTACCGGCGGAATTAAGTTATTTAATTTCTATATTTTAATTCGGATAGCTAAGTATTCTTCTTTACAGTGTAGAGACGTGATCTATATACTTAGCTTTCCGAAATATTGTGCAAATTGTATCTTTTCGTTGTTATTGTTTTTGTTTGTACTTCACAAATTTATTGAGGTTATTTGAGTTACTAAGTATAGCAACAACAACCAGAAAAAGGGATATAAGATTCGTCGCACGTAAAGTTAGTATTTATATTTTTACTGAATGTATAAAATGATATTATATTTAAAACTGATGATAAGCACTGACTTGTGTTATATAAGAAATGTTGAAAACGATTTCCCTCAGCGGCAATACATTGCCAGCATTTGCACAGGACATTCTTGTATATTTAATTTAACTAATAACTAATAATTTTAATTAGCGAATACTTTTTATTGTTAGCTATTGTCTTCCTAAGCACCATCACATAAAGGTGGCAAAACTTCTAAAAATCTTACCCAAGGACCAGTGAATAAATTTGAAACCGAAGGGCGAAACACATTCTTGAAGACAAAGGGATTAACGGAGGAAAAATTAGACAAAACCGGAGCCAGTTTTGAGTGTCAACCACTAAAGTGATTAGCTGAAATTGTACAACATACAAACGTTTCTAGATCTTCTACAATAAATACAACAAAACTATACAAATACACGTGTTCTCATGCTTTGCGAGAAGAGTGACTTATTTAAATGAACATGAAATAAACATGCTGATGCTCGAGCTGCCAGCAGGAGCCAGACCCCATATCATGATACTGAATAATATACATTGTAATTTTTTTATTTCATAACATACCTTGAATATTATGCATCCAGAATTTTAAATAAGCACAATCTTTATCGTAATGCAAGTGAATGCAGCGCCATGCGCCGCGAGAATTTTGGTTCACTTTATGCCTAATAAAACCTAACGTTTACGGGATTCCAGCCAGGTCCACGATGACGTATGAGAGTAGAAGCAAACGGAGAATCTAGATCAGGTGAGAACGCGTTTTTTTGAAAGGAATTTTGGGGGTAGGTAGGGATACTGCGAACTGGTAATTTAAAGGAAATTTAGGGCTCACAGTGAGACAGTAGAATGTAAAATTCGACCGATGAAATATTGATTACAAATTATTCTGGGAGATCAATCTTTAATTAGAGCAACTGATTCGGAGAATGGCCTACATTGGGAGAGAATGAGACATTTTCAAAATGAGAAAGCGGTTGCACACCATCGGATTGGATTGGGTAATATTTGGACAGTGGGTCAAGGAAACAGGAGAACTATACGAAGGAAAGTCAGGAACCTCCTGAAGGATATAGACAGGCAGCATATAATCGCTCAATGTGGGGAAAAGTTCTCTTTGGAAGTGCAAGCAGGGTCAAAAATCTGAGTGGGGGATGGAGCTGTACATCAAAACAAGGGCCAGGCTCATTAAATAGGGACTCGCGTGGTTTAGGCTTACAGCATGGCGGCAGATCAGGATCTCGGGTGAAAATGGACCGAGAATTTGCCCTTTATGTGGAGAGGAAGAATAATGGTTGCACATCCTAGTGAACTGTAGGAGCAATGAGCTAAGGAGAAAAAAGCACCTACCGCCTTCCTTTACTAACTTTAACACAGGGCAAGAGGCATGCTGATCTCTGCTGGCAGGCAAGGATGAGGAGCAGGTAGGCAAATTCATGTCAAAGGTGAGACAGCTCCGGTCTGGAACCCGGGATTGGGGGGAACTAAACTGAATTAAAAATGTAGGTGTAGATGATATTGTATTCATTTATTCCACTTATAGGGGGGCGGGGTTTTATGTTCTGGATGTTTACATAAGCTAATATTATTATTATTATTATTATTATACTAAATACGTTCAGAAATACAGGTACATATAATTTATTTATTAATTTATTTAAGTAATATACTTTTTGTGTATTATGAAAAACACGAGTGAACCCATGCAAGATAGTAAAGTAATTTCATATGTAAAAGTGAATGAATGCACTTATTTATTCATTAATAAAAACCTTCCTGAGACTCTCACTTTGTCGTGGTAGGAGGATTCAGTGCCCTAAGAACCAGAGCATCAGTTGGGAAAGTCTAGGTTTCCTAGCTTGCGAGCTCGTAGGTGAAGAGATTCACAACGTGACTCATTATGGAGTACGAATGTAGCTCCAATAACGCACCCTGCAGGCTGAGAGGCTGTGCCCCTAACGTGGCAGGGAGACTTTTCACTACCGGCAATCATCAAGAGAGAAGTCGTGGTGATCTACTGAATTGATATTTGAAAAATAATAGGTGTACGCATATACAAATAATGAGAGGCTTTCCAAAATATAATTGAATTCGAACCAAAAGGAAAGAGAAGCTCGGCCATTCGCTGATTAGACTCTAGAAGTGGAAACAAGCCTACAGGCTATCCATGAATGTAAAGGAAGAAACCCTAGAGCGTGAGGTATGGTAAATTCTTCAATTTCTGCAAGAAATGGAATTATTGTTGGTCAAGAACACAATGCAGCGCTTCTAGAACTTCAGTAAATTTCATCATCTGTGGATATGACATTATTGAGAGATCACGTTCCGAACGGAATCTTCGAAACGTTGCGCCAAACGTCCTTCCTCATTTCGTTAGCAGAGACAGACCGGTGGTCGAAGCGGTTTGAGGTCTAAATATTTTTCATATGATATTGTTGTTCGAGGTATACCAAATTCAGGTGAGCTTTTTCCTGTTGATTTCACCGGCGACTGCTCCAAAGATGTCTGCATTTGCTCCCAATCTTTCACACTTCCTGTTTTTGTTGCGCAGGAACTAAAAACATTACTTGTAAATGATTCATAACGTCCATCATCGTCATTCCAATATGGATCTCTCGTGCACACATTGTCACAACTGCTCTTTCATGTCGATCACTATCGCCAATGTTTTCATTCGAACTAATGAGTATGCATGCTACCTCCTCTCTACATTGGTAAATATTGTTAAACGCTCTTCAGGATACCGGGAAATTCTATTTATACAGAGACACGTGCCTCATCCTGTATAAGCCAAATGCATAAATGTAACCTAACCTCTTTATGTTATTGATCAATGAAATAGTTACAGCACTCTAGGAATATCTATATATTATTGTATATACTTATCTTTCCGTAATAGTAGAAATATGCTGCGAGTTTTCTGGAACACAACTGTATTTTATCCATTAATGTATGTATATGATTATATACATGTATGTATATATGTATGTATATAATTTTCGGTTATATCTATTGTATGGGGTTGCCACTGGGCGTGGTCAGTACTTCAATGGGTGACCGTTTGTAAACATCACGTGCTTTTCCCCCCCTCCCAAGGTTCGCAGGTTGAAATCTGCCTGTGGTCGAGAGATTTTTCCGGTTGTGAAAATCTTCAGTGCAAGTCCTCCGTGAGAGATTTAAAGCCATATTATTGATTTATGGCACGTTAAAGAACTTCATACCCGGAAACTGGGATATTTAGACAACATTATTGGCTGTTTCACACCCAAGGAATGTCACATCGTTGGAATCGATGGGCTTACCACCTGTCCCTCTGCCTTTTGTCCGGAAATCTTGCATTTGAAATCCCCCAGGTAATTGTAATCTCCTTCATGGAGACACTCATGATCCGGGACGAAACAAACTAGACTACTAAACCTTCATTTGATGTAATAGATATAAAGTCCGGGGTGCCAGGATCATAAAAAGAAAAAAAAAAATCCTGCTCTTTTTTAACTTGCTCAAGTGTTTTATCGTAAATCAGCTCCGCGCGAGTTTTTGGTTCTCGTGACACCGTTTGAATCTATTGACCTCGCAAAAATACACGTAAACATATTTAAAAGTTGTAGTTAAATTTTTTCTGAAAATATATCTTAATTTCAGGTTTGTTTTCAGAAAACATATCTGAAATCGTTATAATGTCGTTAGTTCAGAGTTTAATTTAATTAATTTTGTAGTTGCATTATACATGATGTGTATTACTTTGCAGGCTGGTATGTATTCAGGTGGACCCTTCTCTGTTGGAACTGGTTTCTCCCACGACTATAACACAGGCGGAATTGGAGAACTTGGTCTCGCCGGCGGTGATAAGGGAGAAGGCGAAATGGAAAATTACGAGAAATTCGGGGACGAGGGCACGATCTCTGCGAGCGCAGAAATCGTCAACGAAGGTAATGCTTACGCCTCTGCTGCAGCCGACGAATATGACATGAAGGCGAAAGCCATCGAGGAGAAAGCGAAGATGTTCCGTACTCTCGTCGACGAGAAGAGGCTCGTCCTAGGGCACGTAAAGAAAAGGATCGGTGTGCTGCGTGCTCAGGCGGAGGAAAGTCTGCAGGCCGCGGAACAACTGCGCAGTTCTGCAGCCGAGAAGTCGCAAACCTCCAAAGCCCTAGAGACCAAGGCGCACGAGTTGGAAAAACTCAGCAAGGACCAGGATGTGCAGTCTCACGAACTGAAACAAAAGATGCACGCGGAATTGAAACAGTATCTGCAAAGTCTAATTAGCAGTAACGTGGCCGAGGCGAATGCAGAAATTAACCGTGCCCTGATGGAGAGGAAGAAGTTCTGGGGAATGTACCTCGAGAAGCAAGCAGAGGACATGATAGCAGAGTCTGTGAAGTGGGAAAGGACTTCCGCGGACTCAAAGAACAAGGCTAGGAAACTGAAGACAGATGCATCTGTAGAGAGCGCAAAGGCTCAGGAATACGAAAAGAAACGCAAGGAACTAGAGGCCAGAGCTCTCGAGGCCCAAAAGAAGGCCAACGAGTTCTATTACTTCCTGTTAGAATTCCAGCTGAAGTCAGAGGAAGAGGCGCTGCAGGCGGAACTAGGCCGAATCAAAGCAAAATATCTTCAGACAATAGGCAGTTCCATGGCAGAAAGTGCCCAGGACCTTGGCATGTTTGCTAATATGCAGGATAAGGACAAAAAACTGTGGGAGAAGAAAACGGCTGAGATCAAAAATGAAGTCAAGCAATTAGAAAATTCGGCGAACAAGAAGTTCTCGGAAGTAGAAAAAATCAAAAAGTTGATAAAGAGTCGATCCAAAAAGACATCTGAGAAACAGACTGAAATAATAAAGGAAGAAAAGGAGGTTAAAGTTGAGCCTCAGCCGAAAATTGAGGTGAAAAAAGAAGAGGTTCCAAAAGTGGAATCTATAAAGCCTGTTATAGTGTCCGAGAAAAAGGCATAGATTGTATGTCTAAAAAGGATGACTTTTATCTAAATAACGTATGTATCAGGCGGTATAAAACTCCTATGAACTTCATCAATTCATATTCAAAATGTACTGAATTAATTAGCTAATTAAATTTATTTACTTGTGCATTGTAACATTATGAATATAGTGTTCTCAATAACAGTGTTTGGTCTTTTTATCCTCTTTTACACAACTCGAACCATTAATATCAGTTGGATGAGAAATAAAGGTATACTAAAATAAAGGAAAAAAAAAATAAAATGAAAGTAAATAGTCAGATATTGTATGAAAAAAGACCAAATAAATTATGTAAATCATTTTCTTGTTTTGGATCATAGAAGTCTGTCTAGGATGTATTCAGCATTTTGTCATTTTAAAGGTAACTACCTATAACGTCAGCAAAAGACCTTCACCCAGTAGGATCTGGTTTGCCACCCAAGAAAATTATGCATCTGCCAATTAGATCATCCATCTAATTCGTATATTTGTTCTGTGATTATAACTTCGTCCAAACATTATTCCAGTGTTCTATGCAATATTCTGCAATTATTTTATGACGCAACGCAAATCCATGGGTAGTATCATAGCTTGCAAAAAATAACATTCAAAAATAAAATTTTAAATGCCATAACGTTAGCAAATTTTTAGATTTTGCAAAAATAACAGCAAATTTTACGTAAAGAAACGGGACTATTAATGAAGAATATTATAAAAAATAAGCAAGAAAATGTTAAATATGACCACCACCCTATTGCGCAATTAGAAAAGGTCGTTATTCTATGATATAAATTCAACGGTGGATATCTAATAAGTTGCTGAACTTGATTTTCTACTAATTTCGGTATTCCCGACCGCTCTTTATTCATATCTGCATCCGTTTTTTTTAATTGTTTTCACAAGTTATGAAATGATTTTACAGAGCAGGGTCCATTTTTCAATCTATATAACGTTCGAAGTATTGAGTTGTTATTGTCTATTTCATCCGTAATAGCACGAATGAGGCTAATACGATCTCGTGAAGGCAAAACCATTCTAAAAACTATTTTTCGAAAATTTATGTCAGTATTCTAAACATCCAATGTTTATATAAGCGTAACACAGTTACCATAGCAACGAAAGTTAAACAATTGCATATGGAAAAAAAAAACCACAATCTGTCTTAGCCGTAATAGTATCTATAAACAATAAAACTATTAATATGTACAGAACACACAGCAGTTTCAAACTGGGAACTTACTTTAGAATAACTGTGTATATAATTACACAACTGAACAATAACTATATACTGTTCACATCAGATATAAAGAACTGGCTGAGAGTGTTATGCCCAACAAAGGCTGATAAGCAGAAAGTTCAGGCATTTATTTTTGTTAAAATATGCAGGCTAAAATAAACTTAAAATACTGAAAATAGTGAATAATATAAATAAAACAAGCATTTATTAAAGTGAAAATAGAGAGTAATATCACTATTTATTAATGAAAATAGGTATTTAAGATACTTAATTATTTCATTATCACACAAAGTACTTAAGCTTACTTTTCTCGGCTACAAGCAATAACAAGAAGTTTTTTCAAGGTATCAACTGTCATAGTCAACCGCTTGTCAGAGACAACATTTTTCATCATGGATAAAGAACATTTTATTTCCACGGAAGTGACTGGAACATATTTAAAACAAGCTATTTCGGAAGGACTCGTACCAGTTAAACAGAAAATTCACCTTTCAGGATTTCATGAAAGTGTTGTTAAAGAAAAAGTAAGTAGTTTTGAATAGTCCTGGTGAATAATCAAAAGATGTACAGTAGTTTCTAGTTGAGTTCAATAACTGTTTATGCGTTTATAGGGGAATCAGGTTAGTGTCTCTCTTACTTCCGTACTGAACACATTGTAGGGACCGTTTATCGCACAACTTTACACTCTCATCTTTCTTGCTTGCAATTATTTATTACACTTACTCAACTGTGAAGTTACCTCTACCATAAGTTTCCTAGAATTGTCTTGAGCAGATAGATACAAGATCATTCGTCAGGACTATTCAAAACTACAGAATTTACCTCATCCTCTCTGTTTCTTGGTATTCTCTGCCCGAAGTAAACATCCGTTCCTTTCACTAATGAAGGTTCTATTATGTAAAGAGGTTGAGTGAATAGGTTGAATAGAAAATTTTTTACTTATTTTCATTTCGATATATTGCAATTCTTTATGTGATTTTTAAAATGGGTAAATATTTGCAGAAAAATCCATAAAGATCCAAAATAGGAATAAAAAGGGGTATATTTTAAAACAGGCAACAAATGCCAAAATAGGCACAAAAAAAAAAAGGCAAAATGAAAACTGGATCTATCTATCCGAAAATGTACTGAAACAAGTTCATTTCTATCTGACTCTTAAATACATCCACCAAAATAGAAAAAGTATTACGCCTACTTCCGGGCTCTGCTGGTAAGTAAGATTAAATTTGCTTATATAAGGCTGGCAGGACCACCTAAGAATAACGGGTTGATTCAAGCTGCTACTGTAAATTCTTTGAGGAAAGTAATGGTAAATAAATGTATCTAAGACACAAGAACACTTTGGGATAAAAATATGAGACGTTCATTATCATATTCAAAAGAAGACCTTACCCGTTTACATCTCACAAACACAGATGCAGAACAAAGGGTCGGAGTTGCTTATTCATTTATCAACTGAGCAGGTGCATATCAAGTATGTATTTTTTAAAGTTGTATACCCTATTCTATTATTTCTTCTGTTTTTTAAAAGCGTGTACAAAGTTTGCTTGGTTATCTGCATTAGCTACATTGCATTCTCGTTGATTTCCATGGTCTGAAATTTCTAGCGTTTCTACAACGAAAACCCAAGAGTTGCAGGGATTAAAATCTGTACTCCAGAGTAAAACGATAATTTACTTGGTTCAAAGTGGAATGAAAGCAGATCTATGTCGGAGAAAGTATCTTCATCACTTATTGATGATATTTTGAGGCTTAATAAATCCCAAGTGGGACTTGTACTAGATCTCTTAACGAGTTATTGTAGTCTAAGAAAACATCTGTATACTACAGGAATCGTAAAGGGAACCTACCTACAGACTTCATAGTGATGGGGAGGAAAGAGTATTTCGCATACTTTTCAAGTGCAAAGTTTAACCATTTGAAGATACAAACTCCTAAGGATAAATCAACCCTGAGGGGCAGCTTCCTACAGAAAAGTTACTAAACACACTCTTTACCCTTGTACAAGGAACCAGTATGTTAATTTTGAAACATTATACTATGCCTATAATGTTTCCATCTTAAGGAATAGTAATGCATGGCATATACGAGGGATGCCTTAACTATTTTTTTTTTCTCGCGAACAAGGGACAGCACGAAAAATGTAAGACATACTTTTGAATGAAGCCACAGATTGTGTATGTGAGCAGAGCTGCCTGTCTCAGCACGTCCCGAAGTTCATTTGGTAAGAGACATTAGTATAGAATCTTGTTATGGAGAATGAACAATGTGCATATGTGAAATAGCATTTCTCTGCAGAAGGAATGCACGAGAATGTCACACAGAGCTACTGGAAGCACTGGCTGCGCATGCCGTGCCCTATCAAACAATGTCGAGTTGGATTTCTTTCTGAAATCTACCCAAATTGATGAGACAAGTTTCATAGCGCACCTCATTTAATTGATGTGACACCCACTTTGCACACATTGCCGCATGTTCAGGCCCTTCCGTAAAATGCAGTGCAGTATTTTTGTCGGAATTCCTGTTTGCTTTTCTAATTCCATCTGTGTCCAGCACCTATCATGGCGTAAGCACTGTTCTATCACCATCACCCGTACATAATTGTTTGCGGACATAGGGCGCCAACTGAGCCACATTCTGCACCTTTTGCAGGACTCTGTTTGCCTTACCATTGTTCCATAGGGCATGCATTCCTGCCGCGGAGAAAAGCGTCGTGTTCTTCATTCCTGACCACTGTAGCTCACCAACTGAAATCCGGGGGTGCTGAGACATGCATTCTGCTCACATACACCATTTGTTGGCTTAATTCGGAAGCGCATTCCATACATTTTCAATTGTATATGTTAGATTTTTAATGTTGCCCCTTGTTCCGGGAAAAAATAAATAGCTGCTATGACTTAAGAACGGCAAGAGAATGATCTCTTTCTCTCTCTATCCCTGTCTCTGAGATATGTTATAGATATCAATAACATGGATAAAATTGGCTGTCTTACATCAGTTTTTGATTTAACGCCAAAGGTAGTTCATATGAAATTTACAAAAGTTTTTTACATACCCTTCATATTCAACGGTTAAAAATGAACTGCTAAATTGAAGCATAACCGTACTTGCCTTGAAAATGACTCAGTGCAACAACAGAATTCATTGATATACTTTTAGTTTGTCGGCGAGTTAAAACGCGTGAAAATGTTAAGACTGTAGTCATTCCAAAAAAACTTGTAAGTTGTATTTAATATAAATGACGAATTACTTTGTTTTTAGACATTTCTAAGGCATTTGGCAATGTTAAATACAACATTTTACTGCAAAAAACTTGAATTATGTGATTAGCGGACTTTCTTAAATAATCATTTTACCTAACTGGTAGAAAACAGATCACTCAAATTTATTTTAAGACTGGAAAAATTACTAGGGATTTAAATCACAGTATGGTGTAAAATATGGGGTGTCCCAAGGCTCAGTTATTGATCCATTATATTATCTAATCTATGTTAATTACATATATACTATATATATATATATATATATATATATATCTATATATAGTCCCGAAAGTACATGAGTTACTTCTTTTGCAGACGACAGTTAGTTGTTGGGTAAATGATAATGACTACTTTGCCAAAACATTTTAGCTAATAATATGTTTAATCATTTTGAAAGGAGCAACCTTAAAAACAACATGGACAAAACAACTACAGTTTAAATTCAAAATTTTGAACGATATGAATGTGACAAAATTAAATTTATTATTAGAAATAATTGTATAGAAGAAATATTTTGTCACATTTTTTGGGTGAAATTTGGTTAGAAAAACATTTAAATTGCTTAGCAGAGACATTTATTTTGGTTAAAATATACAGGAAAAAATGCACTTAAAATACTGAAAATAGACATTAAAGTGCATAAAATTACTTTTATTGGTTACAAACAACAAGAAGAAGATATTTTTACAAGGTATCAACTTTCATATTCAGCCGCTTGTCAGAGAGAACATTTTTCATCATGGAATAAGACGTTCTACTTCCATAAAATGACTGGAGCATATTTAAAACAAGCTATTTTGAAAGGACTCATGCCAATTACAACAGAACACTCACCTTTCAGGATATCATGGAAATGTTGATCAAGACAAAGTAAAGTAGCATTGATTAGTCCTGTCAAATGAGCAAAAAATGCGCAGTGGTTTCTGGTCCAGCCTCTGTTTATGCGGGAATCAGGTTAGTATCTCTCTTACTTCCGTACTGGACACATAGGGACTGTTTATTGGAGAGCTGTACCTGTCTCATCTTTCTTGCTTGTAATTATTTATTACATTTATGCAGCTGAGAAGTTACCCTCATCACAAACTTTATTGTCTCGCGCAGATCGATACAAGGTTATTTGTCAGGACTATTCAAAATTACAGTACTGCTCTCATGCTCTCTGTTTCTTATATTTGCATATGGTAAAGACAAGTTATGTAATCACGATGTGCATAATTATAATACTAGAAGTAGAGACAGTTATAATAAATTTCCCAATGATTTAAAGTATATAAATGGAAGAATAATAAAAAAGAAACTAAAAAAACTTAATACATAGGTTTATATAATCTAAGTGAGCTGTAAATATTATTTTGTTTAATTGACAATACTTTGAACTTGTATGTACAAGTCTATTAGCTGCATTAAAATAATAATAATAATAATAATAACAATTATTATTATTATTATTATTATTACCTTTCGGAAAACCACTTCAGAGTGGAATAATGGCATTGGAGGATCACTGACATAAATGTATTGACTATAAGAAAGAGTGTTTCAAAATAAATTATGCTTAAATTAAAAACTCGTTCCTTTATTCTTAGGTCAAGAACTTTACTGACCGCCTTCATATGCTGGAAATTTTCATACTTCTTCGCAATATGTCATTTTCGGTTTTGCGATACTTATCATTAACAACCCAACCTTCAGTACCATAAATTGCAATATTCTGGACTAGTGTTTGCAGATTTTTATCTGGACAGTTCTCTATTCCAAAATATGCCGTTCAATGATTTTATTACACTCCATGCATGATTTATGCTACTCTTTGTTTCCTTTTCACATGTGCTATTTATATCTACAGAACTTTAATGACCAATACCAAAATATTTGTACCATTTATAGAGAGTCTTAGACAAATAACTTAGCAATAGGGAAACTAGGGATAAAATGTCGCAGTTATGGCTAATTGAGTAATTGCTGTTTGGTGTTCAGAAATTCATACAAAAGCTTAAACTGCTTTAAAATTTGTACTCGTATCAAAAAGGCAGCAAGTCTCCTTAACTATCGATATACAACTGGTTGTTAATAACCAAAGGGCAGCATTTTCACAATTTAGCTTTAAAATCATCCGATTTTTTTTTAATGGTGTTTGCCCGTTTTTACTACTATGGCACCACAGGCAATGAACACTGATGATACATGAAATGAAATGATGCATTTGGAAAGGTTTTTTAAGGAAGGAAACGTTCCAGGCCTAAGTTTAGGATACCTTCCCGGCAATTACCAGTTATGAGGACTGAGGGAAATCTGGGAAAATTGTCAGGGAGGACGGTCCAGGTGAAATTCGAACCCCAGACCTCCCGCTCACGAGTACGCGCCTTAACTCTCGGCCACCTGTGCGGTAATACTTCTATTCCTCTATGTGCGACTTTTCATTTCTTCAAATGTTTTTCTAAATACATTTTAAATAAGGTTGGAAATATTCTTTCGCAATTTTACATATTTTTTATAAAATTTATAAAGGAAATGGATATTTTAATTCCTTGTAAAGAATTTCATAGTCGAAATTGCATTAACTGGACAAGAGTTGAATTAGGAAATATGCTTAGATCCCCCCTCCCCAGGATATGGGTGAGAAAGTAACTTTGAACACGGAAGGAGATAACTTATAAATATTTTGCTTTATTTAACAATAAGCTAAACTTTATTAACAGGCCAAAATAAGCTAACAATAGCTCACACACAACAATGCACTAAGAAACACTTGGAAATTGAAAAATTGACTGAGTGCCACATATAAAACAAACTTTTAAAATTTAAAACACAAAATCAATTTTTTGGCTAATACATGTTATAAAATTTGAATTTTATGAATTTTAAAATACCTTTAATGTCATCCTGTTTGGGTAGAAACTTAAAATATTACATTACACAAGTCCCTATAGTAATTAAACGAAACAAGGAACTTGAAATCAAAATTAAAAGCTTTTCAATACAATGAAGCTAACTGAGAGGGCTTCGGGCTGCTTTTTGAGGAAAGACCTAAACGTGCCCTACCCAATTGGTACCGAAGCAAGTCAGCGGCCAACAGAGCCCTATTCCACAAAAGTACTTTATAATACATGGGCTTTGTAACTTGTAGTTATTAGCAGAATTCTGTTCAAGAAAGATTTCTGCTAGACTTGTACTTTAACAACTCCATACTTATAAGTGTACAAGAGAGTTTTCGTTGTTTAGTGGTGCACTTGTAGCTTGTATGGATTTCTCTACAAGTGTAAGAATAAGTGGTAAGTACAACTGCTAGTGCATGCTTTTATTTTTTAAATACTTTTTGGAATCAGTTGATCGAAATATGAGAAGTATTGGCGAAAGGATGATAAAGATTAGAGTATAAATAAAGAATATTTCAGTATTTGACTATATTGAATAAGTTATGTTAAATGCAATTGAAGCACGGCTTATGACTGTTATTGGCCTTTCCTGTTTCAAATTAATATTTCAATCCAGCATCTTACTTTATGTTGTTTTTAAGGCTTTTGTTACATGCCACGAAAATATTTTCTTTCCATACTTCATTCCTTTTTAAAAATCTCCTTTTAGCACCAATTCTCCAATTTGTTTCTTATATTTAAAATGTGATTGCAAACAATATAAGCCAATTTATATTCTCGATTTTTGCAATCTTTATGACTGAAACTGATGATATTATGTGGCCAAATGCAATAGTTGTTTCAAAGTGGATTATTACGCTTTAATATTGACAATACATAATAAAATATTAAATTATTATTTCTGAGAAAACTACAAGACCCGCTGATTTCTTAAATGTTGATTTTGATTACTATATGATCCCGAGCAATAAACTGTTTAATTGTTTATATTAAAACTAAATATTCTATTTTTAGCTTTGGTTTACTTATTTTAAATTACAATAATCCGATCTGTGCATTAAAAATACGAATTTATTACTAAGGAGCGGACATAATCTAATTTAAAGTATGGCGACGTGTGGCAAACAAATGTTCCTCCATATTGCTCTTATATTACGTCACCTGTAGCTTTTTACCAACCCATTTCAAGTGTTGTATATTCTTGTGTGGAACCTAAAGTTACATAGTTTAAAAGGAGTTACGCAAATACACTTGTAATGTGTTAGACCATACTATTGTGGAATAGGACTGAGGTGGAGAACCGGTCACGCTAGAAGAATTACCTCACACTATTCTCGATCTTTCCCAATCTGCGTGAACAGGAAGATGAGTACGGGAAGTAAGTGGATAAGTAACACGTGTAAGAATTAATTCTTATCAATGATAACTAAACGTATTTCCAATCCCTTTGCTAACATTTTTTTTTAGCTAATTCCCTAATTGAGAATATATGATCAATACAGTATTTTAATATCATGAAACCATCTTGTTCGTATAATTTGTCTTCAATCATATTCTATAATTGTACTGATTGCTTTTTCAAACTTCTTTTTAAAAGGAAGGAAAATTACTGCTGGACCTAACATATTTTATTTTCTATTTTTCTCTTTATGTGCACAAAGAGGTAGCAAATTATGGCAAACATTTATCTAATTTAGGAGTATTTGTGGTTTGAGTAGTTTGCCTGTTTTAGCCAGAGTTATCCAGGAAACAAAGCTCACACGACAAGCGATAATGTGCAAGTCTGTACATGACACGCCCTTATTTGGTTACTGCAACAGATTTGATCAGTATTTTAAACATATATGGATTATTGTCTGTGGCTTTTTGAAAGGCTTAGATGTATCGGAATTGTTTCCGTTTTAATATATCTAGTTAACCCTAAATGCTTAAACATTATTCAGTTAATGTTGATATCTATTCGTCATTTTTTCCTCTTATTGGTCCTTTCACTTCCATCCATCCGTCTTCTCACTTTAGCATTTATGAATCTATGGAAGAAAGATTGCGTGGTAATGGAGGATGGAATGAGCAAAAGAAAAAAAAAAATGTATCAACAGGGGAACGTTGGCATTGAAAGCTGTAAAGATATGTCTCGAGAAAAAGCCAGGACGGCAAATTAAATGGTTAGAGAGAGTTTATTCACAGATAGTAGAGGTAAAAATGCTCGAAGTAGAGATTCGGGGGGTAATAGAGGATTGGGTTACTGCCGACTCAGAAGTTTCTGTAAACTAACGTTGGATCTATTGACTGCTTCTCCCAATGCGATAGCTCAAGAAGTTAGTACGAATAGGGAATAATAGGAAAATAATGAAATGGACATTAAAATGTTGGTTCAGGATCAACTGGCTAGAGCAACAAAATATATTGAGATAATGTTTAACTTTACAACAAAGTATGAAACAATATGATACCTGATTCAGTACAATATAGGAGATTTTGGAAAAGGTTGGTACAAAAGAGACATGGAAAGATATGAAACTAAAACGGAAAAAAGTTATTTGTAAAGGAATATAGCTGAAGAATTGAAGATATTAAAGAGGTGACTTTAGTAATAAAAACTCATTTTAAGTTTAAGTAGGTTCTTGGAAAGTACTTGGGATAGAAGAAAATATTGAATGATTGTTGTAATAATAATAATGACAGAGAATGATTTGCATGGATCAGAGCAGAAGTTGCAAAGTTGAAAGCATAGGAAGAAGGATAGAGATATGTCCAATTTATGGAGAGAAGGATAATATATGGTATAGGAAACTAGATTATTGAGAGAGAAATGGAGTAATCTTCCAGCAGGAGTAGTTGGGAATAACATAATGAATTTAAACTCTCAGAACTAATGTAAAGGAATAGGAAATTATTTGGGCAACTTGAGGAAGAAATGGTTGAGGGGAATTAATTAACAAGTTAAAAAATTAAATATGGGGAAAATCATTATGGATGAGGTTTAATTATGTGAATGAATCCAATATTATGAAGAAAATAATAAACTAACTAGAGACAAAACATGAGTAGAATCATTTATAACTAGAGCCCGGAAGTTAGGCAAATTGCCTTTTCTAACTTGATGGATATATTCAAAAATCAGATAGAAATGAACATGTTTTCGTACATTCAGGGTCAGTTTTCATTTTTGGGCCTATTTTGGCTTCTGTTGCTTATTTTAAGATTTAATTTTTTTGCCTCTTTTGAATTGTTACGGGGGTTACCTGCGATTATCTAAGCATTTTATAAAGCAATAAAGAATTTCATCTATCAAAGTGAAAAACCTATAAAATTAAATGCCATGTTCACCTAAAGAAATATCTATTGAGAATCTTGTTATACATTTATTTATTTTCAAGCAGTCAATATCTTTCTTCGCAATGCTGTTTAAATAGCAGAACTCTCATTAGTGAAAGGAACGCACGGTTATCTCGGGCATACAGAGAGGATGAGGGAAGTTCTGCAGTTTTGAATATTCCTGGCGAGTGACCTTGTATCGATCTGCTCAAGACAATTCTAGAAAATTTATGGTGGGGATAACTTCTCAGCGTATAAATATAACAAACAATTACAAGCGAGAAAGATGAGAGCTATACAAGTGTGCAATCACTTCCTACAACGTGTTCAATACGGAAGTAAGATAGATACTAAGTTGATTCCCCTATTAATGCATAAACAGTAATTGAATTCGACCATGCACATCTTTTGCTTATTCGCCAGGACTATTCAAAACTGTTTTATTTTTCTTTATCTACTTTTTTATGATATCTTGAAAGGTGAACGTTCTGTTGTAATAACTAGTATCAGTTCTTCTGAAATAGTTTGTTTTAATACGCTCCAATCATTTCAGCGTAAGTAGAACGTTCTTTTTCCATGATGAATAATGTTCTCTCTGACAAGCGACTGATTATGACAGTTGATAACTTGAAAAAACATTTTGTTGTTGCTTTTAACCAAGAACGGTGCTGTAATTGAGTGATAAAGAAATGAAGTATTTTTGTACAGATACAGTATCAGCAAAATGAGTTTTGTACTAGATTACACTTATATGATCTAATGTTTTCGATTAATTATGCAGCACAAAAAGTTTCTGATTCGCATGCCTCAAAAGTTGGGGGGGGGGGTACAATGTTATTATGAATTCTTCATTTGATACAAAAAAGAAGAAATTAAATCGATAGTACATTATACTTGTAAAATTGGTGTCCTCCATTATCTACTATAAACCTATGAAATGATATGATAACAAATGTACACTCGCGTTCAAATGTTTTTTCAGATTTTAGGTATTGCAAGAGGTTGTTTATAGTAATCAGGTCTGACTTAGTTTCAAAAGTAATTTATACTTTTGTATTCTAAAAGAATGGGAAAATAACTTGTTAGGGAAAAACAAGAGAAGAAAACACTGCTGCTTTATCAATAATTAATGGCAGTGTAAATGCTAATAATTATATAAAATTTCCGAAATTGCGTTCGGCCTTATTGAAGCACGTGGCATTGCTCAAATAGTGAAAAGAGAGTGGGAAGTATATTTAGAAATTCCAGGAGAAGGTGGAATACGATCGAAGCAGATCTTGAAGACTAACAAAAACTACCCAGATCTAGATTCAGCTACTGTTCCCCATTCCAGAGAGAATTCTTTTCGTTCTTCTATGTCTGTTGTGAGAAACGTGAAACACTTAATGGTGAAAAGAGTACTCCATGTTGCTGGCTTCCATAATGAAATTAGGAATATGCCATAAAGATAAAAAATATCGATGTGGTTTTTGTGAAAGGCAATTAAATAGTTACGGGAAATGTTTTTACAACTATTCACACATATCGTCGTCTATTTAGCGTGAATATGTGTACAATTTTAATCTATTATTTATTATTTTATTTATAAATATAATTTTTAACTCAATTCAGATAAGTCAAATATTTGTCATGACCGTGTCCAAAGACTTTTCAAGGCTGTTGAGAATATCAAGATTTAGTATCAAGAATATGATATGAAACAATATTGACGAGTGACTTATCAGGAATAGATTAGACCAACATACACATCATACCAAAGCGTGCACAATGAACTAGAGATTAAAATATTAACAGCAAGATCTGGAATATGGAATGTTGCATTGGAAGGGAGCATCATTTGTAAACAACATTTTCAAATGAACAAATTGAAAATTCTCGATATATTTGTTACTTTTGATCATTCATGGGTGCATGGCTATGATCTATGAATCAAATTTAAAGAAAAGAATGAAAAAAAAAATGCAGCAATAAAATGAAATGTGTCAGACAACATCTTGCTTTTTGTTGCTTTGGATGCACAAAGTGTTACTGTATTTCATTATTTTCAGAGAGGAGACAAAATACTAGGTAATTAATTATGTAAATTTAATTTCAAAGTTACAAAATGCAATTAAGGAGAAACGTCATGAAAAGTTGAGGCGAAGCGTGCTCTTCAGGACGATGCTTCAAGCCACAACCCACAAGTATTGTGTTGTGATAAAGCATCCGTAGAATTGTTGGAAAATCCATCGACCCTGGCCGGGTTTGAACCCGCAATCTTCCAGGAAGATGTAGAAATACTAGAGCACGGCTGAGAGAAGTACACCATTTTTCAAGTGTATTGAAAAGCGAGATAAAAGATCAACATTTAAGATTAACTAGAAATGTATAGAGGAATCAACTCTCGTCTATGGTAATTTTTTTCTAACTGCAAGCTGAAAACTTAATTCCGTAAGTTTTGTAACTTTATAATATTGAATGTACATATAAGATACGAGTTGGGTAAAATAAGCATGTCCTGCCTTTGAGTTAGATACTCAAACACATACTAATGACATTTATATTATCAAAATAAAACCCTTTCAAGTCTAATGGTAGCATTTGAGCCTGGCATAATCTGAAATAATAATAATAATAATAATAATAATAATAATAATAATAATAATAATAATAATAATAATAACATCTAAGAATCGTGCGATTTGATTTAGTATCAGTATTAATTTTCGGTGGAACACTTTCCAGTGTTTTGATTCTCCAACAGTGAAAAAGCATGAAATGGAACTTCTAGAGTATTTGGCTAAAAGTATTCAGATCAATTGATACCTCCAATGTTAAAAGGAATTAATTACAAATTTACAACTTTTCAGGAGACGGAAAAGCATAGCCATTATGTGTGTATTCTTTTAAACAGTGTTCTTGTGGTGTTATTAGCGGCATATTAGACATATGTAGATTGCCTGGCATAATGAAAAAATCTAAATGTTTACGATTTATAATGCAATTGTAAAACTTGTCTTAGTTCCTTTTACCATAGTGTTAAATAATAAAGGAAGCAAAGCTAATATTATTATGTTAATAACACTTTTGTATCATGAACTTATTGCAAACTGAACGCTTCACACAAATATACGTTGCTATATATATTATTATTATTATTATTATTATTATTATAAAAAGAAAGTGACATAACAGAAATAATAGTTGTACGCATGTTATCCTTTTATAAGAAGTTTTGTTTTTCTGCTCCAGTTCTATTCAGTTCTTGGAAAGCTGCACTTGAGTTACTCTTTGGGCCAAGTCAGTATTTCATCATAAAATTCTTTTGAATTCGAAGTGTGAAACACAAGCTTGGACTTTTTAGGTCTTTAATCTTCAGAACATTGTTGGACACTTTACTAGAACATTGTACATATTCACAACAGTTAGACGCTTGTGTGCAAGAGAAAAAGTGTGTTGTACATTGGTTGGTCTTCACTATGCCTGATTTATTAACATCAAAAAACAAACTTCCTAAAAGAAATAAGTTCTAACGGCATTTTTGGTCAAATGCTGTATGTGAAGGTGTTGTTGTTTTTTATCTTCAATTTTGAAATGATATGAGAACGTTATGTCTGTAATCTTCGAGCATGTTTTGGAAACATTGAATTCGACATTTACAATCTTTACCTATTGTTCAATACGTTTACCACTGTAATTGATATGCTGTTCTCCAAAAACTCTATACATCTTAATAATATTTTTGATACTTTTCGGAATTATTCCCCATTACACATAGTACGTTGTCGCTATTAAATTTTTCTGCATCTACAACACTGCAGTGAAACAAATGACGTAAGAAAACGAAATAATTAGGAGGGAACAGTACACTAGGTACTGTGAACTTAAAGGAACGTTGTGTTAAAAGGAATCAAATCAATGGCTTAGTGCTTTTGCACGTTGCTTTATAAACTTGACTGTATTGAATTTCTGTTTGGGGGAAGTCTAACTTGGTTCTTTTTAGCATAGTTCCGTGCAGTTTGATCCTTGAAATGGTTTCTAAGACAAAAGTGAAAATTACATTTTTTGACTTTGTTCCTTTCCTTTGGAGGACGATGATGTTGGTCCTGGTAGTGTAGTGGTAACATACTTCCCTTCTAAACACAAGATAGTGGGTTCAAACCCGGCCAGGATCGATGGATTTTTTTCGGGCGTAAAATCGTAGGTTCCTTCCTTCGGAAGGGAAGTAAAGCCGTGGATCCCGTGTCGTACATTTACGGCACGAAAAATAACCTCAAGCCTGAAAGAAGAGGCCTCTGAGCAAAATTTGTTGACCGTTTCACGATGCACCAAAGTTTCCTGCTGCCCTATCAAGGCCAGAAGCCAGTATCAAGCATGCGTTTATGTCTCAGTATTTCTTAGGTTGTTAAGCTGTCTGAGTGTCTATACAAACCATATCTCACAGAAATGGGCAACACTTTGGAATTAACATTTTTCGATAGCAGGGAAAAGTTAAAAATGGAAGGTACAATGTCCAGTATACGCCTGGATCATCCAGTAGGCAAACTATGTAGCAACTGCTTGTATATGTGTCTCTTAGCAGATTTTACATTTCATCTGGGGGTCAGTCTAAACAGCACTACTCCTGAAAATATGTTAAAATAAATACGTTCTTACTTGGTAATCTCAAATATTTGGAGAGTTCCGAAAATCTACAGTCTCAAGTCAAAACTGCAGCTAAGCTCCACTGAAAGTGTTCTGACCTCGAACCTGCAAATTTCTTCTCAAGGAAAGATAAAGACATTTCAGCCTACTAAACCAACACCCCCTTCATTGGGGTAAAGATACAAGGTAGTTTGTTGATTTCCTTTATTTACGGACGCTCTTTAACATCTCAGGTCGTGAGCTTCTCATTCAATTCAGTGCGTGAAATGACCGACAATTTTTGCTCAGAAGCCTCTTCTTTCAGGCTTGAGGTTCTTTTCTTTACGTGCCGTAAATGTACGACAGGAGACCCACGGCTTGACTTCCCTTCCGAAGGAAGCCATACTTAGGATTTTTGCACCCGAAAAAAATGTATCGATCCTGGCCAGGATTGAACCCGCGATCTTGGGTTTAGGAGACAAGTATGGTTACCACTATACCACCAGGACTAACAAAGATATAAGGTAGATACAGGTACTTTAAAAGTACTGCCTCGCCAAATGTACCACAACATGACAGAGTTTCGATGGCACACACATGCCTTTTTTTAATGGTGTTTAATGCTCTGCATTCGCCATTTATGAGGACTGAGGAAAACCTGGAAAAAGCCTCAGTCAGGGAGGACGGTCCTGGCGGGATTCGAACCCTAGACCTGCCGCTCATGAATCCGCGCCTTAACGACCTCGGCCACCCGTGGCGCTACACACGTCTGATAGCTGTCTTATATATGTGTATGTATTAAAAGTAGGAATAAATGTTTTCCGTTTGTATTCAATCAAGCCATCCCTTTATTTATGCAGAGCCATCTGAAGGAGAATAGCGGTAGTACAGTCAATTTCGTGACGTGCGCACTGAAAATTCCATTCTGCGAAGTATTCAAGCAACCATTCCTAACGCATATATACTGTGGTTAAAATATGACTGCTTTATATTGATATTGTTATTTGGAAACTTTCCCATATTTGTACCGGAAACTGAAACATGACAGTTTTTTTTTCGTATGTGTACTAGAAGATCTAACTTTTAAAATAAAAAAAAATGTTCTTAAAAGCGTGCTATAAAATATAATTTAGTGGTTCTTTATTGTAATGATGTAGTATTACTTAATCGATCAACTGATTGAGTAGTTAGTAAAACTGTCATGGCTACAAAGCACATCGTTACAAAGACCACTTCCCTTATGTGACTTCATCTTAAAATCGATCAATGAAACGAAACAAATTTTTGAATTTTGACCAATCACAGCCGGATATCACAGTGAAATTATGGAGAAAAATTATCAAAACCGTTTTATCACCTGACGTACATTTGTTTTGTGGTCAATGTAGTCGACTATAGTCTGCTATATAATTCCTGAGCACGCATCCTGATCACTTTTCTGTGCTTCCAGTAATTGTAAGTTTAACTAACTTATTGCTTGTTCAGTCAAACAATTGTTTTTGCGTATTAAGCCAAACAGTCTGAAATCATTTTGTAAATTATATAATAATATCTGCCTAAGCAACTATACATTTTAATAAACACGTTGTTCCCAATAGTAAAATTATTTCTATCTTGTTTTTCTCAGTTGGTATTAGTAAATCGACTGTAATAGTCTACTTTGGTCTATTTAATCTCACGGTTTCAGAATAGTTAGGTATTCACAAATAAACATAATATTTATATCATTGTGAATATTCTATGCCCAAATTTAAAATATATATTACTTTTATTCTTATTTTTTTCATGACATACCCTTATTTTGCTCTTCTCTATTGGCAATGCTGACAGTCGACATTCGTCTATTGCTAGATGGCTTGAAAAGGTGAAGTATTCGTAATACAAATGCACAACTACTACAATATTACAAGCCAAGTTTACAAGAATTGTATTTAAATTCTCATTTTATTCGTGAAATAACCTGATAAATATCATTCGAGATTCTGAACCTTCCAGATGTATTTACTCATTATGTTTGCGAATTTATCGGTAATCTCAGACCCTCTTGTGATATTAGTTGTGATAATTTATTTAAAAAATAAAAATATCAGTACAAAGTAATATCAATATAATATGAAGAACTGTAAGCTTACATAGTATTTTTAAGACATTTTCAAACATTTTGTAAAATTTCTTAAATGCTGCTCTTTAGGCGTTATATTCGTTAACTATTGACTGTATATGAAGATTGAAAAGGAAAAGAAACAGAAGCCGAAGCTGCTGTTTTTCACGTTTGTGATAACGGCCGTGCATAGACAAAATGAGTTCTACGGCAAATGCGATTGAAGTGTTTTGCATTGTATTATCTTTGGGCATGATCACCTAATATGTAGAACAGTAAAATTCTAACGTGCGTACTTGATGGCCGAATCGTGCAAAACGTCAAAGCCGATAGCAGCTGGTCACGCTATGCTTTTGTATAAATAGGCAAAAAATTGGAGTCTATTCATCTGCAGCTCTCAGGAACATCTAAAGCGATCACCATGAAGTTCCACACTGCCTTCGCACTTCTCACTCTCTGCTGTGCGGCTCAGGTAAAGTGAACCTTGCACAGATCCTACTCGTACTTCTAGAATAGTTACTATCTCAGAATAGTTGTAAATATTTCATACCACTACATTTACTTCTAGTGTGCGAGGAAAATGCTACTGTCTGCTTGCATTTATCTGAATCGACGTTGATTTGTGTTCCGCCAGTCATATGACTGTACGGTAACCATCTTACACAACACACAGACAATTCTGTTCTGACTGTTTATATGCAGACATTGATTTCCTTACGGATGTTGTTTTGTTTTTCAATGTCTTTACTTCGGCATATAACAAGAAACGTTAAATTTAACAATGAGTTTGTTATGACGTCAACAAATGTCAGAAAATAAAAACATATCAACTGAATTTGATTGAATTACTGAATTAATTAAAATACTTTTAAGCCATTACATATATACTTACAGTTACATCGTGAAACCTCACCATTGGTTCTGAGAAACCCTGTTATTTAAATTACGTGTATACGTTTAAACAAAGCTTTTAAATTGTGTTAATGTTCACAGATACTCTTCCTTAGCGAAGACTTTCATTCCTTGGTAGATGCATTTGCATAAGGATTACACATCGACAAAAATATATGGCACTGCAGATAAAAGATTTTATGATAATGTATAGTGGAAATTAAGATACCTGCATACTAAGGTTTGAGGTTTCATTTTCTTATAGAATTTGCTGAATGTGTTAAGTTAGTCAGCATATGCTCTTCTTCTCCTTCTTCTTTGTCTGTTTTCCTCCTCCTGTATAAGGACTTAAGCACTGATCACCCGCTTGTTGGGAAGCTAATAAATATCTGCTCATACTTAACAGTATGGATACAAATTGGGTGATCCGCGGAATGGTCAGTCCAATGTCACGGCCGCCTTGAAGACATCACAATCACAGAAAGACATAGAAATGGAATGAAGAGAGTGCTGAAATGGAGTACGAATCCCTGAAGAAGAACCACTAAACAGACAATTGTCCTCTCTGAAAATGGGCTGAGGACAACCACAGCCGCAGTGTTTGAGCTTGAGTACGATTCCCAAGGTTGGAATGGCAGGGACGGAATAGCAAATACCGAGGCCCTGCCGTTTGCGTTTCATCTTCAGGAGGAAGGGATGCAGTAGGAGTGACAAAATTTAGCTTAGATCCTTCCCCTGCAATGTACACCCTGGTTGATTTTTCCACAGTTTGGAACCTAGTTTCCAATACCACCCCCCTTACGAAGTGGAAGCAGATATAAGAAAAACGCTGGACGGCCAGGAATAGGAATTGTAAAGCACAAATGTACTCCGGCTCCTAACATTATTTTCTAATGTGTATACCACCGCCGGCGGAACTACCCCTTCCAAGGAATTCGAGCGTCTTAGAAGGGCTACTTTCACACCAGCAGCACATAGCAGTAGCCTGCAACATAACTAATGAAATGAAATGGGAGAAAGGAAAATTCATGGGAAAAAAATCATATTAACATGCGCCTAAGCGACCAAGTGAAGCCACTAAACATCCAATGCTAGGATGGCCGGCCCCAACGGTTGAGACCGGGACATCCGAATGGAGTCCCAGGCATTAACGCCTAAGCCAAAACCTACTAACTACTGTTTAGGAAAATATGTATGTTTTTTCCTTTTTTCTAAATGCTAAAACCATTATCAAGCGAATTATGGGACTTGAGTTGCCTTTCCAGAATAAGTTCATAATTTACAAATATTTTTTTCAAGAAATTCACAATGAAATTTACAAACAGCTTACATGAAATGATCTAGGAAAAGCTGCTATGTTCTAACCGCTAAATTTTGTGCAAGAGCAAAAAACAATGCAATCCATTAACTTGTTGCAGAATTAATATTTCGATTCTATAAACTAAAAAATATTCAGGAAATTTTTCTAATACCCGTCAACCTAATTTGTGGCATAGCATTAAATCATATCTTGAAATCATTAATTAAATTAAAGAAATAAAAATGATGGCGCTTTGAGTTTTTGAAATTTGTTTCAGTTACAGTAAAATCGGCTATTTTGTGTATATATACAGTATATATTGTATAGGAATCTATTTTTACTCTATAGTTATGAATATTGCAAATTACTCCTTGTTGGAATATGCAAATATCAATCAGGTAGCTGACTACAGACAGGATGATCCGGAGTCGATATCCGGCAGAGACAGACCACCTTTCCCCCCATTGTCGAATCTAAATCGACCCAGATTTATTCAATTTGATTGTATATACTTCACCGGATGGGAGGGGATAGGTAGGTGACTGAAACATAGTGCTGACCACAGGAAATACGCTGTACTTAACGCTTTCTGCAGTGGGCTGTGCTTTGGAGTCCTGCAGGTACTGGGTGTTTCGCATTGTGATAACTAGCGTTATATGAAGCTGGTGGAAGGTTAGAGACGATTTGAGTACCTAATCACTTGTTTAACACCACTTCTGTTTGAATCATAATTTCTTATTTGGTACTTCGGGTGTTTTTTCCCACATTTCCCCTCTTTCTTGAAGTGCATTATTGAGCGTTAATTCATGAATTATTTGATCCTATGTACATTCTTCTACTTCTATTATTTTCTTCCTCTCCTCGATTTTTCTTAAATAAACATCTCTCAGTTTTAGTAGCGTCCCTGCCTTTTTTCACTTCACTTGTCACCAAAATGTTTGACACGCCAATAGCAGTAACATAATGCGAGGGTGGACAATTAGGTAACGCAGTTTTTTTTCTTTAAAAAAAGTTTAACAAAATAATTTATACGCAATGAAGTCACATCCCTTAGCTACTTTTCAACAAAGGAGCCAAACCTCCCAACATGTTTATCCCATCGTGGCACTAGTTTCAATATACCCTGTTCATAGAGCTCCGTCTTTTAGGAGCATTGGCACGTGCACATAAGCGATCTTCTTCATCGGATTTGAACTGTTGGCCGCCTAGGGATTAGTTTATTGGAAACAGATGAAAGCCCGAGGGTGCAAGGTTCGGACTGTATGGTGAGTCCAAAGCATTTCCCAACCAAATTTCACGATTTTAGTATGGATGGAAGCCGCAACATGGGGCTGAGCTTTGTTCATGCAGCAGTTTGACATTTGCAGCGTTGCGTTTGTCATGAAAAGCGCGGCGCAGCGCGGCGCTGCTTGATCAATGTTCTCTCTCTCATATGACGCAGCATTCACAGCGGTCCCTTGTGTACGAGTAAGAAATTCCACCAACAGAACACCATGCATATACAAAAACACGGTCACCAGAACCTTTTTAGTAGATTGCGTCACCTTGAATTTCTTCTTTGCCGGGGAATCGGGATTTTTTTTGTTTTGTTTCAGGTGTATAGTGGTACACCTAGGACACATTACCAGTCACGATTTCTTCCTTGTGCAGCATAACGGCGTAAGTGGTCCAAGCACGTTATCATTCTCTTCCTTTTCTGGCCATCTGTCAGGTTCTTCTGTATCCAGCGAGCAATAACTTTACAAAAATTTAGTACTTCACGCGCTATATCGTACACCGCACTGTGAAAAATGTTGAACAACTCTGAAAAGGTTCGCAGATGGATCCGCCGGTCGTTCTCTATGGCTGTGACATTTCGTTGTGTTGCAGTTGTTACCGGTCGTCCGGAACGTGGCGAGTCAACAAGGTTCACACCGCCTCCAAAGGACATGCACCACCTGTAGATGTTGCTACGGTCCAACAATAGTAGGCGCGCCATTTTTGCGACTTAATGTCTGAGGAGCTATACTTAACCGAACATATGATATATCTAGCTCGAACTTCAAACTATATGTCTGCAAAAGTTCACTGACCCAGCTATCATGGTAAAAATTGTCGTGCATTACTTAATGATTCACCTTCGTATAATGCATCCATTTGTTTTCCTATCCATTAACTGCTGCGTAACATTTTGCACAATTTCACACGCCTAACCGCGTACAGGATGGCACCCAGTAACACTGGATTTCCATGCGATTGTCTTAGTGTCAAGGCAAAGGCCATTGAAAAAAAATAGTTAAAATGCATTAAATGAGTTACTTAATGTTATTAATAACATTACATCTTCACACGATCAAAAAGTGTAAGACAGCACTTTAAGCTGAAACGAATCATCATCTAGAAACATGTCACAGCTCCTAATGTACAGTTACTGTGGGAGTCACCGGGCGGGGTGTGGGACTCGTATTCACTAGGTTTTGGATTCAATTCTCAATACTGAAATATATATTTATATTCGACGAAGTATTAGTAAAACGTTACAAGTGACGTCATATAGGAGTAAGATGGAAGAACAACTGCATGCCATACGTCGCCATATTTTGAATTAGGTTATGTCCACTCCTTAGAGATTTTTAATGCTCAGAGCGGATTATTGTCATTCTGCTAAACGGATCTTGTTTTTTTTCCTCAGATATAATGATAATTTAAATAATCTATTATGTATTTATCGATATTCAAGCTTAATAATCCACTTCGAGACGAAGGTCCCATGAGGCTACATTTGCGAACATCAATTACAGCCGTCGAAAAATGACAGAAGAATCAAACACCTCGATTACTCTTGATCATTTATTTTATTAGTTTATTTGATCATTTATGTTTATTTAATTGTTGCATTGCTTGACAATCATGTTCTCATTATAAGCAAAAAATTATTTCTAAAGAGATTATTTTAAAAGAGAATGAAGAACGAAAAGAAATTATTTTTGTGCATGTAGCAAGAACCTTAAAAATACATTAATTTTCATGCTGGTATTAAATGTGCATTTGAAACAGGAAACGCCGATATCAATCATAAGCCGTACTTTAATTATTTATTCTTTCTTTATACATATTCCTACTCATCATTATCATACTTAGCACATTTGTGTCAACTGAGTGCCGAAATCATTGAAAAGATAGTGCATTTTGTGCTAGTATTTGAAGTTACCAATATTCCTTCACTCGTAGAGAAATTTATACAAATTACAAGTGGGCGACTTCCAATACTAATACTCATGTGGAACAGAACAACGAGAAATCACTTGTAAGTACGGAGTTGTAAAGTACAAGTATAGCAGAAACTTTTGTGGAACAGAATTTTACTAATAACTATAAATTACAAATCCATACATTTGTTATATATTACACCATACTTTTGTAGAACAGGTTCCAGGTCAGCTTGCCAGGATTTTACCTCTGTCCTAACAGAAGCAGTCCAAGAAAACTGTCCTCGACCCTTTGCTGAAGGAGCACTCTCAGAATATTTATTTATATAATGCCGTATTCCTTTTTTATTCTGAATTAATAGTTCCGGAGTTATTGAAATAATTAAAGCAAAGAAAAATATAAAGAGGACAGTCAACACAATAATTATACATTCCACTAATACTTACGCAGCACATTCCAACTTTCAGAGTCAGCGAATTATGGAATCGATCAAATCACAGGGCTAGTCTAAACAGTAGCTTATTCCTCATATCTGGCACCAATATACCTTCATCTCGTGCTCTGAATTAGGCATGCGATGCCTTACCTTGCAGGTTCCAAGGCAATAACATTTAACCTTACTATTAATGGAAAGAAAGAAATAACTTGATAAAGTCGAATCACGACCGGGATTCGAACAATAGATCTACGATCTTCCGTTCCGACGCTCTAACCAACTAAGCTATCGTGTCCTTCAAACACGGAACAAAGGGCCTCATTTGATTTATGTATCCCGGAAATCCCCATAGAAGGGGAGGAGTCGACCCCTTCAGATGCTCTTATGAGAGCTCTGAGGACCCTGAGCACTCGTAGATACTGGAAGTACGCCGGGCCGGGACACCTTAGTCCCTCCCCTAGGGAAGTTGTCCGGATGGGTTGTACTCCGTGGGACAGTATTCTTTTGACTCACAGATAATTGTGTATGCTGCAGGGTTATGGTGTTCTTGCGTCCTAGTATGATTGTGAGTCACCAAAAGAGTTTGTGTTAGCCACCTATAGAGTTGAGGAAGCCGATTCTAGATTAGACCGCCCTACCAGTGTATCTGGGAGGTGGACTGGATAGTACGCCATGGGTAAGCAGCGTATATGTTTCCATTCGTCGAGGATTCGGAGTATTGGTTGTCGGTCTGTAATTGTTGCACAATGGAATCGGGAGAGGAGTATGTCGATTTAAAGTGTAAGGTACCGGCCAATGGAAAGTCTAGGGGATGGGGCTCTGTCCAGGCAAGTAAAAATATTGTACTCTATCAGAGACCCCCGTAAGGTTTTCTCTACTACAATTCCTGTTTTTTTATTCCTTAAGAGGCGACTCGAAATGGTACAAATATTTTTGATCCACCAACTATATAGGGGTTACACATAAATTTAGGTCACATTGTCCGACATACTGAAATATTTACTTCTATATGTATAAATTAACTGGTTGATAAACTACAAGCCTCAGCCACACATATTCGAGTTGCCTCTTAAGGAATAAAAGTCTTTAGTAGAGAAAACTTAGGGAGCAATAGAATCAGATGAGTGATTACGTGCTAGCAGTTGGTTAGAGCGGCAGTCCGGAAAACCGAAGACCCGTCGTTCTAATGCCAACATTTCAAGTCTTGACTATTATATAAATAAATATTCTTTCATACTCACCCGGGTCAAAAGTATTCGTATAATTTCCAGTCACATCTTTCGTCAGAGAAAATCTTAGGATGGTCTCCAGAATTTTTTAATTCTGTTTAACGCCCGTTTTTACTGCTGAGACACCACACTGATGATACAAGATAAGAAAGAAATATTTTAGGGTACTCCCCAGTTATTGTGAGGACTGAGGAGAACTTGGAAAAAATATGAGTCAGTGAGAACGGTCGTGGCGGAAATCGAACTCCAGATCTGCCACTCACGAGTGCATGACCTCGGCTACTCGTGGCGGTGTCTGCCGGATGTTTTTAAAATTAGTGCTTAACGCCCGTTTTTACTATTGAAGCACCACAGGCGGATAAAATCAGATGAGAAAAGTTCATGGTTTCGTGCTTGGAGGAGGACACGGTAGCTCAGTTGGTTAGAGCTTCCGCTATAAATCGGTGATTCGAATCCCAGCCATGACTCAAATTTTGCCATTCTGATTCTTTATTTGCAACTCACGTCATACATACAACTAGTGTGAAAGAATTTCAAACTATATATGGTTTTTCTCAGTTTCATCGCCCCATTTGCTAGTCCGTATCACATTTCTTTGATTTCGCTTAAGCGGTGCTTTCTGAAAATAGAATTTAGCTTAAGGTGAGATCAGAGACCCTATATTACTAAAGCGAAGTTATTAATTTGTATGTACCTTTTATTAGAAAGAATTACTGATATTACTGATTATCTCAGTGAAACTTTTAATGCTTATTTTTCATTATATTATAAGATCTGAGTTCTATTTTAGACAGTGTACTTTATAAAAATAATAAGTTATTATTTTTTTGGTAATAGATTGATTTTTATAAAAATAAGGTTATATTAATAATCACGTACAAAAAGTGCTTATACAAATGACCTGAAACTAGAGCTCAGCAATGAATGTAATAATATAGATCAGCTGTAAAAATGTGATACTTCTATCTTCATTAATTTATAAGACAATATACATATGTTATTAATTTTTCACTTACGATTAAAATAGCGTTAAAGTTAATGCAACTAGTTGTTAATTTACATATTAGTTCATTTCTTGTACCGCATTTTCACACAAAATAATGTTATCACCACCATATTACAGGCGACAGTTTTATTCAACACTGTAATTAAAATATTCAAATTAATCACTACAATAATATTTTCTTAGTTATCTTCAATATCTTCCCTATGATTACTAGTTTTCTTGGAAGCACTAGGGGGTATAAGTCATTAGTTTATCATTTATTGAGTTATTCTCTTCAGAAATAGGCATATTATTTTCATTATCACTTCTACCTTGCTTTACTAGATAGGTTTTGTAATAACTATTGCCTCTATTTTTAATTTGCTTGTAAATTGTGGCGTATAGCTTGTAAAACTCAAAATAAACACAAAAATTTTCTAATTGCTCCAAAAATTAAACACACAGGCAGCCATTGCTGTAATGGACATTTGATACAGTAATTTACATACAAAATACATCAAACCACAGCCTTCTATACCAATGGTTTTAGAGATGTTTTTATTTTTATGCAATAGTGCGGGATATTAAAAATAGTACTTTGGTGCATAAAACATTGCGCAATTAAACACACTTAAAATGGGAGTTTTGCAATAAACGATATTACAAATTAAGGAGAAAAATCCAAATAATTATTTGGAACTAAAACTAAATTTTTATTTTTTTCCCCAATTTGTTCATGGGAACTATCCCAGAACTATATGACGATTGAAGTAGTTTAAGGAATAAGTAAGGAATTCAGTAATAACGTCGCTACTCTTTTTTAGGCCGGCAAGAACCAGGAGGTTATGACGTACGGCTCGGGCTTCCAGCATATGAATGAAGACGATGGCAATGGTGGTGAAGAAGCATTTGATATGGTGGACCTCGGTAGTTCTTCTGAAGAAATAGTACGCAAAGGCCAGGAACGGGCTTACGAGGCCTCTGATGATTTTACCAGTCAATCCGAAACCCACGCTGACAAAGCCAAGTTCTTCGAAGGGCTCATGGAGGAAAAGAGACGTGCTCAAATAGAATACCGCAAAAGAGCGCAAACTCTCATGGCCAAAGCCAACGAGGCTTACAAGAACTCTCAGCTGTTCAAGAAAAGCGCTCAAGAAAAACAGAGCGTCGCCAAAGAATTGGAACACAGAGCTCAAGAGCACGACAGGCAAAGCAAGGAACAGGAAATGTACGAGCAGGACCTGCGGAGAAAGCAGGCAGCTGAGCGCAGGGAGCACAAGAATAGCCTCAGAGCAGCCAACGCTGCAGCCGCCAACTCTCAGCTTTATGCCGGTGAAGCGCAAGCGGAGTATGACATGACTGGCTTATACGAAAACGAAGCCAGGGATATGTATAGCAAGGCTGAGGAATACGATAAAGAAGCACGTGAACTCATAGACAAGTCGAAGAAGGAGAAGGAAAATGCCAATGCACAGGAAGCCAAGGGCAAAGAAGAGGAAGCAAGGGCTGATGAACGCGAGAAGGCTTTCAACGACGCCAGCAAGAAAGTTAACCAGTATGAGTACTATTCACATGAGTTCAGGCTCAAGGGTGAATCCGAACGCCATCTTGCTGAGTTGGCGAGGATTAGAACTAAGTACCTCGAAATATTATCCAATCTGAAGAAGGATGAGGCTCAAGCGCTCTACATGTTTGCTAATCATGAACGTAAAGACTATGAACTTTTCAAAAGGAAGGCCATTGCAGCCAGAAAACAAATGGAAATTATGGCTAAATCTGCTTCTCATGTGCTGCACTCTGGAAGGTTTGATGCCGGAACCAGTTTTGTGAAAGCATCCCATAACAAGAAGTTTGAAATATAAAGTGTTCAACATCATTACAATGCTACTTTAAGTGCTATTGTTCCAAATTTACTTTGTCCAGGTATAAAATGGAAATAAATTAAGTTCAAGAGCATTTGTGGATGTTTATGTATTCCCGAACTCATTCACATACATTTTTGTTCCTATTTCTTATGCTAAAGCGGAATGTCTTTCAATATCCTTTTTCACTAGTCCATGGTACCATAGTCATATTCTTTACTTCCCGTAAAGCTTCAGATAGTGAAAACACTCCTGCTTCCAGAAAATAATGAGTGAGACCCGGAGTTTGATTACCTAAAATGTCTGAAAAATTATCGATGAAATTATTTTAAAATATGAATGAAATTACCTTAAAAAATTACACTATGTTTTAGAAGCTAAAACATCTAAAAAGTAACTAAAAGACCTAAAATGACTATTAAACTCCTTCATCTTACTTTCAGAGAATGACAGCACAGTTTTTCCTTCTATAAGATTGAAGTTGTTAATTAAACTCGGGAACTTCTTTAAATGTCAACATTGGTCCTCATAGTCTATTGGTAACCATAATTGTCTCGTAGACCTAGAGGCTCAAACCCGGCCAGAGAAGCACAGCATTTTTTTTTAATAAATATGCGCTGAAATGATAAACTGCAAGGAAGGAAGCGTTCCAGGCCTTACTCCTACCTCCTCCCCGTCATTTACCATTTATGAGGACTGAGGATATCTGGAAAATACCTCAGTCAGGGAGGATTGTCATGGTGGGAACCGAACCCCAGACCTCCCGCTCACGAGTCCACTCCTTAACCACCTCGGCCATCCGTGGCGATAAATAATCATTGGTCCCTTGTGTAGATTTACGTCACTTAAAAAAAAGCTCAAGTCTGAAAGAGGCTCATGAGCAAAATTTATCGAGTGTTTCACGCTCTGAATGGGACGCTAATGGCCAAAGCTGTTAAAGCCCGCTCTTGAATAAAATAAATCGAATCCTAACCTAAGCTAAAATGTATGCCAATTTTAAGTATAAATGCTTTCGCTATTCAGAATTATAAGACCCGGAGGTTTTCGTAAAGTTGTCCCACAGCATTTTTTGCACTGGAAGAAACATCTGTACATCTGCTGACACAGCCGGAGTATATTTGAAATGCGCTAAATCAGTGGCCGAAGTTCTCCTTCAATGTATTAAATATCAAACAATTCACCCATTAGCACTTGAGAAATGCGACACGACTTTTTTTATCCAGAAATTTTTCTACATTGCTTTCAACTTTTTCAATAGCTTTTTCCTCCAACTTCTCTCCCTACATTTTCAAATCAGATGCAAATTTTAAAACTAAAATTGGAGAATTTTATCGAAGCTTGCACCTTTTTCCTGTACACTTGCGATTTCATATGCTAAGGAACTGAAGTTGGTCCTTATAAAGGTCATGTGTCAAATTTTGTTGTTTAAAAATAGCATCTTAACATTTTAATTGCAATAGTATCATCAGAATTTGGTCTTTCAATAAGAGGTTTCGCCACTGGAAATGATCCCAATAATACAAGGTTATTTAAAAATGATGTGACCAACTTACATCTCTTATTATTTTTAGAAGTACAAGGTATGCGTTTATAAAATTAGTAGCAATGATTAAATAAAGCTGTAGTTTTCTGCTGCACGTCAGATGGTATAGCTCAAGTGTTATTTTTAAATGTATCCTTAACGAGTGAAGATATCTGGAGCGCCGAGCCAGTCCCGAACGGCCATGGAGAAACCCGAAGGTAGTGCTACTTCCACAGATATAGGTATCTACACCTATACACTTAACAAGTATTAATATACTTTCAGAGTGTTACCTCAGGTGGTTAGAGCGTTGAATTACTAATGAGAAGGTGCTATTTTTTCTTTCTGCTGGAGTTAAAGGAGACAATCCGCAATAAAATTATATTTATGAAATTTTTTCCTGCTTCAGTCAAAGAAGATTTGTCACCATTAAAATGATTTATCCATCTACTTAGTAGCACACACTCTCCTATCAATTTATATTTACAGCAGCAAATAATCGGGTCCACTGATTTCTTGGATTTACCCGAGGTTAGCGTTAAAGTTGGTGTGTATGTATATAAATTAATTGCGAATTCCAATAGAACAACTCGCGGTAAAATGTGAAAGGCTCAGTTTTGTAATAATGAACAACATATTGCAGCCAGAAGATTACAGAGGACAACGCAACAAATAAATAATACACGTAACATTTACACGGTACAAGCGGATGCCCTTTTCATTTTGGTTGCGGCTCTGGTCCCGCTTCTTCCAATGTCGTTCGACACTGAGGAGTTCGGCTCTCCCCCATGTTGCTCGCGACTGGAGCTCAAAAAATTTGCACGCTTTAAAGTTAAGTTATTTTTAATCGTGATGCGCATTTCATGTGTCATTGTAAATTGACATTGCAACCTGTAGAGAAGTATTACGCAGTCAACTACAGCATTCCAAATGCGATATCACATGACGCCACCAACCCGTTTATCCATTCGTAAGTGACAAAAACAGTTTGCAGATAGTGGTTGCATTTGCAAAAGAAAAAGCACTGGGGGTCCCAGCACAAGTGGTGAGACTGTAGAGAGTGTACCACAGGCGTACACAGGGAGTCCGGGTAAGTCAACAAACATGGCCAGCAGTGAACTTGCATTATACCAGACAACTGTGTGGAACGTGCTGCGTAAACGTCTGGGTTTGCGCCCATATAAACTTCAGTTGTTACAGTAGCGTGAAAAGAGACTTCAGTTTTGTAATGACATTTTAGTTATGCTCGAAAACGACAATAACCTGCTCGAAAAAAATTGCTTTCTCAGATGAAGCCATATTCCATCTTTCCGGAAAGGATAATCAACAGAATCTGCGGATTTGGGATTCTGAGAAACCACATGTGATATTTGAGCATACAAGTGACAGCCCGAAGGTATATCTTTTCTACGCAGTAACTGCTCAAATTGTGTATAAACCATTCTTTTGGGGAGAGACCACAGTGACTGGTACTACGTGCCTTCATATGCTGGAACAATAATTGCTGCCGCAGCTGACACAACATGGGAACGAGCTTATTTTGCAGCAGGGTATTGTCCCTCCACATTTCCGTTTGGAGGTACGGGGATATCTAAATAGACATCTCAGGCGTTGACAGATAATTGGCGCTCAAGATCTCCAGATCTTACCTCACTAGATTTCTTCTTGTGGGATTATGTGAAAGACACAATTTATCACAATTTATTATCCCCCATTGCCAATGTTACTACAAGAATTAAGGCAACGCATAATTAACGCAGTGTTGTAAAATTGATGTGAAACGTGGTTACCGCCACGGTTGGCCTAGGTCGTTAAGGTGCGGACTCGTGAGCGAGAGGTCTGGGGTTCGAATTTCGCCAGGACCGTCCTTCCTGACTGAGGTTTTTTCCTGGTTACCTCAGTCCTCATAAATGACAAATGCCGGGAGGTACCCTAAATGCCTGGAACGTTTCCTTCCTTAAAAAAATCCTTTCCCAATATATCATTCCATCTCAGTTGAGCGCCCATATTTGAAGTAGGTTTAGTTGGTTTTCTTTTAGTGGGTTTCCGTCGGGGTTTCTGACACAAAGGGTTCGGCTCTCGTCGTGAACTGTTGCTGAATAGGCATGGAAGGCAACTTTCTTCAGTTACCTTTTGTCTCAGAGTTTCCGCCGTCTTTGTTGTCTTCTTCAGACAACGGTAAGTGTTGTCCGTTCTTTTAATTTTAACTGCCTTCCTTTGAGTTACATATTTGCTGAAAGTTAACAATGAGAGTTAAAAACGAATATAAAATCTAAATTAAGCCTTATTAATTAATGAGAGAATCTAACAGTTTTAAATTATCATCATCGTCGTCATCATCATCATTATTATTATTATTATTGAGATTAAACCACAAAATATAATGGTATGTTAGAAGATGGTGTTCATATGTTTCAATAAAACAAAAACATGTTACTATTTAGAGTAGTAGTGTTTAATGTGTTTAACGCCCGTTTTCACTACTGAGGCACCACAGGCGGTGGACACTGATGATACATGAGATGAAATGATAAATAGGGAAACGATGTATTTTTTTTTAAGGAAGGAAGCGTTCCAGGCCTAAGTTTTAGGTACCTCCCCGGCATTTGCCAGTTATGTAGACTGAGGAACACCTGGAAAAAACCCCAGTCAGGGAGGACGGTCCTGGCGGGATTCGAACCGCAGACCTCCCGCTCACTAGTCCGTGCCTTAACGACCTCGGCCACCCGTGGCGGTTTACTATTTAGAAACAACTATAATGTACTAAGCAAATAAAAACGATCGAAAGTTACATCAATTTTCACTGGCTTTGAAATTTTATTTAAATGTTATTGTAGTAAAAACGCAATGAAAACGCTTTCTGAAGGTCAACAGAATGCTCTTACATACAAATATAATTCTCACACACAGATTAATATTTCACTTTGCTATCTTCACGTCGATGCTTTTGTTAAATATAAAACATATGCATCCTTATAAATACAGTTTGTATGCTGAATTTTTGAAAATACTATCGAAACGAATTCTATTAATGCAATCGCAATAGCATACATTCCTTCGGAATTTGCTAATATCTCCACTCCATTTATTTAAGTCGTCTACTATAGTTAACTTTCACTAGTAGCACTGAAAGGTACATGAAGCCTTATTTTTCTTTCATTTTAATGAGGCTATCATTGGCTTTTGTGAAATATTTTAATTATTTGTTGCTCTTGCCTATCAGCATGCATTAATCTCACAGATTACATTTAATGTTAATAAAGGGAGGAAGAAGCTGATAGCAAAGCCTAATAAATGTAGCTAACGATGTTGTTTTTTAATTGCTTATTTTCCTTCAGGGAAACTGTGCACAGTGTACCATCCGCTCCAGTAATTTGCATAGTAATGGGAAAATTGAAGTTGAAAATATTACTCCTATATGGAAATCGAAAAAAAGTTCTAAATTGGAGGAACTGGACTGCGTAAAATGTGAAATAATCAGCTGTAAGGCGTGCGCGTGTATAAAGCAATAGCTTCCTTGAGAATTTTATTTCGTTCTCAACTGATCATTTCGAAACGCTACAGTTAATTCTGGCCCTGTTAACGGTTAATCTATGGATGAGCATTTCTATAGTTTTATTAATACTACAGGGTGATCCGTTTGGGATGTCAGAAGTTTTTGTGTTCCCAGAACATTAGTACCGTTCTGCGCAACTCATACCGCGCGGATATATTACGCCACTTGGCAAGCAGTACTTCTGGAATGATCTGTTCAAAGGCCACTCTAATCTTCTGTCACGGATCGACTTCATTCCATGGTTTTTGTACGTACACTGTTGACCTCATATGCCCCAACAGGAAAACATCTGGAGGCGTTAAAATCCGGACTATTCGCAAGCAATGGAGGAAACCACCATGGACGCACCAGCCATTGTTGAATGTCTGGTTTAAATGACCCCATGGTATAAGAGCTCAATGTGGCGGAGCGCCGTCCTGCCGAAAGATAATGGTGTCTAGAATTCCATCTTACTGTAGTTGAGGGAGTGCAATGAAGCATATTCAGGTCATTGTCGGCACGAACGGTCTGCTCCTCAAAGATGAACGGTCTATAGACTTTTTCACGGGTTACTCCGCACCACACATTCCCTTTAGGGTTAGCTCGTTCCAGTTCATAGGAGACGTGTGGATTTTCATTCCCCCAAATGATGCAATACGTATGTTGACTCGGCCACTCACGTTAACACTCACCGACGTAACCACCGAACCTCTTCTCCCTGTTATACTTACACACCATGGCATTAAAGTTGAGATGGGCATAATAATTAAGTTGCATCAATGTAGTCCTTACAACCACGACCCATTGTATTTATCAGGCCCCAAGGGAAGTATTGATAGTATACAAAATATGTGGTCCGTGTGTTAATTACATCACATTATTAATTTGCAGTAATCTGGTTTATTACAGGTGTTTATAGTTGAAAATAAATTAACAATAGCGTATTACTTCTTCTTTTTATTAACTTAATATTGATTTAATGAAATTACAGGAGGAGCTTGTTTAATTGAAAGTTATTACCACATGGGTTTGCTCTTGTATGTGATTGCCGTCATTGCACGGCATAATACCGTATTTACATTTCCTAAATAGCAGTATTTAAAGAAGGAGCGGATAAAGATTATACATCGGATAAGAGTTTTGAAGGTAATGATGAAACTGAAGTGTGTATTAAATATTTCGTACTAAAAATGCGGTTAGGAAGGACATTTTCTATGTGCATTTTTCCATAATGTACTACCTTTTATAACAGTGAGCGTTAATGACAAGGAAAGATTCTGAAAAAATATACGAAGCGAGTTATGGAGCGAGATGAAGAGAGTTTAAATGAATGGTATGAGCTGGATATTATATTTTGACTCCTTTGCAAGTGAGGTTAAGACAAGACAGGTACACCCATTTATAACTATTTCCAGGGAATATTATATCTATTTATTCAAATAGACGATGAAAAATATAATGGTGTCCCAGCTATGTCGATTAGTTTCAAATTGTCGATTTATTTGGAAGTTCGTGTATTTTATAAAGAGTTGTGCCTACCCGAGGAGAAAATGTTAATTCATATTATTTCACATTTCGTTTACATGAGAGCTATTTTTATAAACAATTTCAGATTCTAAAAAACATCAAACAATTTTCTAATGATAAATAATGTTATATTGTAAACATAATACAGTGTAAAATTGTGCATTTGCTAATGGCAGCAATAGAGCCATTTCAGCTTCCATTTTTCCCGTATTGAGGTCTCGTAAATATAGTTGGTCTCATTTCAACACTCAAAAATTTTGCATACCATACTACACACTGAGTGCGCTGTTGTGGCATGAGACTGCAAGAGGTTGAGTTCGGAAACAGCGCCACTCGAAACTTACAACAAACGGCTCAGAGATATGTACAATAACCTCAGTGTTGTAAAGTTTTGCTTTTCTGATATCTCAAATGGATCACCCTATATTTACCTCATAAAACCGGTGGTTCCTTCAGTTTCAACCAGTCAAGATCGACTGTCAATGTAATACTGTCGAACTAGAATTATGACACCAGGACCTGTTTCATAAAAGTTGACAAGTAAGTCAATTGTGACAATTTTGCAAACTTGCCAGTATATAGTGACAACTAATTGTTTCATAAAACCTACAGATATGTCACATTGTATTACAAGTACTTAATTGTAACTTGTCACAAAGAAAATTGCCGGTTCATAAAGACTGCAATTATATAAAAACAATTTTGTCAACAAATTTACTATGTTGCTGTGATCACAGAAACATTAGCTATATTTAAGACTACTTCCTATTTTCCGAGCATTAATATTTACATGCTGTGCGTTGATATTATATTATATGATAATGTAAATTAAAATAACAAAGTGCAATGTATTTGATAATACTTATCAACTAATGAAATTACGGACATGAGCGGCCTAGGCCACGACCGAGAATTCTGGAGTTTGATTCCCATCAGGACCTTCCTCTTAGACTGAGATATTTTCCAGTTTTTCCTATGCTCTTTTAAATATCAAATACAGGAAAGATATCCTAAATTTATGCCTCTAAGGTTTTCTTTCTAAAAATTCTTTACCAATTTATCATTTCATCTCATGTATCACCAGTATCCATCACCTATGATGCTTCAGCATCAAACACGAACGTTAAACACTTATAGCTATGACTTTTATTTTACTACATAACCTCAATTACCTTGTAGAGCCTTACGCCAGCGTGAAATAAGTGCATGTATTCCTTGCCGGTATAGTACGGGATAAGCCTAGAAGAGATTTTTTCAGCAATCCAACAGCATATTTAAGTTACGTTAATATGATTCAATAAAGACTTTTCAGGCATCTCATGGCAGTATTTTACTGTTTAGACGAAATGATATCACTAGATTCGGAACTTAGTGGTGACCGGCTCAGTAGTCTTGTGGTCAGCGGATCTGCATACAAACCCAGAGGTCCTGGGTTCGAATCCCTTAGTCTATTCTCGTTATTCAATTATAACTATTTTCCCTATACTTCTGCACATTTGTCCATTGCAGCGGAACGGCGCGGTATCTTACTAGGCTTATTTAGAAATTGGATGGTAAATAGTTAGTTAAAAAGTCAATTAATTTCAAAAATGAATGATGTGCACGCACATAAAAAGGGCCTAAGGATTGAGTATATCCACAAACAGATTTAAGGGTGAATAATGAAGTTTTTTAATTGCATGTCATTTATTTTAATTACCCCTTGCTGTACTTTTAGTCACAATGGCAGAATTTTCAGAACATTGAAACAGTTCATTTAATTTTACAGGGCTATATATTTAACATATATTAGATTTCCCATTAATGTTGACGTCTTATGCCTCAGCCTATCATATAAAACGGTACGCTCTGCTACTGGCAGATTACTAAGAAAGTGTTGCCCATGAATGACAATCATCCGCAGCAGTTGGAACTCTTGCTCAAACTTGCTGGCAGTGCTCCAACGTTGAATGTCACTCATTTGTGACTTCGACGCAGTTTACTGCAGTAACGGTCTCCAGTTTCGTACTAAGACCTCAAGAAATATTCTACGTTTTGAAAGCCTTACAGTTTGAACTGGCAGCTGGCAGTTCGAAAATTCTGACTTGCAGATGTGTAGAGTTACTTACTGTTTGCCAATTTAACACTGGTTGTTTTAATTTATTTGTTTCCTTTCGAAAACGTGTTATTATCAGGCTTACGAATAGTGTGTTTATATATTTAAATTGTTAAATATATACATACATATAGATTAAAATAATCGAAAAGTGAAGTGAAGTCTTCCAGCTCACTTAAATTTCTTCTGTAATCTTCCTTCTTCTTCTTCCCGTTCCCATAACTTTTATATGCCAGCTCACTTAGTCTTCCTCTATATACTCCTAAGAACCCGTTCTTTCTACTTCTTCTTCATCGCCGTTCTCCTCTCTATTTTCTTCTACCCCTGTCTGTTAATTGTCTCTGCCGTTTCTATTCTTATTTTATACTTATCCAAAATTCCTCTTGCAATTTGCGTAATTTTTGTTTCCACCACTTATAGGTAAACATCTTCTCCTTTCATTCCATTCTCTTCTCCCGGTTATAGTACAAAAGTATTTCCGTCTATTATAAGCTTCAATATCTTCCTCTCTTTCATCATTCCCTTCTTCTCCTCTACCATTCTTTTCCTACTGGTTAATAAAATTGTCTTAAATATTATCCATTCTTGCTAAATTAGTTGTGTTTTGAGATTGTCTTGATATTCGTATGCGTTCTAGTCTTCTTGCTTCTTCTACTTCATTAATTCTTATTATATGTTCTTCTTCTCTTCTCGTGCTAGATTACTTATTTTGAATGCAACCTGTTCAAGAGATTTATGAGAGCCCTTATTAATAAGTATACAAGTATATGTGCCATCTGTTGGCCACTTAACACTTCTCTTTCTTCTCGCACTCATTCTAGATAGCATGTATATTTAAATAAAGTTTGTAATATATTAATAGCAGCGCTAGCTATTAAAAGGAAATTTTTCGGCAGAAATGAAATAGGTGTATATTAAATAATTGCCTTTTGAGATGATGACAATAGAACACCAGCTGATGGCAGTTTTTTTTTCCTCGTGCGCTTTTACAGATTATTCACAGCTACTAAAACACGTAACGTGTATCTTCAGCGAAAATCTCCACTCGCAGTTTTTATCTATGCACATGTGCATATCATGGGCGTCTTTTACAGAGAAGTAAAGAGAGACACTTTACCTTTGTAAAGAGTATAGCGTAAAGGAATAGCAGAAGAGATTTCCCAGAGACGTTTCTCGGAAGGATAATATCTGGAACTGCATTGAAAGAGCTTCTGTTACAATGGGAAGCTTGATCGAGGTTCGAATTCTCACGTTCGAATCAGCAGGCATGGCAGTCTATAATAGGATTTTGCACGGTCTGCTGACGACTACGTCGCCATATTTTGTTTGGTAAGTGTATGTTCACAGCATAAAAACGGCTTTCAAGGGAGCAGTGAAATGTGCATAAAGGTTTGGTTTCCTCCACTCCACTCGTGAAAACGAAAATACTTAGCCATCCCTTGAGCGTATTCTTCTATAGTCGGTTTTGTTACCGCTTTTTATGTACAGAGCTATCCTTCGATATAGACAGTTTGCTCAAACTTATAGCACGTTTCATAATATTGCAATTTTCAAGTAAATATATAGGCGCATACATATTAGCGAAATATAATTCTGTGATTGTCGTGACTGTTGTTCGGAACTGATCAGCTCTGAACCACCAAGAAATTTTAGGCGTAAGCATCATAAAGGACATTCATTTATTTTGTAATAATATTATATCCTGTTTCCTGTTTTTGAACCACAATTTCAAACCTTGAATATAATTTTTTTCACCCCTAGTCATTGCGTTTCTCATTTCTCTCAACAAAATATTTCTTATTTCTCTTTCTCTCTTCCCGTAACCTTGCCCAATGACTACTCTTGTACCTTTAAACTTTTTGGCATTTGCTAAGATTGCCCATTTTATTTTCATTGCAGCAAGCTTGACAATAAATGATTGGTCTTGGATTCAGACCTTTTCTGCCCCCTCTGAAAACATAAATTATTTCCCAATTTCCAAGTTGTTGCCCTAATTTAATCTTCAATTAGTTCCCATACTCGTTTATTCTCGCTTCTTTGACTCCAAATATTATCACGTTTATTTTTATTCTGTTTCCTTCTCCTTTCACTAAGTATGATGACATTCTCCTATTGTATTCTTCTTATTCCCTGTTTACTTCACCTTCGAATTTTCCCCTTACTGACTTCATTTCCTGAATTTTCCTGTTATTTTTTGGTCGATTCTCCTTTCCATTCCTTTTAAATTAGCCATATCTTCGGAAATTTGCCTCAACATATTCATATTTTTTCTAATTCCGGCCTGGGTTTAAGTTCCACTCCTCCAACTATAAGAAACATCATTATTATTAACACATACCATGACACCGTGGCCCTCTGTTCGTGCTTACTTCCACCTCCAGGGTGAACCTGGAACTACCAAATAGGCCAATTCTGGCTGTATACGCTTCCAGCTGGATGTTAGAATACAGAAATCTGTTTTTAAGTTGCCACAAGTTAGGTTTCTCACTAGATATTTGTTAAATATGTACACTTAGATTTTTCTTACATGCAGAATAAAGAAAAGTTATTATTTGAAACACTAAAATAACATTATTGCAATTGAAAAATGTGCAACGAAGTAAAGCCGTGGGTCCCCGTGTCGTACATTTACGGCATAAAGAGCTTCAAGCCTGAAAGAAGAGGCCTCTGAGCAAAATTTGTCGGCATTTTCACGCCCTGATTAGAATGGGACGCTGATGACCTGAGATGTTAAATAGCGTCCTTAAATAAACAAACAAAAAAAAAAACAGGCCGTAACAATTGTACTCTCATTCGGGTGGACCCGGGTTCTAATCCCATGGTTTTATCTGGTTGGATGGATCTTGACGTTCCACGAGTTTTCGTCTCTGTCATTTCAATCCGTTGGGTTGAAAGCTCCAGATGCAGTGTGACAGTGGCTTGCGCTTTGGAAAGGGTTCTTCTCTGGCGTGTGGTAGGAAAGCGGCTCTTATCCAACTTCTTGGAGGAGGGGGGGGGATTCCTTGGAGGGAGTAATTTATTTGAAAATATTGCCAGGGACCCGGTATGCGTCCTTGTCTCAACAACCTTGGATCCTGACTACCCGGTGTTCCCTTCACCTTATCGCTTCCTCCCGGAAATGCCCCTACTGGGGGAATAAGCACTAAAAGACACCGTTGAGAAGGTTAAAGTCGAAACTATCCTCCTCTCACTCATCTAATAACCCAAAGCAGTTTATGAGTATTGAATAATATAAGACATTCAGAGCAATTGTTCTATTATAAAATAGCTAAATTAATCACAGGGTATAGCTTAAATATTAAAAAACAATATTTTCAAAATAAATGGCATTAATTTAATAAAAATAATTTAAGATTATTTAAAGAGAGCTTATATATTAAAATATATGCAGACTTTTAGGATGACAAATGCAAAGACGAGGGGGGTGGTCGGTCATGGACAGTCGGGTTAAACGAGAGTTAGTGATAAAAACACTGGAGTGACAGTCTAATAAATTCTAATGCACTTAAAAGTTATGTATTAGTCATGTCACATGAGATGCTGGTACTGTCTGCTCCCTTAATTTTCATACATTTCTGGCATTACCCATTACCCTTCTAAATTATCTTTGAGAAATTAAATTAATATCTTGACAGATGCTATCTTTTAGTTAGTCTAAAATGCGTGGCTACTACTAATTTATGAATCGCACTACTAATTGGAGCTCGATGATTACAAATATCTTCTGAGAGCATGAACATACGAATCGTAAATAAACACCACTGTAGAATAGAATTGTTAGTTTAGTATTTGCAAATTAATATTCTTAGACTTTATTGTTGGATTAGACACATTTGTTTCTTTTACTGTTCAAACGATCCTAAGGGGAGAGTCCTTCCTTCCAACTGGCCTTGAACAATACCTTATCTGCCGATGCAGTCCCCCGTTATTGCTTGATTGGTTAACCTGATCATTTACTTCAAGATTATTACTGCAAAGTACAGATATTTTTGTTTTTTCTTTTCCTTTTTTATTATTTTAAAGCATTCAAGCATTCAGGAAGATGGAATGAAGTATTCATTTGTTTACAAGAATATCACTCATTCATTATGAAATTGCGTCGAGAGTCAGCTGTGTGTGATTTGCGTAACATTATTGTTATATCTATTATACTGATTTTACATATTTCAACACATTTCTGCATTACTTTTGTAACAGCAACAATTATAATTGATTGTAATGCTTTTTTGTGAATTGCTAAATAAAAATTCACCTAATTATGCATTTTCTTTTATTTTAACGTGTTGTATTCCTTATTTCGTAAATTTTGAACTGTAATCTTTTTAAAAGGAGGTATTATTTTGAAAACTGTTCCACCATTCTAAAATTTCTGACTGACTTATCTCTATTGTTTTAATATTTATCTATGTTAAACAAAATTTAGAGTAATATTAAATTTCCCCGTGTTTGACATAAAATCTTAGTTATAGCAGTTATAACAAAGGCATTTAAGTTATTTTATTAATTTTTTTCTATTAGAAGGAAAACAACATAGCTGGGAAATATCATAAAAATGCTAATCAGAATCTTCAAAAAATGAGGTTCGTGTTAGCCATGGCCACCTCGGTTAGTTATTTACCTGCTATTATCAATTTCATTAAACTATCAAAATTCTTTTCTTACACAGAAGAAACTTATAAGATATTTTCTCAGTTAATATGGTCCTGTTACAGCTATAAAGGGCCCATAGGGGTCCTAGATATTTGGACTGCTGCTGGTAATTTTATATTTTTCGCTACCAGAATTAGGGGAAGGAGCAAAGTCGTAAACTATCTCTTCCCTTGGATCGATAAGTGCTCGAGAGGTAGATAGTTGCCATGGACTAGAACGCTCAATGAAAACAGTATTTCATTTTCTTCTTTTGTTTGTAATACAGAGGTAATATGGAGGTAATTTGTTTTTGCACATTGAAATGCAATATGTTACGCAAAAACATATCAATATTCAAATATTCCTAAATTTGCCTTTGATTTTTGAATCGCAGGGCTGATCTGTCATTTCAAAGCATCGAGGTTAGCCATTTGAGCCTTTTTGTTAGATCTGGTGACTTAGGAAAGAAAACGATGGTTTCGAATCTCTGCCAATCTGAAAATCCTGAAAAATTGTTATTGAGAAAATTGCGTACTTGGCGTGCGAAGCTTTCTTACTCATAAATGAGAATTGTGTACTACTAAACCAATTTCTTTTTAGGTATGCATTTCCATAAACATTGATTGGTGTTTTAATTTGAAGAAGTTAACTTAATGCACATACAATATATATTAAAAAAAAGCTCAGTTAAAAAGTTCTGTGTCTAAAAAAGATGCTACGTTCCTAAATATGCAAATTCTTAACTCTTTTCTTACTGTACATTAATCGACAAATTTACAACAATATCTTCATTTTGATAGTAACATTCCCTGAAAAACAAAAGGCCTATTCCATTTCCTGTTTCAATACGCAGCCCCCCTCTTTGTAATAACTGTTCATATTTTCATATCTGTGTTAAAAACCTCGTCAAAAGTTTCAAGGCTAATATCCTTCCTACCTATCGCATCCCTATCATCTCAGCACACGAAAATTCCAATGAAAACCAAAAACGTCCAACAAGAAATTCCTTAACCTTGTTATTCCATGCTTGCCTGGAATTGAGAGTATCAAACCTATTTAGAAGGAATATCACTATATTTTATTATGCATTTTCTTTAAGTAATGTTGCTACATTTAGAACATTCCCTAATCTTAAAAGTATATTTCGTTATGTCCATCCAAATTACCTTGTCCAATCGCAGGTTCATATCCTTGCCAAAGCCCTAAATGCAATCTTTTGCTAATTGTGCTCCAAAGAATGCTATACATATGTTATGTTGTAAGTTTTGCAAATTATTTTATATTGGTTTAAGTTCTACTGTTATTTCGTTCCGTATGAACAATCATAGACGTTCAGTTAAAACCAAATCTCCCTTGCCAGTTGCTCATCATGCCCTGTCTCACTGTAAGGATTTTGATGATAACACTAATTGATGCGTTACCGATTCATGTACCTGAAAGTTGTTTCAGAGACAGTTGGCGGCTATATTTTTGCATAAAGCGCGTAAACAGGGTTTAAATCTTACTTGTTAATATAATGAATAGAAAAATATTATGGAATGAAGTGAAACTAGGAATACATGATAGTAAAAAGCAAGAATATACAGTAGTTTACAAATTAAGAGTACTTTGAAATGCTATAGGAACTTTAAGAAAGAATGGGGGCGGAAAAAATATGTAGTAGTTTGTAATAGAAGGGAAAGGGCGGGATTTGCTTGGAGTAGAGCAGGAATAATAGGGTTAAGTGGATTAAAAGTGAAAAAGGGAATGTGTCCGTTATGTGGAAAAACAAAAAAGGATTTACGTATACTGTGCAGAATGTTCCTTATAATGTCAGCCTGCGGATCGCGTGCTCCGCGCACTGTCTATTACACTGAGAGTTTTCCGTTCAAAAACTCCCGCGTTACTTACTTTTTTTTTTTTTTGAGTAGTGTTTAACGCCCGTTTTCACTACTGAGGCACCACAGGCGGTGGACACTGGTGATACATGAGATGAAATGATAAATTGGGAAAGGATATTTTTTTTTTTTTTTTAAGGAAGGAAGCGTTCCAGGCCTAAGTTTAGGTACCTCCCCGGCATTTGCCAGTTATGAAGACTGAGGAAAACCTGGAAAAAACCCCAGTCAGGGAGGACGGTCCTGGCGGGATTCGAACCGCAGACCTCCCGCTCACGAGTCCGTGCCTTAACGACCTCGGCCACCCGCGGCGGTTGCGTTACTTACTCATAGTGATCGTAACATGCAGTATAATGACTACTAACTTTGTTATAAGTGTCGTTGAAAGTAGTTTCCCTCTGCATTCAGACATTCCTGGCATCTTCGGACGAAACTTCCATTCACACGCATAAGTTCTTCTCGCGTAATGTTAATCATTTCTGTTCTATATTGCCCTTAAGTTCGTCTTTGGTGTGGGGATTGTTCCTATTTAAATAAAACTGTGTCTCATCTGAGAAAATTATTAAATGTGGTCAACAATACCTTCAACGATATTTTGTGAAATCCAGTTACAGAAATTTACTCGTTTTTCGTCGTCACGAGGTTGTAATTCATGAGCTATAGTCACTCTGTAGGTTTCAATTTTAAAAGTTTAGCAGTTCTATGAATAGAGAGAGGTTTTTGAAACACCCATTTGCTGTGCAACATGTCTTCTTTGGAGAGCGTTCGAATGATGCACCAATTTCGTCAATTTTTCCTCCGTTAGAACATTTCTTTTCGCTTCTTAGGTTTAGCGTTTAGCAATCTTGTTTTCTAAACTTATTAATCAGACATCTAATAGTTTCTCTATCCGGAACTGGAATATAAGGAAATTTCTCCTGAAATTGTCTATACACCTGTTTACACGATTCAGTTTTTTCGTATGTATCGTACATACAATTTTTTTGTTCAAGCGGGAATTTTTCGGTAGGCATTTCAGTGGACTAATAAGAATAATCTAATTTTTTCACACACAACACAGATGTCTTGAATAAACTTTCACTTCTGAGATGCACAATGAGCAAACCCTGATCTTTACAGTTCGAATAGAAGGCAGCAACTGACACAAAATAGCACAGCTGATAAACGTGGCCTTGAGCGGGCCATTCACCGCTAGTGCGCTACTGGAACAATACCGAGGTCACTGTAGTGCAAGCGAATACGCTTCTACGCGATGTATGGTCCGGCTATAAATGGAACGCGTGGCATAACTGAATGTCGAAAGCATGGAGAGAAGAAATATGGATTAGGAAATGGAACAATTTACGGATGTCAATTTTGATAATGTATATTATTTGGAAATGGCAGTAAGGGGTTTTTGAGAAAACTTGGTAACTATGAAGAGAGGGTAAGAGATAAGTGAAGGAAGAAAGTTAAAGGAAGAAGATATTATGAAAACAATATTGAAATGTGGGAAATAGGATTTATTACCTAAATAAACAGGGTGTTAATTGTATAGGATCCTAAAACAACAAGTACTCTAAGAACAGGTGTATAAATTGTAAAAGTTAATGCAAAGGAAATATGTAAAAATTAAATATTCATTTATCCATACTGGTTAATATTTCCCTTCTACTTTGATATTATTATTTTTAAATGTTATTCAATTATTAGTATATTTCTCTTATTTTTCCTCCTCCGCCGTTTTCACCACGTTGTTTGTTTTATTTGTTTCCATGCATTACGTTGCCTTCGAGATTCAATATTCACTTTTATCACCTTGCGATGTTGTGTATCAGTGTTTTGTTTGTTTGTTTGTTTTTCTATTTCTGCGTCTCTAGTTTTTATTATATTAGGTGCATCGTTCCAAGAGTTACTTTATTTGTCATTTTATTATGTATCTTAAAATGTTATGCCCTATATTACTAGATATTCTAAACATAATTTCAAAGTTTTGTTTTATTGCAGCCATTGAATTTCATATTAAACTATGATCCCAAAATGGGAAAGCTGGCATGTAAATGGAGTAAAATAATGAAATCACAAGTGTGTTTCTTGGTTGTGAAACAATAAGAGAACTTAATAGATTAACAATTCAAATGGCTCATTGAGGGAGCTTCTATGCCTAATATTTTGGAGAACGTTATTTTATCCAAACCTCGTTTGCATCTATAAATCATAGGCGTATGATTTTACTCCGCTAGACTGTAAATATTATCAAAATTCAACTCCTTTTGCTTTCTTAGAAACGCAATTATCGAGACTTAATTTGCTACTTCTAGCCAGAGAATTTCTCGCTTCCAAATGCTCTTTATGCTAGCCCAGTGCTGAAAAATTGGTTTGGTTTTCTTCCTTCATTTTAACAAAAGTCTAACAGCTCTGTTCCGTATTGATTACGTGCCCGAAGTAGTGCACCCATTTTCACGCTGTCACACAAATACTAAACAAATCGACAAAGCGTTTGCAAATGTTTAGTTGTCATTCTAAGCCATGATTTTTGTGTTAGAGTTTTCTGTGACACGGAGCGTAAATTTCAGTCAAGACCCACTATTTACCAGACCCCAACATGGAAAAATAAATGGCGATCGAAATAACCCTATTACTGCCAATAGCAAATATGAAACTTTTATGTCGTGTTATGTTTCCAAAATGACATTATTTATTATTAGAAAATATTTCGATGGTTTTTAAGAATTTGAAGTTGTTAACAAACAATATTTTTCATTTAAACGAAATATAAAATAATATTGATTATAAACTTCTCCACAGGTAAGCATACCTCTTTATAAAATACATGAACTTCCAAATAACTGGACACCTTAAAACTAAACGATATAGTTGGAACAGATCATATTTATCATGGTCTATTTTAAGAAAAAGTACATGGTCTTCCTTGGCAATAGTTATAAACGGATGCACTGTCTGTCTTAACCTCACTTGCGAAGGAGTCGAAACACAATATCCTACTCACACCATTCATTAAATCTCTCTTCATCTCTCTCCATAACCCGCTTCATATTTTCTTCCGGATCTTTCCTTTCATTTCTAACCCTCACTTTCACCTAAGATAGTAGAATAAGAAAACTGCACAAAGAAAATGGCCTTCCTAACCATAAATTTTAGCAGGAAATGTTAAATATACACTATAGTTTTATCATTTACTTAAAAAATTGCACGTTGTATACTCTTTATCCATTCCTCCTTTAATTACTACCATTAAGATAATGTAAATACGGTATTATGCAGTGCACTGGCATAATAAAGACATACAAGAGCAAACCGATGTGCTAATAACACTTTCTATTAAACAAGTTCCTCCTCTAATTACATTAAATTAATATTAACTTAATAAAAAAAACGAAAGAAGTAACACGCTACTGTTGATTTACTTCCCACTATAAACCACTGTAATAAACCAGATAACTCAAATTAACAAAGTTATATAATTAACACAGGATCACATAGTTCGCCATTTTGTTTATTATCGATACCTACATTGGGATCTGGTAAATATAGAGAGTCTTTGTTTCAGTCTTCTAAATGCGCAATCAATAATTCCCTCATTAGCTGCTCGTTTTACCATATCTTGTACAATAATTATTGCTCTTACAAACTTACTTCACTTCAACCATTTTCATGAAACATTTAACTGTATAAACAAGCAACCTTGAATGATAATTTTCTCAATAACTAAACCCTTGATATTCGGTATTCCAGAAAACGGAGCATATTGCCTCACGTTATATGTATAGCATAATAAAATATGTTCTCCAGCGTCTCCATTCTATCATCTCGCCATATTTTATTATACATTTCCCTATTCCCTGTTCTTCTTACGTAATGCTGGAAATATTGAATAGAGCGGTCCTTGACGTATCGCTGGTCCCCAGTGTAAGGGGTACCTATATCACTTCTCTGTTACTTCCGATATCTCATTTCCTCCGGTCCCCTGGAGAGGGAAAGCGTTGCCAACTGACTGCTGAAAGAAACAAGATATAGAGCGCAGCCAAGCTTTTCACTCAGCTACCAACTGTGCCGATGCAAAAATCTCAAATATCTTTGCAGCTTAGGAAACTTTTAAGGGATACAGTTACTACAGTAAATCTGCAGCACTTTTGAACTGTTTTTTGCACGATTACATTTATGGAATGTGTGACTGAATTTTCTTTTAGTAGATTTTTTTTTTCTTTTTGATATTTGAAGTATAAATGCTATAAAAGTATACATTTTATTGTTGATGTTAAAAACATGGGGCACATGTAAATGATAGATCATGCTTATATCAACAATGAAGTCTCAAGAATGTAGTTGGAAGGAATACACGTGTCAATAATTCAATGTCGCGCAATGGAGCTGTTTCGGGAACTTGACCATGCAACGATTTATTATGATTCACATATCAGCAACATTATCTTGAGCGACTTACAACATTTAGGAGAGATTATCTTGCGTGTATGTCCTCATACTCTCAGTTCGATGTTAGTTTTTTTAATAGTGTTTAACGCCCTTTTTTGCTACCGAGGCATCACAGGTAGTGGACACTGATGATACATGCGATGAAATGATAAATTGGGAAAGGATTTTTTTTAAGGAAAGAAACTTTCCAGGCCTAAGTTTAGGGTAACTCTCTGGCATTGCCATTTATGACAAGTGGAAAAAAACTCAAATCAGGGGGGACGGTCCTTACGGGATTCGAACCGAGACCGCTCACTTAGAGTTCGTGGCTTAACGACCTCGGCCATCCTTGGAGGTAGGATAGTTGCGAAGTTTGTATCGCATACACATTGATTATTAATTTTTGTTCGATTTATGCAACGCCGTTTTCCTTCCACAAATATTTTATTTCTTTTACGTAAGAATGCCCAATTAAAATTAACTTTTAGTTATCAATCTTCTTTTAATCTGCTCCGCCTTTCTTATACTTCTTTTGTTGTTTTTATTGGCAGGGACAGAGGAGGATATTCCGTTTGTGCCTAACCCCCAGTGGGACATCTGCGAAATGAGATGAGGGAGACATCGGGCGACCAGAAACCAGGGGCAATGAGACGCGAACATAGACAGGATCTCTAATAACGTTTCCATACAGACCACTTCGATGCCAGCCGAAGGAGTTCAAGCCCCTCAGAAAGAATGAACCCATACCAGACACCGGGGTGGAAATCTTTCGAGAGCGCAAGCCACAGTCACAACGCACAAGGCATCAGGCATCCTGGGATGCCACTTTTGACTCTGTAACAGAACCAACCAATGAAATGAGGCGAAATGGGAGAGCGAAAAATTCATGAAAAGAAAAGGTACATTTCAGCATTGCCTAAGCGACCAGGGGACATTGTGAAAAAAAGACCAGGATGGGCAGTCCTAAGATCTTTGAACCCGGGATCTCTGGAACGCAAGTTCCAAGTTACCCCGCTTGTTCATCGTGGGCAAGGGCTTGAACCTGCAAACACTTTGCAGTTCATTTTTCCAAATTATAATTTCAAATTTTCCCCTTTTGGGAACAGTAAGAGAAAATAATGGATAAACACGAAACTCTGCTAAGTTAAATGCTCACAGATTTACTGAAATTCTGTGCTACAAGTGAAAGCAAACACTGGCAAACTTGAGACGCCTGAGGATGTCTCAACTACACCGTCTTTATTATTTTCATGCAACAACCCAAAAGTTTGAGGCAGCAGATGAAGAGTTAAAACATATCCCAGTTATATATGATAGCCAACCTGAAAGCGGTGAAATGAAATTCGAAGCTTTCCTTGTAGCTGTCTCCCGGCCAGGTCAAAAATCTTGTGGTGGCGTAAGCTTTCTAACGGCAGCTTTGGCTTCTTAAACCTTCCTGACCTGGGTGGAAGCTCTAATGTAGAAGTTATGTTTATGAGAGCCCAGAGTGCTTAGAAGACATAATTCTGTTGCGAAAAGAAAACAAGCATACACATTTCCCAAAAGTGCCGCTGTGACCGAACGTGTCGCATCGATCGCTCAAAAGCGGAAGCCGAGACCAGATTTTTACCACAGTCTTCCGTCTATTCGAAGTAGTTACGTTGGTGATTGGGCTATCGATTACCCCTAGGGCACTCTCGAGCTAAATGCACTTAGGAAATAGGAGACGAAAGACCGCACTGTAAATTGCAGGCATCGTAGCAGTACTACCTAGGCTCACTTGACGCTGATATGCGAAAACGCGTTTCTGCATGAAGAAGCTAGCAGTTTTATTTAGTTTATGTATTGGCCGAAGTTTATCAAGTTATTGCAATTAAGGGATACTAACCTAGGAGAACAGGTATATTTATTTATTAGGTTTTATATTATTCAGTTTAGTTAGAGTAATTAATCAAATCGTAGTGTACTTTTATTCTGTGTACATATAGCTCAGCAAATCCTCGGTAGAAGTGCTGAAGAAGTTCTTTTCACGAGTAAGCTGCGTTATATACACGGGGCGTACTAAAACTTCTCCGTCTGGCCAAGAATACACAAGACTTAAAATAATTTTTTAATTCATTGTAATCTTGTAAACCAACACATTTAGCCAAGACTACGTTCCAACTTTTTAATACCCTCAGTTAAATAAGATTTGTCCAACTATGAAAAATAAGCCTCTGTCTCCGCTTCAATCTTAGATGGGAATTTTCGTCCACCCAGTCGTTTATTCAGATATTGGGAACAAAATCTAGTCGCTAGGAGCCATTTGGCTTATGTGGAAGCACTTGGAAGCGAAGGCCATGCAGTTTTGCAGCAACAATCTACGACATGTGTGAAGGCACATTATCCTGATAAAACAGAACCTTCTTTTTGGCAAGCCTCAATAGCATCCTTCAGGTAGTTCAGTAGTAAAGGGTAATACTCCCTCGTGATAGTTCTGCTCTTCTGCAAGTAGTCTACATGCACTACATCAATAGAACCCCATAAAGCAGTAACCAAGACTTTTCCTGCAGATGGAACCGTTTTTGCTTCCTTTGGTGCGCTTTCACCTCTTAACACACACTGTTTGAACTACTCCTTCGTCTCTGGCGAATCCATTTTCATCTACTGTTATGACACGTCGGGGAAAATCAATGGACTTGCATTTAAACAAGTCTAAACACTTTTGCGAACTGTTCATTAGAATGCGGTTTTTTTTTTTTTTTTTTTTTTTTTTTGTCCATTGTGAACAAACGCGGCATCCATCGAGAGGAAAGATTTCTCATATCCAAAACATCGTGTAAAATGTAGTGGATACGACTATGCAATGTCAGCCAAATCAATCGGCTAACATTGAGCGCGGCATTGTGAATTTTTGTCACAATCTCGTCGGTCGTCGAGTTTTGGGACACCCTGACTGCTCATCATCTTGAATTGATGTTCGATCAAGCTTAAATTCAGTAGTTCGCTTTTTAACCGTCGAAAACGAAGGGGAAGAATCCTTTATACAGCGCGCCATCTTAAAGACAATACCTAAAACTTTCATAGTAATTTGCAATCTGACATCTCTGAGTCAGGGCAAGCACTTTTAGAACACGCCGAGTAAATACATAGAATGGAAGTTACATTAAGATCCGACAGTTGCTTGTTATTGTATTAATAGAAAACAATGTTTATTCCATATCCGTCCACAGAACATTTTATTATAAGTATTGACTCTCTAAGCACAAATTGACGTGTGCAGAGAACCTAAGAAAGAACATTAAAAAGAATACGTTATTAATACACATTCATTCAAAGCAATGTCACTACGTGCTCCTTTAAAAGATCTTTGAATAGAAAAATTAGTGTGATAGAAACAAAAAGCGTGACACATAGCCATTAATTAATAACCGCACTTCGAAACTAGGGAAAAGGTATCTCAGTATAGAAGTACAGTTTTGAACCTCTGGTAAAGTAATGAGTGCATAAAACAATATTTGAATGGATAACTAAACCTAAACTATAAACATACCTACGTATAATGTTTAATAAAACGATAATCTCAATTCTGATAATCAATAGGATGAAGGCCGCTGTTAGAACCACCTTTCTATCTATTGCATTTATGTCCTACTGGATATTTCTGTACCGTAGAGTAGGCCAATAGTTCTATACCCTAGAACAAATAATATTTATAATTGTTATGTGCAAAATAAACCTTATAAATATCATTGGGAAGACATTTCCAGACATTTCATGGGGAAGTGCAATTTTCAGATTGGAGAAAAAATTTGAAAGTAAGGTGTTTTCATTAAAAAGAAGCCGACACCGAAAAACTGGCTTTAACAGAGGTGAAGATTGATGAAATAGGCTGTCGCATAGAAACTTTTCTTTTGTAGTCTTTAAACATGTTTTTCCTAGTAATTTGGTTTATCTGTCAGCAGTGCGTGTAAAGATCATGTTGACAAAATACCAAAGGCATTAAAGTAGCGATAAAATGGGGCTGAAAATTTCTCGAAAAGCTGGGCTGTCTTGGTGAAGAGCAAGGTGAAATATTCCATAAAGTTTTAAAGAAGTTTGAGATAAATATCAGGGATCTTGGAGCATCAATATGCCATTGTTGGTCGCTGAAGCTAACATTCAGAAACTTTACATGAAAGGAAAGGCAGTGATACTTTCACAAATAAAAAACAGCTATTGCAATTAATATGTATTTGCAAAATAATTAAATTAAAAACTCTAAATATTATGTTATTAATGGTAAATCATAACATTTGACAACATTAACAGAAATAGTGTAAATGAGATATAAAGTTTCCAAAAGAATAAAACAATTATATATCAAATAAAAGTATAATATTTGTGAACTATATTTCAACATATTTTCTTTGTTTTACTTGGAAGCTTTGTATTGCAACAATGTGAAGAAAATATCGTTTTTAAACAAAATAATATGAGACAGTATTATATCGTTAATGTAAATTTGCTAAATATCATCACGTGATAGCACTAAGCTAAACTAATTTTCGCTATAGCACTCAATTGCATATTAATTCATTCTATTTGGCTCAGGCACTAATCACAAAGTTGAATTTCGCAGGGTAGTGTTATTAATATTATAATATTTCTAATGCTTTAAAACTTACAAGTGGCTTTTCAATGACTTAGTACTTCATCCAAAACGGTCCATAATTTTTGGGCCTTATAATCTCTCGGTCAAAGTCAAGCCACACCATTTCTCTCTTTCTTTAAAAATAAAGTTCGCTCACACGATTTCATTCAGTTTTATTTAAACTGCTCAACAATGACATCGCAAAATATAGGGGCTTTTGATGCCGTTCATAAATCGCTACACAAAATATGTTGACGATGATATTAATGCTAACCCGTCTGCCCATCAGTAAATGGGCTTCCGCAGTTGTTCAGAAAATATCAGTGGCAGAAATTGTGCATCAGATGAAAATGTTATTGGGGACGAGGGAGAAATTGTTGGAAATCTGCCACAAATTGCGCTCGAGACCGCTGGATCGAGTCCTGGTCGCAAGCAATTTAACCGCATCGCCGGAACTGTATGCGAGTATAATGTACTTTTACCAAGTGCTTGTAAGTAAACGAACCACAAACAGCGCTAGTAAGCGAGACCATATACAGTTCTGAAGATAAGACTTGAAGGGAATATGCCGCTCTCCGGCATGTTGCAAACAAGGGGAGAGAGGTAAAAGATGAGAGAGCTGTACTACGCGTGCAAAACAATGCAATTATTGGACGCCACGCTTTGTAATCGCCCCTATCCCCAACAGCGTCATTCGGCATCGTTTCTGCGCACGAAGGATTCGGATCTGGCCGCTCTCGCTTGTGGAGTAGAGTAAATTCCAGCCTTTACTAATAAGCATATTACATTTCTTAGACCAGCACGGGGCCTAATGGTCAGAGTTCTGTTCTCATGATTGATACCCGATTAGGAAGATTTTCTGTGATGACCATGGTCTTATCAGGTTAAGACTTCTATGTTTAAGATTCCCTACAGGAGACATAATAGCCATTGCCTTAACTCTCGGTATATTGCAGCCATACCCTCCTGGCGCTCCTATCTCAAAAGTTGCATACGCTCGTGGTTGCAACGCGAAGAAACTGCCTAAATCTAATTCGTTAAATGAAAGGATTTCAGGGATCAAGCATAAAGCAAACACATGTTCATAAATATAGGTATGCTGACAATTTATTACATCACTAAAATCTTCATATTATAATTACATTTACATTGTAGTTTGACTTCCCGGATCCCGTCACTCTCCTCCTGACGCCAAGCTCTAGCTTGACCAACGGTCATTCTCAACTACAGCGCATCTGCTTCCTAACTCCACTATTCATAGCTAAACAATATGCTGTAATGATCCATTAACAATATCCTATATCAATTCATTATCACTACCTACTTGCTCCACAATATTTAAGATTTTAAATTTGGTAAGAAACAAGTCTGTCTACCGGAACCGAAAGCTTTCCTATTTGGAAAGAACTAGATATTTATATAAACATGATCTTATTCAATAGCTACTCTTGGTTTAATTAGTTAAAATGAATGTAGATGGTGAAAGAATAAAAATCTATCTTAAAGTGTCTAAAAGTCTCGAAGGACCTTATATTAATACCGAGTCTGTGCACTGTGTTCAGGTATGTTTATCTCTCTCTTGCAGGAAACACGTTATGAGGCGGTACACGCGGCTGGTGACGGTGGTCAGTGCACTGGGACTAGCTCTCCTGCTGTTCCTGAGCCGTTGCAGCCTGAATGTGGACATCGAAGTGAAGACAGCCCGACCACTGACAGGTAGGCACATTACCATGTCTTTCCATAATAACAAAGAACACATTGGGTTTCTAGCCGTAAATACCGAGCAGAATGGTTCAAGTTGTAACGCTTCGGAGTCGCATTCGGGAAGTTCCATGTTAAACTCTTTGGGGACGGGTTTCCCATAGTCACTAGGCAAATTTAGGAATTTTCCGATCTTCCATTGCATATGTTAGACGAGGTGTGTTGGAGCTAAGCGGTGTGGCAATGGATTTGAACTTTGAAGAAAAATCTGTTCTGGCGTCTCGGGCGGTTCTTCTGGCTAGGTACTATTGGATGAAAACGTCGTCACTCTTACAGGTCTGACGAAGTCTGAGACTTAAATATCTCGTCTTCGTCTGCGCTTCGCCGGCCAGCAGCTGTACCCCTAATCCCACCCCTTACTCCCGCAATTTATCCCTTGAGGGACGTAGGTATAAAAGGTAGCCGTGGCGCCAAACTGTCCTACTATGTTCATAGATAGATGGATGGATGTAGACAGACGAATAAATGAATGGATATTTATTTCATTTTCTATATTTCAAACAGACTCATAAACTAAAAAAAAAAATTAAAAAACAGAAAAAGTCAAATTATAAAACAATGTCTTAGCTTAATATTTTATTAAAACTACTTTAAAATCATTGAAATTCATTACATTTAAATTTTACATAGGAAATTTATAACAACTCTACTTGAAGACTTTGAAAATTTAAGTGTTACAATTTCAAATATGTACCTATTTCTTTGCCTTATAAAAAAATAGCTGTATTGTATATCATTAAGACATTTATAGTAGGTATTTTATATTCCCTAAAGCATTTCTCAGTGCGTCCCTGGGTTTAAGGTTTAAAATTATTCTTAGCGCTCTCTTTTATATTTATATATATATATTTTAAAGTTAACGATTCAATTACTTCTCTAAAAGGGAACATCTTTTCTTCCATGTTTCTTTATTACATTCTTTCTTTGCATTGCTCACTTTTCTTTTCTCTGACTTTCCCTACACAATTTACAAACTGATTCGTTTTTTTTCTTCTTCTTCTGGTATCAAAATTTTAAAGCCAAAATTTCTGTCTGCATATTATCTGAATTCTTGTTCCACATTTCCTCATTTCATCCTTTGGTTTCTGTACATTCTAATATACAGTGTAAATTCTTGTCTGAGTTGCCACAAAATGGGCACAATTATTTGTCAACACTTAACAGCATCGTTTCTTTTCTTGTCCATGCCATTCCCTCCCCTTCTCATTTTATCACATACATCCGTATATTTTTGTGCCCCAATCTTTCGTTAAACTCCTATAATATATCAGAATACACTTATCCCTTAAGGAACCATATGCTTCCTGTTTCTCTAGATCATCAATCCTTACTTTCACTTTGTTCCATAGGCTTTGTTGTTTTTTTGACTATGAATTAGATAGTTCTTCCATTCCAATTTCTCTTACAACTTCCTTTAATTGAGATAACTAGGTGCTTTTCCATTTAGATTGTTCTTGTGTCCCCTAATAGTCTTTGACAATATTTCCTTCTTTCAATGATTTTATCCTCTATCAATATTTTATTATGAATTCTTTCTTGCCAATCCTTCCCAATTCCGCTAGGGCTACTCTTGGTAACCCCAATATCATCTTAAAGACCGTCCTATGAATCTGATCTATACATTCCCACCCTTGCAAGCACACATGCTCAAGGGTGGGAATGTACAGATCCACTAACGTTTCGCTGCAACGCTGCCGGTCGAAATTCTTAGGTGTGGAAGAAAAGAGTTTTTAGTTCACATCAAATGCAGGCAGCGTTTATCACTGTCTCTAGTAATAATCTGCAGTCCGATTGTGTGGCTATGGCGAATTTCAGAAGGCTGAGAAAATGAGTCTCGTAAAAAACCAGCTTTCGTAACGAAAAGCAAAAGCAAATATTGAAAATAAGATGATTATTTATTATTATGGAAGAAAAATACTTTTGTCCCTGTTTATGAGTAAGTGAGGTAGAAGAATATACAATCCCCAACCCCCTTTTTTATTAAGGGTGAAGGAAGAAAATTAATAAAGAAGGAAGAGCTACACGATTCTTTTTATTATCATGTTTTCTCCTTCCCTCTTGTTCTGCCGTTTGTCTTTTTCTTCCTTTTTCTGTTTTCTGCCAGAAGGAAAAATATTTTTTCGTCTTCTTCTTATCATTATTATTATTTTCGTACTTGAATGGACATAACAACCAAATTTGCATAGCGCTTATTATTAAATTATGACTAAACCTAATTCTTTAAAATAACAAACCTTCCATATATATATCACCATATTTAGCAGTGTTAATTCAAAATTCGATAGCTACAAAATCATTATTTTTCAGAAAACGAGTCTATTTTATTTTATTTAATTAAATTATCATTTTATGGCTAGAAGAGTTTAAGAAAGTCGCATTTTTCATTAATACAATTCTTCTACTAATTACACAAATACCATAGTTATATTTTTATAATAAATTTACTACCTGAAATTACAAGTTAATTTATAGAGGCTTTTTCAAAAGTGGACAAATGCTAACTACATAAATACATTTATTATTTATATGTTATTTTTATGCATTGTTAGACTCTCTTTGTATACTTTAATATTGATATAGAATATTTCTCAACGTTTATTAAGTTTCAACTAACATTGTTACATTCTTTAATTACATTCCCAATAATAAACATATAAAACGAACAAAATCTAACAGTACACTAGTAAAAGGAATAATAAATAACATCCTAAGCTATATGTTGAACATTTTTATTTGACATACACTTGTTTTCCAAGACATTGGCACCTTTCTCTTGGCTCAAAAAAATGACAAGATTTTACTTTTTCAGAACTTTAACTTGAACTGAATCTCATAGCCTTCCTTGAGGTTTTTAATTTTCCAGTCTCTATTTAGAACCTTCGGAATTTCGCGTTTCTCTAATAGGTCATTATATTGTTTAGGTGACGTGATGGTTTTCTGTCGTCTGTTCCTTTTTCAGTACTTTTTTGTAGTCAGTATCAGAACCCCTTACTTCTTTATCCATATTTATTTTCAGTAAAATGAGTGCACTCAGAATAATATAACATCTTTCATTGCGCTAACCTCTCAAGATGTAAAATTAGTACTGTATCGACAGTGAGGTGAAATCTTTAATAATGACTTGCCGTCAGTTTGTAACGAGATTCACGATAATAAATCCTAGGTGTAAATAATGTAGTATGAAGTTACATTAAATGTAAGTATTGGAATGGAAAATAATTATTGTGCTTTATATACACCCAAGTGTAAATTAATGTGAACAAAGATGTTATTCTTTCTCTTAAAATTATTACACAAAAGTTCAATATTATTTTTTTACTATTTAATGTATCTACCCTTGGCCTTAATTACCATTTTCACCCCTTGGCATACTTAATGCATTTTTTACATATTTCACTTATTTCTGGATCATGAAACCACATTTTTATCACAGCACAAATCATCTTTTCTTTGGTGGTGCAGTTCATTTTCCTCATCCGTTTCTCGACAATCGCCCAAAGATTCTCTATGAGGTTGAGATTTAGTGAATTTCCAGGTCAGTCCAAACACTGGAAACCATTATTGCGTTGAAGTCTTTAACATTCTTCAATGCATGTCATGGGGCAAGTTCATGCTGGAAAATCGCCTTTTCAATGTTCAGTTCCTGTGCCAATTTCTTCAATTCTGGGACAGTTCTGTTCTCTAAAATTGGGATGTACTTGTCACTGTTTATCATTCCATCAATAATAATAAAATAATTAGCACCTGTGATACAAAACAGCCCCAAACATCTTCTTTTGTGAAAACTTTACCACCTGTTTGATGTGCTTCAGCGAGATTTCCTCTGTATCTCTTCTTACATGCGAAACGTTCAACCCTTGCGCTTTATCAGAAAATATGACATTTCTCATTTTTCTTGTGTCCAGTTCTGATATTTTATAGCCCGTGCCAATCTCTGTTTCTTCATAGAACACGTCAAACGCTGTTTTTGACTGGTCTTCGAGCTTTTCTTCCAGCTTCTAGAAGTCCTCTACGCATTGTTGAAGCATCAATTTTTACTCCTGCAGCCTCCAATCTTTTTGTAAATCAAAACTGTTCTTTTCAGGATTAATTTTGCTGGTTCTGATTAGATAGATATAATCATTTTTGGACGTTTTTCGTTTTCGGCCACATCGTCTTTTCCTTTGAGGTGAAATTGATTCAATTTCATTTTTCTTCTAATTATATTATTAACAGTATACTCAAACATACATTACATTCAGCTGCTATATGTTTCTGAGTCATGTTACTAATTCACGGAGGGTTATGACCTTACATCTCTTCTTAGGTATCATATCCATTATCAATGCAAATATGCATGCTGAATAAAATGTTAAAACAGCTAGAAACACAAGAAAATTTCTTCACTTCTAGTACAACCAATAAATTAATAACTATAATCAACTATCTCAACAATGAATATCAATAACACAGTGCAGAATTGAAGGGAAACAGTTAATAGCATTGAATAGCTTATAAAACTAAATTTACCTCCTTGTTCACATTAATTCGCACAAGACTGCACATTTTTCGACTTGTACCGGAATACCTTGAAAAAGTATTTCAGAAAAATAAAATAAACTTTTGCACACTTTTTAAACATAGAAGGCATATTGATAAACATGATAGAACACGGTTGGTTAGCATTTTTTGTTTTGTTCACTTTCTTCCTTAAGCGCTTCATTTCACCACAGTTTAGCATGTTTGTTTTGTATAAATCGTAATTTTAAACGGGAGTTCGAAGTTGCGACAGGGCCTGACAGTGCAGAATTGGACGCGTACTGCTTGACATCGTGCACGCTTCAAACTGATTTGGTACAAGGGGACGAGCGCGCTGTGGAGAAAGAGCACTTGCATATTTTAACACAGTGCTTGATCCTTTAGTCGCAACTTCACTTTTTTACACGCATGCAATCATGACAACATCACTAAGTGTTTAATTACCGCAATTATTAGTATGCCTCAGTGTAAAGTGCACATTCACGTTCACGCAACACAAGAAACTGGATGCTTCCCAGAAGAAATATGAGCAAAAGTATGTTGTGTCACGAGAGTTAGCAAGTGGAGCATATGGAAAAGTTATTTGCTGTTTCATAAGACACCCCGAAAAAGGTAAGCAATGACAAAATTGTGTCAAAAACGGTTTTATGTTTTAAGGTCGAAGTTATTTTAATTATCCAAAGAGGTTGAGTAAACGTATTGAAAGCTTTGGATCATCCTTGCAGCATTAGCATGGAGGGTGTATTTGATATTTCAGATGCTGTGTATATTATTTTGCAACTGATGGAAGAAGGAGAGTTGTTTGATCGTATAACATAATTCAACGACTTAGCGAACCGATTACTAAGCTGACATTTATTTTACAGGTTGTTAAATATCTGCACGCCAATGGTATAACTTAAAGTCAAAATGCTCTCATCTAACCAAGACATACTTTGGTGAAAGTGTCAGATTTTAGTTTATCTAAGTGTGTGGATTCTCAGGGTGTCCTGAACACTCACTGTGGCACAGTAATCCTTAAACATTATGGAACTGGAGAATACACAATACAAGCTGATATTTGGAACATAAGTGTTATTTTGTGTGCTTGGATGGCTACCCCACCATTTTCTGTAGATTGCAAAATGCCCTTTGAAGAACAAACCATAAAAGGCGCTTACTTCTTTCCTGATGCTGTTGGGCAAATGCTAACTGTTGATCATGTTAAGAGGATAGATATTGATGACATACATAAGAGGTTGCTGGATAAAGCTATGATTAAAGAGACTAAGGAGCTAACGAAAGTAAGCCTAGATGCAGAGAATCGACTGCAGCCCACCACTAAAAAAGAAAATACTTGAATCAGATGCTACTTTTGAAAGTTTAAGTACAATGTGCTCCTGAGCAGATTATCTAGGTGTTTGATTTATTGGTATTTATATAAATTTGTTCATGAACCTAAATGCATTTTCATTAAGTGTGCCTTTGATAAGCATCTTTATTAGTACAAGTTCCTAGCGATTGTTTAAGACTATTTTGTGCCTGTAGTGCTTTAGTATTTTGTATTAAGTTACTTAGGATGATGGCAGTACATATTATACCGAGAAATAAAAATAACCATTGTTTAAGATGAACATAAATAAATAAATAAAAGCACACGAAAGAACCATCTTAGAAATTAATCCCAGAATTAAACATTACAACTGCTGCAACGTAAACGCGGCTGCTTGTCGACATTCAGTACGCAACATCTTACCGCGAACACTCACCTGCACAGTAGCATCATTCCAGATGCTTTTGCCAAACGTTTCTTTTTTCATAACAATGAAATATCGAAGAAAAGTGTTCATAATCTTTTTCATTGTCCCCACTATATCCCTTTTTGGTTAGAAGATACCGTGAGATCAGTTTTTTTTTCCTCTTGAATGTTAGAATGAATGGGCGCGCCGCTCGTTAGCGATTAACCGACCAGTCAGGTGTCGAAGGTTGGCGGGTAAAACAATAAAACAAAGAAAACATACAACAATACACAAAGGAATTTAAGAAGTTATTATTTAACTTAAGAACTGCAATACTCTTGATCTCCCCTGAACAGCACAAGCAATTTGAAAGTTGCAAGCTCATTTGCAATTCTCTATTTTTCATGCGATTCTCTTAAAACTGGCATTAATAATCACCAACCCACACGTTTTTAAAGGAAAATTGTTTCTCCTCTGAAATCATATATCACATTTGTTACTTTTCTTTCTACAGGCTTTTGTTTTGTCCTCTGTCTCTCAGATAACTTTTGCACCATCATATGAAAACAACAACAACGCTCTACGGATTCCAATTTCTAAAGCCATGCCGCATTCCACCAAAGCTTCTCATGTTCCCTCTGTGCGCGCGCATCAATTGCGTCATCTCAAATGGATATAATGTAATATCGCGCTTTCCAATTTTCCTTAAGGCAACGATTGTTTCAGTGCGCTAGTCCAATTTCCTACCCTAGCTAGCAGATTGTACACATTTTTTCATAACCCTTACACCAATACATTGTGGACCACTATCTCTCGTTTCTTTTTAATTCCAAGTTCTGCTATTTCATTGGAAGCTGTTCATTAAATTACTGTGTTGTTTATCCGCTTGTGTGTTTGAAGGGTTTAGTAGCCTTTTCAGTGCTGTCCAAAGTGGAGTTAGCTACTGGCGTATTTCCTTTAGCGAATGCTTCCTTGTGAAAAGGGATTTGAACTACCGCTTTATAAGCTTGAGTCAATGATAATCTCCTAGTCTCTAGATGAAAACGCAGTTTTGTGCAAGAATGATTGTAAATCAACCCTCCTAGCTCTGAGTAACATATATAGGGTATCCCATAATGAATGCAATTTTTCAACTGAGCGCCTCTCGGTTTGTTAGGTTGCCGGACCTGAAATTTAAATCATCTGTTCATGCGATTAACGATTAGCATTTGTATGTATTGTTATCAGCTAAGTGGAGCGATACACGAAGAATCAATGCGTCCAGATTCTGAAAGCACATTTTAAGTACAGTGAATATTATGCAGAGGCAGTTGGAAGACTTCTGTAATTTCTGGTAGACGAAATGCGCCTAACGTGTTAACAGTGTAGAGACTGGTAAGGAAACTTGAAGATGCAGGATCGACAGAGAACTTCAAATCACCTGGACGTTCTCGCTCTCTTCTCTCGATAGAGGATGTTGTTCTCGTCAGACAGAGCGTTGCTGCGAGTTCAATGAAGTCGATTCGCCGCCGTTCTCAACAACGAAACATTGATATTATAGCTAATTTTAATCCCGTGTTTATATGGACAATCCACGAACCATCTCTCAGCTCAAGGAGAACTTTGATGTGTCATGGGTGAAATTCAACCGGAACTTTGCTCTATAGTCGTTGAAAAGTTTGCCATCAGGGTGAAGGTGTGCCAACGAAGCCTTGTCCCAATAACAGCAGTGGTGTTAATGTTTACTTTTGTTAGAGCAGAAACTGGCCCGCCTTATTTAAAACATTTTAAACCATCTTAGAACTGTGCTATTGGGAAGGATACATTTTCCCTAGACCTCTTATAACATTGCACAGACCTCAGCTGAAGATTTGTTGAGACGAAAGCAGAATTTCAGAGTAGCATGTCACCTCCCTTTAGGTGTAGGCGGAACTGAACATCTTCCAAGTTGCTCTCCTCTCTCTCACGGGCGGGGACAATGAAACTAGTTCCACGTATTAGCACTAGGCTAACAAAATATTGAAAAGTTAAATTTTAGCGCGAGAAATTATCCCGTATATAAATGGTCGTCATTCTTTATCTATTTCTATCGTAATTTTACTCAAAATAATTCCGTTCAGATTCATAAAATAATAACAACCGTGCAGGTTCCCAGAAACGAAAGAAAATAAGATGTGATAACAATTGAGTATCAAAAGATAAGAGAGCGATTTTAAATTTCGAAGTAGGGGAGGCTGAGGTGAAACTTAAAATGTAATCAAAATTGGTCTTAAACTTCTCCCCCAGTATCTAAATTAACATGCTTTTGTTAATATTAGTTAATTAAATTAATTATGTAAGGAAGTTTTGAAATTATTCATCTTTATATATTTGTTTAAAGATCGTTTAACGCCCGTTTTACTACTGATGCAGCATTGGCGTTAAATGAAAAATACGAAATGGATATTTTTTATTAAAGTAAGGAAACTTTTAGACCTCCCCGGCATTTGTCATTTATGAGGATTGAGGAAAACTGGAAAAAATCTTAGGAAAAATAACCCTGCCGGGAATCGAACTTATACTCTGCTGCTCACGACCTTGACACTCCTGTCGGTTCCCGTAAATTACTATACATTGTTGGCGCTATACTTGTGCGTTTTCGTGCCCTGTCGATTGTTCTCAAGTGTTAGAAAATAATAATATTGTTGTGTGAAGTGATTGTTACGTATTTTAAAAATTTGTTTTTAAAAAACGCCCAGAATGAAAGTTAAATTCTTCTTATTCTTCCATCACGGATTAAGTCGTGCCTGTTCCGATTTCACGGTATTGTTTCTATCCATCTTTTTTGGTCTTCCAACTGGCCTTCTTCGTTTCGGATTATATGCCAACATATTTTTTTGGCATTCGATTTTAAGTGCTTTAACCATTCTCGTCTATAATTCCATAATTATTGTAATGTTGCTTGCACAAAAATTTCTTAAGGTATAAAATAGTATAGCGTTCTAAAGAAAAAAAATTGACCAAAAAGGAATTACGAAGGAGGAAAAAAGAACGAAGAACGAAAACAAAAAAGAAAGATAGAAAACTTCATCAAAATGCTTCATTCTTAATTATTCAAGTACTTAATGTCTTTAAATGCATACATTCAAATAAAAGAGGCATTTTTATAAATACCCTGTCTAGAAATAACAATACCTTGGTGTTTTAAAATTGCACATAGAAGCTCCGAAGGAAACATGTAAATGTTCTTGTACTATGTATTTGCTCCGTTTATTTATACCCCAGAGAATGATATACTTTTATGTGCCTGTGCTACTTTCTCCTCTGTTGCAGCAGAAAACCAAGTAATTATCAGAAATAGAGAACGCTGGGTCCCTACCAGTTAGTTTTGCTGGAATGTTGCCGCTACTGATGCGGGCTCCATGTTGTTTTATAATTCCTATTGAAGTTGGCTGTGCTGAGCTAATTATGTTCACAGCTAATGGCTTCTTGCAGGAGCATTATCATTTCAGAATATCCTTTATGTACCGACCTACTTTTCATTGTGGTGTTCTTGTTTTCATGTTCCCGTTTTTTTCACTCCTTTTTTGTTTCCCCCGAGACACGAAACAAATGACAGTCGGTGTTATGTGGGGTAAAAATGAATGAGGTTATGGAATCAGCAAATATAAACGTGCGTTATTTATATTTCGCAACTTTTATAAAAACAGCTGACGTTTTAAAGATGTTAAAATGGAGAGAGAAGAATGTACTTAATCAAAACACATACATTAAACCTACGGCAAGGAAAGACAACGACTAAAAGTGAGAGGCGTGAATAAAATTATTCGAAATGCCTACATTCTCTGGTAATTTTGAACTAGTTATGTTAACACATTTATTTAATTACTGATATTAAAACAATTCAACCTATTATATAGGATTAAGTTGCAATAATTCAGCGAAATTGCCCAATTTTAACATAATTCTTGAAGCAGTTTCAGAGTGAATCTCTTTGCATATTTAAATTATTGCTGTTTTTCTTTTCTTCGGCATTGTTGGAATAATTTCACTATTTTTTGCAAAATAACTATGTTTAAAAAATACGGTCCTAAATAAATAAAATCTACATGTCTGGGTTCAATAATATTGACTATTTTACTTATGTGACGTCCTCTTAAAATCGATCAATGCAACGAAACAAAATAGCTAGATGTCGCAGAAAAATTATCGAAGAAATCGGTTTTAACTCTTGTGGTCAGTAGAGCCTACTCTATACCTCCACTATTATAATTCCTGAGTGCGCATCACTGACCACTTTTCTATGTTTTCAGTAATTGAAAATTTAACTTGTGTATTCACTCAAGTAATTGTTTTTGTGTATTCAGCCAAACAGTCTGAAATCATTTTATAAATTATGTAACAATATCTGCCTGTGCAACCATAAAGCTTAGTAAGCACGTTGTTGAGAAAAAGTTTTCTCTGTTTTGTTTATCTCGGTTGGTATTAGTAAATCGAATGGTGGCGATTGAAATATTCGACTTTATAAGTAAATATAACATTTTATGCAGTTGTTAATACTTTCAAATATATTTTGGTTCTTATCTATTGACATTAGTGATAGTCGAAATTCAATTTTATTCGTGAAATAGCCCTAATAAATTTCACTTGAGGTTCTGAGCTTTACAGACTCACTACGTTCGTGAATTTATCGGCAATCTCAGACTCTTTTGTGACATTATTTGTGATATTTGCACGCGAGCTTTCAGCCAATGTGGGTTCTCATTGATACCCTATTCACCAATCACAATTGAATTGAATTTTATTGAAATACTAAGAAAATACAAAATACAACTACAAATAATAAAGGGGTCACAATCTATCTGTCCCAGACCATTGTAAGCGTAACCCCTCACTATTACAAAAATTGTTAATGCAATAATTGATTTTAGCTTACAACTTTATTTCAATTCTAAATAATTAAACAAAGTTACAACATTTGCACTTTGAATGCATCAGTCCCCAGCCCCTGGTTCATTAGCAGCCTATTGGAATTCCAGGAGACCAGGCTGCAACTCAACTCAAGGTGCTAAAATAAAATATTTCATTTACTCTATCTTTACCATTATTTTATGAGCTAGTCACAGTCTCTACAAACTACTAATTCCTTTATTTCTCAAATACCTATAATAATGCTATGTTTATTCGCCTTCTAGAACAAACAGCATTATCACGTTCAATAATTTAAATCAATTCCTCAGGTCAATGACATTCAATTGGTCCCTCCTTAAGACTTATTTATTTGTTAAATTATTTGTGTTAATCTCTACAAGGTAATATGACTCTTTAGTCATTCAATCCAGGCTCTTTGCATGCACTAAAAACTTTTCTTATTATAACTACCCTTTAAGTTATTTGATTTATCCATTATTAAAATTAACTACTACATGTTATAATGATCTTTAGTTATTATATTTACAAGCAATCATTCATGTTCCTTGTCTCTTTTAAAGTTCATATCCAATTTTTTATTTGTTTGTTCATTTTCTCTAAATATTTGCCCCATAATTTTATACTTTCTCTCTAAAAATTGATTTATATAGTATTCCTATTTGCTCTAGACCATACGCTTTCTTCTCCCCAAATCTTTGTTCCCTGCATTCGAATATTATGTGTTTACATATTATTTTCCATTCACCTTGCGGATAGCCGTTTCGTTCCCCTTTTAGCCTCCACACTCCTGCTCTTAGCCATGCTACCTGCGCTCTTCTTCCTTTATTTGTGTTCTTTATATCTCTCTCTTTTCCAATTTTTTTCACTGGAACGTAGAATACTAGTGACATCTTCTAGGTTATCTGACTGAACAACTTTGTATCTCTATCTTCAAACATTCTTGTTCTAATATCACCAATCAGAATGGAACTTAATCGACAGTTTTAATGCATGGTGCTCAATATACTAAACTGATAGTTTTTATTTCTATAATCTCTGCTTCGATTTGACTAGGGACCTAGGAAGTCTAGATCTCATGCATGTTTCTATTCACTATTAGTGGTAAATGGTAATTGTTATAATAGTGTTTAGTTATATTTTTATATCATTTTGAACCTCACGTGCTTCTGCTTGGAATAAAAACCAATAAAATTAGTATGTTTTTCAGAAAGATGAAGCAGGTGCAAAATCACTTCAGTGATTAAACTAAAGGTACAAAAGAAAAAAAAAAGGCCTCGTTCTCGCATTGCAATTATCTTACCGAATCCCCCTCTTGCTTATATTTTTTATTGGGTAGTTTAAAAACAGCTTTCAAACCTCCAGTCTTGCAATAATTATCATAAACACGAACCTTATTTAAGTTACCAAAAATGATCAGCACTATTTGTATTAATGAAGATAGTTCAAGCCGGAACTGTTACGTTCTTAAGGTCACTTTTTTCTCCCTGACAGCCATGAACAGCTTTTAGTGGGGTTTTTCTCGTACTTCATATAATAAAACAAGAGAGTGATAAGTGAGGTTTCTTGAATAGGTGGATCAAAAAGAAGTTAAAATTACGTGGGTAGCTGTTTAAATTTCGGAATTCTACAAAGTAGAGGGTCATAACTCATAAACTCTGCCTATTTCTTTACAAGGTAGTTTTCCCTACTCTTGATACAAAGTTGCATCCTCCCGAACTAATCATAGAAGCAACCACGTCATGCTTCTTTGCAGATGGCACCAGTCTTCTGTTCTCAAAATGCAACAGCATCTGCCGGATACAGGTGAGTGCTTTGCCGATTGTTCCAGATATTCCATTGCTTTCAAAGTGATGTGCACAGAGGAACTCTCGTGCTGAATCAGCAACCCAGACTTTGGTCTTCTCTCTGTTGATGTTCTGAAGACTCTGGAGAGATAAACTATGGTGTACCTGCTGGCAGTGAATGTTTAGTTTGTTTCTTTTCTTTTCCTGGAGTGGAGCGATTGCAACAGATGACAACTTGCTAGGAAGAAACTGGCAAATATTCTTCCTGTATGCACTTCGACATCTCTTAAACTTTGCTAGGGGTTCATCATTTAGGAAGACCCAGATCACTGTCTGCCTCTTTGATTCTAGACCATATTGGTTATCCAGCTTTCATCACCGAAAAATATCGTGAACACGCGCCGAGCTGCTACTATAGAAACGACTAATAAATTTCCCTTTTGTTCTTATGTGAGTTGCATCCAGGTTTTCTAACGCTTGCGGCAAATGAATGCTTAGAGACTCCTACATCTCTCTGTAAAACACTCACGCATCGTTCCTCGTGGCTTCTACATGAGCGGTGCTTTCATCTGTTACTACTGATGCTGAACGTCCCATGTGCTCATCTTTCAAGGCTCTTCTTCTTTGCTTAAACTTTGAAAATCAATTGCAACCTTTTGTACATGAAGGAGCAGAGCCTAAAATTGAGTGAAGACAATTAAAAGGCATATTCTAATCTTTATTTTTGCGTTTTATTTACTAAAATATTTCCATACACATACTCAATACTGGGGGACGGAAATAATGAACACTACGGAAGAATCATAGTATTGTGGAGATTATTCTTAAGACTAAAATTTATTTTTCTTTAACACTCATTGGACATTAAGTTAAAACTAGAAAGTTTCATTTTCTCCGCGAAGTTGCCAAACGTGATAGTTGCCGAGAAAGAAAGGAAATCTATCCAGGTATGTCTACGTTAAATACACAGGAAGATTCTGGGAGCGTCCCAACAAGATTGAGTTTCTAATGCAAAACTGGAAGAGCTGTCAAGCACAGCAGACTTCGTGAAGCGTGCAAGAGTTACGAAATTGAGATGGGGAGAACACCAATCCAAATGGATATATGTGGGATCCCCACTTCGGCATGAGAGATGCATGGATATGTTTAGGGGCAAGGCTTTAAAAACTACGAGTAGTAAAACTGCCAAATACATGCAGAGGCTTATTGAGCATAACAGCGGGCTAATGAATAGCAGATGTTTATTGTCTGTTATTGAACTTAGAGATACCCGTTATTAGGACAGGCATAAACGGATAAAAGCTTTCTTTGCTATTATTGGAATATTGTAGCTGACAGATTGCTGTAGTATCGTAGAATTATATTCGATCGCTCTTAACCATAAAACAGATGTAGCAGTGTATATTGTATCCTATTACCATTTGGTTATTACCTCAGCTCTTGCTAGAAGGCAAATGTTTACTTACGTAGCAGTAAATGCTAATATAAAATTACACTTAATAATATGAGCGTTTATCTTATGAAAGCAAGACAAGAATCGGAAAAGAAAACCGGACCTTACCTGGCCTCTGTTCCACAAAAGAATGGTCTAAAGTACTGCAAGTGTTTGCACTTGTAACTTGTAGTTATTAGTAACATTCTGTTCAACAAAGGTTTCTGCTATGCTTGTACTTTACAACTCCATACTTACAAGTGTACAGGTGATTTTTCGTTGTATTAGTGGGGCACTGGTAATTGGTATATTTTCTCTACAAATGTAGGAATATTGGTAAATTCAATACTAGCACAAAATACATAATCTTTTTGTTGACCTTGGGAACTAGTTAACCTTAATATGACAAATAGCGAAAGTGATGGAAATGATGAGTAGGAATGTGTATAAACAAAGAATAAAGAAGTATTTGTGTACAATGATAAAGTTAGGTTAAGTGCAATTAAAGTACGGCTTATGACTGATATTGTGTTTCCTGTTCCAAATACATATTTCAGACCAGCATCTTAGTTAATGTATTTGTAAGGTTCTTGCTGCATGTCACGAAAATAATTTATTTCCATTCTTCGTTCTCTTTTAAAAGAATTCCTTTTGATACAGTTCTCTCACGTTTTTGCTTATAATGAGAACGTGCCTGTCAAGCAACGTAAATAAACAAATACATATAAATGATCGAATGGACTAATAAAATAAATGACCGAGCGCAATCGGTAAGTCGATCTTGGTGGTCTAGTGGTAATCATAATTGTCTCGTAACTATATCGCGGGTTTGATCCCGGCCAGGATTTTTTCGGGCGTAAAATCCTAAATATGGCTTCCTTCGGAAAGGAAGTAAATCTGGGGTCCCATGTTGTAGATTTACGGCACGTAAAAGAACCTCAAGCCTGAAAGAAGAGGCCTCTGAGCAAAATTTGTCGGCCATTTCACGCCCTGAATTGAATGGGACGTTGATGACCTGAACTGTTAAAAAGCGTCCGTAAATAAACAAAAAGCAATCTTAGCTCAATTCTTCTCCCATCTCTCGACAATTGAAATTGATGCTTCTAAATGTAGCTGTAAGGGACTGTCCTCTCAAAGTGGATCATTAAGCATGAATATCGATAAATGCATAATAAAGTATTTAAATTATCATTATATCTGAGAAAAACACAACACCCAATTATCAGAAATGGCAATAATCCGCTCTGTATGTTAAATATCCTTAATGAGTGGACATAAGCTAATTCAAAGTATAACGACGTATGGTAAACATTTGTTCCTTCATCTTACTCTTATATGACGTAACTTGTAACTTTTTATTAATACTTTACTGATATTGCATTTCTTTCGTGGAACAGAAAGTTACAAGACCATACTTTACAAGACTTGTACTAATACATTTGTATGTATTAGGCCAACATTTTGCGAAATGGGACCCTGGAAGAAACCGAGCAGGGTGGCATATGCGGTAACGCTTGGTACTCGCACTCGAGAGTTCCGGGTTCAAATTCCTTAGGGTAGGCCATTCTGACGTTAGGCTTTTCGAGGTGTCCCCTGGTCGCTTAGGCGAATGCTGGGATAATCTTTCCTTTCCACGAATTTTCCTCTCTTCCATTTCATTTCGTTGGTTCTGTTACAGGGCAAAAGTGTCAGGCGAGATGGGTTGATGCGATGTGAGGGTGGCTTGCCCTTTAAGATTTCTAAGGTTAAGCATAAGACTTTTCTGAGGGGAGAGGCGATTAGGCTCCTTATAGGCCCATATCTCCCTCATCTTTCACTTCCTCCCGCAGGTATCTCCACTGGGTAACGTACACAAACGACCAGCCCTTGAGTAAGGCTGAAGTACCCAATTATTATCCTTTCACAGTAACAGTCTAATCCAGTCCAACCCGGAAGGCATTTATATCATAACCTAGCTGTATTATCACGATTAAATACATGTCACACTAATTTTACACACATTAAATTAATGTCAATTTAATATGTGTAAAATTAATTTGGCTTGTATTTAATTAGTTTTACGTATTTAACAAGATTGATGCGCATCTAACCAGAGGGCCAGGGTTGTTAATTTAGTTAAGTCAATTTAATTTACACATATATACACAATAAAATGCATTTCACCCAACTAAAAACATATAAATCTAGTTAAATATATATCATCCTATCTAAAAACACCAAACTAATTAAAAACATGTCAACTTAATTTTACACATATTAACTTAATGAAAATTGTACACATATTAACTTAATTAAATACATATACATTTATAAAATTATTAGCTTTATCAAATATAATTAAGAATATTTATGCCTAAACACTTTATCATCTTGAATAATATTATAATCAAGTTAAGCGAAGATAGTTAATTAAATACAATGAGTTAAGCAATATTTAAGTAGTCCCAGAAAATCTTAAATTTGAACACTAATTACATTCATATCTGCTAATTTCCATTACATATTTTTACATGAACTTTTAGGCTACTTTTGTCATTTATGGTTTTATTTACGAAAGAGAACATACCTGCTTCCGTTTTCTGTTGCCTACAATTGATTTTAAAACATCATCATTCCTATCATAGTGTGCTGGTTCTCTTATCTATTGTGATATCCCTACTGCATTTTTGTACATACGCTTTGTATAATGATGTTATCCTCGTATTTATGTCTCTCTGCTAGTGATTCCAATCTAATGCTTTAACATTTTCGTCCCCCTGTTATTGTTTACCTTTTACGAATTTTGCAGCTCTACGCTGAATTTTTGTAGGATATTTATTTTATATGTCCTGTATGGATCCCAACAACTGTTCCATACTGCACTAAGGGCCGAACTACGGATTAATAAGCTATTTCTTAGATTATGGACTGGCTTTTTTTTCCTTTTTAATGTTCTTATAACAAATTGTAATTCCCTCTTGGTAGCACCATCAAATTATTCGTACCATGCAAGTTTAGTACTTAAGTAAACTGCTAAGTAATTACAGCAGTTTTCCTGGGAAAGTTTCACTTCATCGAGTTTATAATTAAGATTAATTTCTTCTCTACATTTGCAAAATGTTATTACTTTATTCTTAGAACCATTTATTTTAGTCCTATGATTAACTTCCCAATGCATGCCAATGGAGGAAGTGTTCAAACTAGTTGACGTCACATCCGAATGCCGTCAAGGAAATTGATTTAAAACTGTGTATTTCCAACAATTTTCTCCTCTTCTTTTTCGCTACCTGCTAATAACGGAGTTGTTCTATGGCGCGCGACTTTTCATCACTCTTTATATGCAGGGTATTAATGGACAACACCGATGTAATTTTAGAGAGTGTAGAAATGCCATATACATATAAGCATTTTGAGACAGGTAATGTAAAGGTCCACAACTAAACATAGCGCAGTGTTATGTTGTTAAACATTTTGGCATCAAATGCTGATATGTCGGTGTTAAAGTCAAGCCGGGTGAAAACTTTGTTCAGGAATATTTTTAAAACTGCCTTGAGCTCAAAGAAATGTCGATTTTCCTCAGTTCGTTATCAGCGTTTTCAAGATTTAGTGCCATAAAAATCCCTCAAATCTGGAACAATCATGTGGCAGTTTGACATTGAACATCTGTTAACTGCCTTCTTGCATTATAGCCTACTGTTTGTATGGCGTATTGTATAATGCAAAAACTAATGTTTCCTAGCCCGGGGTTCAGTTCTTGTCACGCCATTATTATTTTTTAATTTTTTTTATTTAGTATGAAGTCCTGCAATGTGCATACTGAAGAATTATATCGGTTCTGATGGTCTAATGGTCACCATACTTGCCTCCTAAACCCAAGGTCGCGGGTTCAAACCCGGCCAGGATCGATGGTTTTTTCGGGGCGTAAAAATCTCAAGTATGACTTCCTTCGGAAGGGAAGGAAAGCCGTGGGTCCCGTGTCGTACATTTACGGCACGAAAAAGAATCTAAAGCTTGAAAGAAGAGGCCTCTGAGCAAAATTACGCCCTGAATTGAATGGGTCGTTGATGACCTGAGATGTTAAAGAGCGTCCGTAAATAAACCAAATCAACAAAACAACAACTAAAGAATTATGAATGAAATTTACTTAATGCTTTCAAGTTTTATTCTCTTTCACAACAATGAAAGTATGGCCAACTTACAATGGCTAATAAGCTTACTACTAACATGATGCCTAAAACTTAATTTACCTAACACATACTCAGGACACGATTCTGATTGGTAAGTACAATACAAAGATTGTAACATATGAATTGATATGTTAAGATTTAAGTGTATAAGTTGAAACGTCAACTTAAAACGTAGACCGGAAGCTGCATTATTGGCCCAATCAAAAAACAAACAAAATAAAAAAGTGATGAACTAGAGTCGAACTCCAAAACAAATGCCTACCTCTTACTCGAAAGTTAATGTCATTACCATTGCGCCAGAGTTATATGCTTTCGAGGAGCACCTTCATCAGTCAGTGGCGTACTGGCGCTTTAGAAGCATATAGCCATAGCTTCGAAATTTGAACTGACATGTCATACATTTTCTGTCTCAAATTATCTGCCCAAGATATCTCCACACTCTCTGAAATTATTTTGGCGTAGTCCATTAGCACAATAAATATATATTGTATATATACATACATACACACTATTGAAGCTTTGCGTTTACTAAATAAATTAAAAACATTATAAATAAAAGTTTTCGCTACATTACAGTAATAAACTAATATTACAATATTTGAACTGTATTTTTACTTTTGAGTTCAGCAAAGGACATTTAATTAATATTTAAATTGCATCACTAATTTATTCCATTTTTTCCGACATTTTACATGATCTGACCTCATCCATGTTCCATTTATGTCAGATAATCGAGCTGTATTATTAATAAATAAGCAACATATTAGATCCTGGGCACGGAAAAGTATTAGCATTGGTACTGTTTCACCAAAATTGGGTAGTGTAGGATGTCTGTTCTGAAAGATACATTTCTTTTTATGGTTTTTGTGAATATCCAATCCTGCTTCACCGTATACATCCTTGGGTTTTAGGAAATAAGAGGGCGACCTTAACCCATTAACATTATTGGTCACGTATATTATAACCGCAAGCATGTGTTGGCTACAGTTTCAGCAGGAGTGGCTTACGCTGGTGTGCTCTGTGATGAGCTCACGTTCTCCAGTAGAGCTCTCTATGTACCTGTAGGTATATATGTAAATGCGACCGGACATGTATGTGCATTAGCGATGCATGGCGAGTGGTTACCACAGCAGAATTCGTCCCTAGGGCAGCTACTGGCGGAAGTATACAATTACTGTATGCAGATTTGGGGCACTTACCTCTTGCCGAGTTCATTTAGGGATGCAGAATGATGCAAACAGAACGGAAATATTAACGTCACTTCCAGTAGACACCTGGTGCGTTTTGTAAACTGACAGGCACACGGTTTTAATTAACCTAAATCAGATTGCAAAAGGTCAGATTATGTTATGTGTACAGTTGAACTTCAGGTGAGAAAATGTGTTTGTAACTGTAAACAAGTTAATTGCACACGTGTGAACTATTTTCTGTAGTGATGGAAACATGCGTGGGAAACTTAACTTTATATTTGTTTTTCAAACATTTTAATACTAATTAATACGGCAAAGGAGGCGAGAAATAATATAATGAGGAAAAAGGTGTAATTTTAATTTTATCCAAATTTTGTGTAATTTAAACTGCTTTCGGAATATTGGTAAAGATTTTCGCACCAATTTTATGCATAAAATTAAACTATATACTTTGACATTACATAACTCCTCTCCTCGGCGATGTAACCCTGAAGTGAGCACAAACATCTTTGTTACACTTTTGAACTCATGGGTGGCAGCTCATAATCCTTTTAGAATCCTTAGGAATTTAATTGCAAAATCGGAGGATCTTTGGTTCTTCCCATGCTTGCGAGGATACCATTAAGAGGTAAATTCTTAATTTTATGAACATTTCAAATATTCATCATGTAAAAATTCGCCACACACCCAAAGTTCACATGACATTTTTTCCTAATTAATTGGTCTCTTTGATTTCCACACTATTGGCAATGTGCGCAGCAATTTCTCTTGATGTAAAATTCAGCAAATCACAAACACATCGTGGATTGTTAGGGACGAAAGACATTCGGTGCTTCAGCTGTACTCAAGAGCTGTCGTTTGTGCCTACGCTCCAAATGGCAGCATGCCAGTGGACCAGAATCCGGGGACGGTGAATCGCGGACATTGACGGGATCCCACATGGAGTACCCCGACGCAGCCCTGTAGTATTTCATCGCACAGATGATTACCAGAATTTAATTTACATCTAAATTGTTAACTAGAATTCTATCTAGAATTAATAATTAGTCAATCATCTTTATTCTTGTTATGACTTTACATTAAGAGATTATTGTCGTTTCCCTTCATTGTTTAACATAAATTCATAAAACATTGAGAGTACATTATTAAAATATGATTCTGGTTTTAATAGTGAATATTTTTATAGTAGTGTAAGACATGCATTAGTGACATTGGTGGTTATTCCTCCAATTCTTCAGAGGTTATCAAGTTATAATGCCAGGAAAATTGAGGCATATGCGTTGAACTGTTTAAAACTGTTTTTACACTAGCATTGTTAAAGATAACAAAAACAAAATTTTACAAAGCTGTAAGGTATTTGCCATTTAACAAGTTTAATTAAAAAGTTGTAGGTTTAGCATTTTTAAAGCAAAATTCCTTTACATTTTAAAACGACGTACCTTGAGCGATAAATTCCAACTGACGCACACCTCCAACAATGAAACTGCTGCACTGAGCGCGGCAAGACTTCAAATTAAAAAAATAACGGTAAATAAGCGCAAACTAAAAAAAAAAAAAAAAAAAAAAAAAGCAGGTGACAGGTGTCAACCACCTGCCTGGAGCAGGGATAATATGGGACTATGTTGCCACGCCGCTCTCTACTGAAATTTCGCTGTACCTCAGCACTGAAAATAATATAGACATTATAAATGAAAATGTAGGTAGAGCTCTGCTCTTTTTTACACGGTGGTGTGTTTGTAGCTATCCTGCGAGTTTTTGTGCGAATAGAAAACAGATGTTTGGATAAGGTAAATGTTTTGATACAATGTAACTATTTTTGTAAATAACGTTCAAGAGAAGCCTTCTATTTTAACGATGATGAGCGAGTAATGTTTACATAATTAGCAAAAAGACACAATGCGAGTTAAATATGCAAAAAACTACCTTCTTTAAAAATGTAATGAATATAGAGAAGGTATGTTCTGCAACTCTTATATACTAAGTATAGGACGATTTTTTCGCTAGAGGCTCCAAACTATTGTCTCCAAAAATGTATGTTATTTACATATTAATTTTTACAAATTTATATACACATACCTTTAAATATACAAAGCAGTACCTGCTCATAATCCATACCATATGAGACACGCCATGCCGAGGTTGTTAAAAATCGGACGGGTGAGAGGTCTGAGGTTCTATTCCTGCCAGGACCGTCCAACCTGATTTGAGGTTTTATCTATGTTTTTCTCAGTCCTCGTAAATATCAAATGCCGGAGAGATATCCTAAACTTAGGCATGGAATTCTCCCTTCCCTGATATATTGTGTTAGCTTGTGTTTTATCCGTGTTTATCCCTCAACAATAAAAATATACCTAAACATTATTTTAAATAAACATTATGCTCTGATTTTCTTTGAATGTACTGGGTTTTTGTTGCCCATTTGCGCATATTTTGAGAGTCATATCCGCTCAGACGAAACCATGCTTTAAATTGGCATCTAAAATTAAGGGATTCTGAATAACAAACTTCTTTTAAACCATAAGCAAAACCAAGTGCGTTTTGTTACATTTAAATCTTTAACACATGGCCTATATTAAGCCTATAGTTTTGTAGTTTATGTTGTTTTTGACAAGTAATATATGGGATATTAGTCTCTTGGAAAATTTTTGGAATTATTTTGATACGCCCAATAATCGCTCCTTTACATCGTTTATTATTTCTTCAGGCACTTTGCGGCCTCCTGAATGTTGAGCGAGAAAGTCGACGTCTCAAAATTTTTACCATTTCTGGATGCAACATTTTTAGGTACGGTGGCACCGTAGCCCGATAGTTAGGCTGTTCGTCTTCTACAGAGACGGTCCAGGTTTGGTCCCAGCAGAAGTATGTGGAATTATGGCAGACGTTCTCCGGGTATTCCGCCTTTCCCTACCACTCGTTCCTTGTAGATGTCATCATCATTTCATACCTATCTTCACCTTATTTATCAACTAGCGTCATGAAGTCCGCCTATTTAAATTTAACACTGTCAGCTACTAACTAAAGCTTCGCATTATAATTTATAAATCCTGATGATTTATTGTTCTTTACGGATACATTTTGCAGAAGCAAAAGTTGCGTGGATTTCTTATAGCTTGCAAGTTTCACTGCACGACCCACTTGTTGCTACAGTGGGATACCTTTGTTTCGTACATCTTACAAAATAATACTTCACCGTTCGTAGAAGAAACATCTCAGATACAGTCAGTCTCAAATGACACGATTTAAATTACTTTATTTCAAGAATGGCTCAATGAAGTTACAGGAACAGAAACTAAACTTATCTCTCTGAAAATCTTTCACTAACTAAAAGCGTGATAGTAAAAGTAAATGTAAAGCATGCCGCGATTATGAGTAATAAGACGCCGACTTTCAACATGCACAGAGTCAAGGAACCTGGCGATGGAAGTATTTTTGTTTTCATTATTGTCGACATGATAACGGTTATAGTAAATAATTACATCTAGCTAAAATGAGTAATAATATTTTATTGATATAATATTTGCATAAACTAATCAGGCAATAACTTAAAAGGGGAAAAATTATCTAGCAATTGAAAAATAAAAATATGACAATATTCAAAACACATTTCACATTTATATAACCATAATTTCGTATTCAGGACTTTGCTACTTAAGAGCAAGAGACATGTCATAAAAATCTGACTCTGGTCATTAAAATTAAATTTAATTTGCATTTTTGTGTAATTTTTTGTAACACTTCAATATATCCTTTAACTTCAAGTTAATCATAACCTTGCAATAAAATGTTTCAAAATTAAGATTACTGATTAAAATTTTTCTGTCACTCTAAAACCGAAGTAAACGCAAAAAACTTATTTATTGTTTTTAGTCTAACGACCAGAAACCGGAAGTAGGCAAAACGCCTTTTCTGAGCGGGTGGGTATATTTAAGCGTCATGTAGAATTGAACATTTTCATACATTGGGATTGGTAGGGCCAGTTTTTTATTTTACCTGTTTTGGCTTCTATTGCCTATTTTAAGGTTTAAAACCTTTTTTTCCCCTTTAGCCTGTTTTGGATCGTTATGGATTTTTTTCTGCGTTCATTTTCCCATTTTAAAAAGACACAAAGCATTTCAATATATCGAGGTGGGAAAAGTTACAAAATTTAAATAGAATGTTCACCGCACAAAAATATCCATTGAGAATCTTATTATGAATTTTTTTCTTTTGAAGCACTCAAATCCTTTCTCCTCAACCCATTCACTTAAGCTCTTTAAACAGGAGAACCTTCATTAGTGATAGGAACGCATGGTTATCTCGGACATACTACTACCCGGAAATAAAGAGGATGAGGGAATTACTGTAGTTTTGAATAGTCCTGGCGAATGACCTTGTATCGATCTGCATGAGACAATTCTAGGAAATTTGTGGTGGGGGTAAATCCCCAGCTGCACAATTACAGCAAACAATTACAAGCGATAAAGACGAGAGGGGTACAGTTATGCAATAAACCGTCCCTATAATGTGTTTTACGGAAGTAAGAAAGATACTAACCCGATTCCATATAAACGCATGAACATAAAATGAACTCAACCAGAGAGCACTGAACATATTTTTCTCATTCGCCAAGACCATTCAAAACTACTTTACTTTATCTTGATCAACATTTCCATGATGTCCTAAAAGGTGAATGTTCTGTTTGTAGCTGAATGCTTCGGAAATAGCTTGTTTTACAAATGCTCCAATCACTTGAGTGGAGGCAGAAAAATCTTTTTCTATAATAAAAATGTTCTCTCTGACAAACGGCTAACTATAACAGTTGATAACTTGAAAAAACATCTTGTAGTTGCTTTTAACCAAAGAAAAGTAAGTTTAAGTACTTTATTTATGTGATAAAGAAATTAGTAATTATCTTATTACCTATTTCCATTAATGAGTAATATTACTCTTTGTTTTCACTTTTAATAAACGTCGATTTTAATTATGTTACTGCTTATTTTCGGTATTTTAAGTGCATTTTTGCCCGCCTATTTTATCCAAAAAATCCCTGAACTTCCGGACTCTGCCTATTATTGAATTGGCTTATTTACGGACGCTCTTTAACGTCTTAGGTCATCAGTGTCCCATTCAATTCAGAGCGTGAAGCGGCCTATAAATTTTGCTCAGAGGCCTCTTCTTTCAGGCTGGAGGTTCTTTTTCCTGTCGTAAATTTACGACACGGGACTCACGCTTTACTTCCCTTCCGAAGGAAGCCATACTTAGTATTTTATACCCGAAAAAATCCATCAACCCTGGCCGAGATAGAACCTACGATCTTCGGTCTATGAGGCAAGTATGGTTACCACTAGACCCTCAGGACCGAGAGCTCTCCTTATGATAAAATACGATGTAATTTTTTTCAAATCATTTGGTGAGGAACTTTTTGTTTGACGTTCACGTTTGAAAATTCACATAAGTATGTTCGTATTTTTGAGGGTTCGGCTGACTGGCGTTTCACAGCATAAAAAAGTTTGGTAACACTAGAAAATGTTTTAAGTAGCAGTATATTCTGAGTTATTATTTATAACCTGATCATTTTCGTTCAATTTATGAGTTTTACTGTAAAGTTCCAAAAATTTAATTTAGTTGTAAATAAATCTCATATATCACAACATTTTCATTTCCTCGTTAATTCCAACGGTAGAGTGACTGAGAAAGCGGTCGAGCAAAAAACCACTGGTTGAAGCCAATGACGGCGTTCTCATAACTAATGCAAGTTCTACCCCAGCCAAAATAAATGATCTGCGGAAACGCCCTTGGTGTAGATAATTTGTAAATTCTCTCGGTTTGGGAGGTGAGGCGACGGTTGTCACAAGAAAGGAGATAGTGTGCCGTGCATGAAACGTATGTATGTGTGTGCTGGTGCAGGAGTCAATTCTGACGCCCCCGGCCCTCCAGGCAACCATGACGACACGCCAGCTGCGCGGGTAGAATACGTAATCAGGAGAGGCGGAAGACAAACCCATAAGACAAGAGAAAATATGGCCCTCAGCCTTATTGACCGCTGCAGTGTGACTTTTGTTCAAAAGAGCAAATTTGTAGCAAGGAGGCTAAAGGAAGAGCCGCAACTTGAAATATGACTTGAGTTGTGCTTCTGGAGTTTTCGGGAACAGTTGCCAAAACTTGTGTCGTAATAACACGATTAAGGTAGAGCTAGTGTTACTTGCAGCCTCCCCTGCTTTCTTTTTGTTTACTTACTGTTTGTACGTGAGTTATGCTCTTGTGCGAGGAAGTAACTTGAGAGCAAGTTCGGTTAACAATAAGGTATAGTTGTAGAGTTTCAGCCGATTAGTGAAACGTTGTTTTCTTATCTGTTTTAGTACTCTTATTTGTTTTATGTAAGTTGCTACTTGTACACCGTGCACCGTCCTTATACGGCTTCTCAGATTTAGCGCTTGCCCATATTTCATTCCAGTGTCAATAGTCTCTTTTACAAGATTTGTGTTATATAGGACAGTCATGAAGTAAGGGACAAATGTGTAATGTAGAACAAAATAAATCCTCTTCTTATTTGGTGCTACAGCTCAGAGTGAGCTTTGGCCTGCCGCGGCGACCTCTGCTTCCTCTATCTTCGGTTTACTCTTCATTGATAGATGACAATATTGCAGGGGGGCATTTGATCAACATGCTGGCCCCCTGCCGGTCTCCTATCACGCGGCTTTCGTGATCGAAGAACGTCACCTCTCCATCAGGCAACTTCCCAATTGTCCTGACGAGGCTGCCCCGTTCCAGACCTCCTTATTTTAGAAAACATCTAAGTACCGGGACCCGAACCCGGACTTCCATGGAAACAGTCAGCAACGCTAACTATTACACCAAGGAAAGGGTCATAACAAAATTAAAATAACTGCAACAACATTTTATTATAGTAAGCATCATACTTTAAGGAATATCAAGGTCACTGCAGAAATGTACTGGTGTGAAGCATGAGTAAATTGAATCCGTACACTGCCGTATAGTGTTTCCTAGTATAGCGTCTCAAAGTTCTCGCTATGGGGGAGTCATTTCTTACATCATTTGCGCCTAAGTATTTTGTATGAATAGTTCCGGCGGACACGTCACATCAGTGCTAATCCCATGTATTTTTTTATTCCTAATGGTTGTCATTATCCTGGCACACATTGTTTAAACGGAATACTGGCAGCTGGAACTCAAATCCAGAATGAGTACAAGCAAAGACAGAGGCTTATAGGAAGAGTAAGGAAAGAGAGAGAAAAAATAACAAAAGAGCCCCTCAAAATTTGACCTCTGGTCCTCGCCCCGAGGGGTGGGCAACAGGAAGTATGGGAGTACCTGTTTGAATGAGGTACGGTAAGAACTTGTGCCCGGTACCGCTACGGTAGCTGAGAAGAAGCAGAAGAGGCAAAGGTCTGGTCCTCCAGGTTGGGGTTAGGCAGAGAGCTGGCTACTCGCTCTTATAACACTGAGCTGTCCTAAAATTGGCAACTGGATGGATAAGCATATATTGACTTTGGTTACGTAAAAGGACTTTGATATTTAGTACCTGGAACATCCGAGAGGTGGGAAAATATAAGGGTAGTTCAAAAAATAATGCCCCATTTTTTCTCACAAGATATTCGTTTAAAACAGTTGAACTTTGGTGACATAAATCAATATTTTATCTGCACATTCCACGCCAGCGTGGAACAAAGACATGTAATTCTTGCCGGTATCAGCTCTTGTCCTGTGCTTAGCCATTTCTTCATTACATCAACTATACTGTCATCATCCTCAAAATGATCTGTAAGAACCCCAAAGAGATGGAAGTCCGAAGGTGCCACAACCGAGACACATTTTCAGTATTGGCTTTTTTCGTGTTTCGTGACCTTAAAGTGAGAACGTTTGTAGCATAATTTGTGTTTAGTTAGGTACACTCTGAGTGTGCTATTTTATATTCTGTATTCAGTTGGTTGAATACATGTTTGCTCTGATAGTAAATTTTAACTTTGTTAAGCAGCTTGGATGTTAATGCATCAGTTATCCGTTTGTGATTAAATAGGGCATTTATGCTGTCAACTCATCTGTGTGGGCAAACATGAAGTTGCTATTCTTGGAATGGGGAATGGTTAAATACCATTCTGTAATTTTTACTCAATATTTTCCCATTATTAAATAACTTTTTGAGAGTATATACTCTGAATTTACCAAACCAAATATTATAATATATATGCCTATTCTTTGTTTATGCTTATGCGACGAGTGGCAAATTATGGTTATTTATATAGTATTGGCTGAGACACGGAATGTCGAAATTAACGAGAAACCTAATTTATGCTAAATACAACACGAAAATAAATCTATAATATTATTCTAAACACTTTTCATGTTTAAAATAATTGTAATTATTATAATGTAAAATTATATTAAATTATGTATTAAAATGATATTTTAATGTTCCATGAGATATCTTTTTAAATCTGCTTTATATACTCGTAAGTTTAATCGTCCATTCATTTTCTTGCAAACACATCACAATTGAAAGTAATTATTGACGTTTTACTGAATTTTTATCAAAAGCCTAGTAAGATACCGCGCCGTTTTTCTGCAATAGACAATTACGTTTAAATAGAGATAAAGCAGATGTAAATGAAAAGTTACCAGCCTATTATTTGATTGGTGGTCCTGTGTAAATTAAATTACGATTAACAAGATTTAAGAATTAGTTATAAAAATAATAATTTATAGCAAATGGCATTCACTATTAACATAAAACTATTAATTCATTCCATATTAGTGCAATAAACCAAAAATATCAAAAAGCTAAATTTTAAACTTATATCGGCTGCATCCCGGTCCTTCTGTTGAGATCCAGGTTCCACAAAATTCCGGAAGAGGGCAGACATAATCAGCTGGAGTGTATATAAGGATAACTAATGACTAACCAAAATTCCATGCAACTGCTTTCCTTATCCCTGAGAGATTTTAAAAATCACTACTGCACTTCCTTAAAGCAAATGCATTCCATTACCTGCTGATATGCACTTTTTATATGTTTATATGTTATACTTAAATAGGATTAACCCTAAACAAGTATCATCAGAAACTTAATAACTAAATGCACTTATAAAAACGACTCTGTTATATAATAGTTCATTTTTAATTAGACTACCATAGAACAGAGTGCCCTTAAGAGACCTTTTATAACAAACCATTTTTATTGCTTGTGCAAAGAGCTGCTAAATTATTAAAGTTAAAACCATGTAATATAGCTGTGCTATACGTGAATACAAATTTGCTCCCTTATTATTGAAAATTAAGCGACAGAGAACTGATTTTGATTTATTTCAACAAAACTCTGCCACAGCTCATACAATGAATATTTTGACGAGAGAAATTGAACGAGTTTTTCAGAACGATAACTTATTTGTCATGATTAGTGGTCCCTTTGGTATTGCCGACCTAACACTTTATGATTTTTATCCCTGGGTAATTGAAAATACACCATGTACAAGAGAAACTCACATACCCTGGGAGAATTGAGACAAAATATCCGCCAAGAAATAGCCAATATTACTCAACGTGAACCACAGCAAGTGATGGATATTTTTTTAAGGGTGCCAAAAATATATGAGCATCGACTGCGGCCAGTTTCAACATCTCTTTTCATAACTTTCGGTAAGCAAAGCCTTTTAAAATGAAAATTATGTCAACACCCTATGCTACGGACAGCCTATAGGCAAAATACCGTAAGTTTGTTCATAGTTTATTGGATCGCTCTGTACATCACTCCGCAAACTTGGTAGCCATAATTAACGGTAACATGGGTTTATCCTTCGCCAGTAAATGCAGTTGTGTTTGTTAACAAAGCCCGAAATCAAATGCGGTCTCGTATGTTGTTACAGGACCATCTTCCAGCAAACCGCCACGGGTGCCCGAGGTCATTAAGGCGCAGACTTGTGAGCGGGAGGCCTGGGGTTCGATTCTCACCAGGATTGTTCTCCTTGACTGAGTTTTTTTCCAGGTTTTCCTCAGTCCTCATAAATGGCAAATGCCGGGGAGGTACCCTAAACTTACACCTGAAAAAAAAACCTTTCTCAATTTATCATTTCATTTTATGTATCATCACTGTGCACCACCTATAGTGCCTATGGTGAAAATGGGGGTTAAACACCTTTAAAAAAATCTTGCAGCATCTGCAGTCAGGTTTTAGCAAATTGAAGACGTTTATTGAAATCATCTTCGTTTAGCTTAGGTCAATAAAGACAGCTTCATATTAAGCATGGTTTTTTTAAAAACTGGTTCGCTTGGTACTAAGGTGGCGGATGGCCCACGTTGTGACTTCAATTTCTGATACGTATGGACTCATTCCTCAGCCACACAGTTTTCATTCTGTTGTGTTCTTGTTTAAGACAAAGGACACCTCTGGTTCCATCGAAAGCTTGTATTTAGGGATTCGTACAGGTCCGTCATTTGGGGGCTAACCTCAGAATCATTTTTGACGCAGAATATAACTGAACACATTCCATTTATTTCTTTACAGTCTTCCAAAATTTTCTCTAACAAGGTACGTGTAATGTCAAATGGATAGATGCACGCACATGTTGTGCGTTCTGTGTTACTCCGTGCTTTCTTTTTGTTTAAATTGTGTTATAATTGCTTAATTTAGTTAGTTATGTCACCACATAAATATAGTTTAGAAGAACGGGTTGTTGCAGAAAAGTGGTATGGAGATTTGAAAGAAAATATCCTGGCAGTTATGTTCCAGGTGGAGAAACTGTTGGCCAACTTGTTAATAGTCACGAAAGACAGGAAACTTGTTCTTACCGAAGAAAAGTTTGATGAAATACAGGAATTTCCTATGCAGATTCCGGCAATATATTGCCTCTGAGGGGCATCATATTCAACATCTCTTGTAACATAGGTTAGTGATTATTATTATTATTATTATTATTATTATTATTATTAGTTTCAAATGCAGTATCATTTTATATTTTTAGCCCAATATAAATATATAAATGCTATGGAGGGAGGAACGAATAAAGTGAGTAAGACACCGGGCGACGAGGATCCACTGGCAGCGAGCAAGGATGTGGACATCGTTCTTAACATTGTTTCCAGATAGAACGCTCGGTATTTGAACCCGGCATCTACCGAATGCGAGTCCTAAGGTTACCACCTAAACCACATTGTTTGTCAATGTTGACATTGCTCTTATTCTAACGTTTACGTTCTAAAACAAAACTCTCATGGGTTTCTTGTTGTTTAAATGAAATGTTTATTATTGAAGTGAGAAACATTTTATTTGAATAAAATTGTGTATTTCATTACACCGTGAAAAATGTAATACATGCAATCACAGTTCTTGTGCAACTGGTGTATACTGTTGGAAATTGTGAAATGATGAATCGGTTTATTTATGGACGCTCTTTAACATCTCAGATCATTAGGTCCCATTCAATTCAGGGCAATTTTGCTCAGAGGCCTCTTTTTTAGGCTTGATTTTCTTTTACATGCCGTAAGTCTACGACACGGGACTCACGGCTTTACTTCCCTTGCGAAAGAAGCCATACTTACGATTTTTACGTTGATCCTGGCCGGGATTGAACCCGTAATCTTGGGTTTAAGAGGCTGGTACTGAAAAATAGACTTTTTTTTTAATTATTTCAAATTATACGTGGATTGTTTAAAAAGTGACATCTATTTCTTTTCTAGTTACCACTACACCACCAGAACCGACATGTGAGATGAGTGAATGTTTAGAGTGTGAGTGGAAGAAACACAAATGTCCACGAGTGTTCAGGATGATGATTATGCACGTGTTACATACAACGTTTTATGCAATTTATAATTGAAATATTTTTAAAAAGTATTAAAATGTTCAAAATGTGATGTTATGACGTAGTAGGCATGATGTATTGTGTTGCCTGGATTCTTAGTACTCGTTTCTATGGCGATGTTATTTTGTTTTTATTTTGAAGAATTCAATGGAAATGGATGCTAATTCCGCAATGTTTGACATTGAAAATATGGACATCATTCCAGAAGAAAGTATAAAGAAAACTGAGATAGCTGAGGGTTGTTAATTCCTCAAAAATCGAAAAGTGTATGTGACCAGAAATATGATCAGTTCTCTAGATTAAGAAAAGGAGAAACATGTTAGTTCAACAAATGAAAAAAATCTTGTTGGCATATTTTTCAGAGTTGGTAAATATATAATATAAACTTTGTTGATTATTAATTTGGTAAGTAATTTAGCATTTAGTTTCTTAGACTTGTTTATTTTTTCCAGTCGAGGATTTGTATGCCTTTGACGCTCTGGTGTGTGTATTCGAAAGTAAAATGAATTTAGTAAGGTTAATGAAGTTTTCTGTTAGCACAATATAGATTACTGATGGTTCAACTTTAGCGTTTTGAAATGAAAAAAAAAAATTGTAATGTTTCTAAGATAACGAAAGTTAATTTATGATTAATAACTTACATTGTTGTGGTTTCAAAACATTTGTAACATGATTCTCTGTTTGAATGTTGGTATGCATGCTACGGCGACAATTTTAGCTTTTTCTTACAGGTACTTTGTTTGAAATTGTGTTATGAAGGCGTTGATGACTTCATGGATTGCTGGTTGCTAGGTAACCTTTTCTGGCACCAGTGCTAGAATAGGTTAATTTTACACGATTTACAGCAACATAAGAAATTTATTTTAATGCTGGGGACAAATATCAATTGGGCAATATCTTTAATATTACTCTAAAATAGTATGGTATAATTTCATAGTTTAGTTATTTTGTAAAAAATTTATTGTAATTTATTTGACCTTTTAGCGCTTTAAATAATCAAAATTTGAGCACAAACAATATACAATATAAATTAGTGACAATGTAATTAAGCCACTGTTAATATCTAATTGAATAATATAAAACACAAAGGAATAAACATTTGCAGTAGTGTGTTCTTTTTTTAAAGTTGTTTCATCGATTCGTATCGCGGACCAGTACCCATTCCATTGTTCTCTACAAATGTGAAGTACTTAAATACCTCTCTAAGTATATTGTACATAATAATTAGCTTATTTTGTCTAGTGTACTCTTTGCTAGATACATCTGTAATTTTACGGAATTTTGTTGAGTTCATAAGTGCTTTTTCTCCCAGGGTTTCAATCAAAAAAGAGTACACACACAATAGCAATTGGTTGTAGGTATTATTTTGTTTGTCTGTGCCACTGTACCGTTGATAACAAAGTTTTTGTTTGGAAAAGTTACGCATCGGTGGAAGTGGAAGAATTGAGCGTTTGATTTTAATGCAAAATATTGCTGTGGCTCGTCATCTTTCAATTATTTTCCATCCCCCAATCAGCAAAACTCCGCAGCAATTCCCACTAAGCCAAAAGGGACATATGACAGCAATAAATTGCTAAATTCGGAACATTAATTACATATTGCAGTTCAAAGTTAAAAATCAATTATTCACGTTAAACTCCATTAGATAACTACTAAAAGAGGCCAAACGCGCGTTTGTACATAGGCATTACAATATATAAACAAAAACGGTAAATAAAAAGCCTACACATGTGTAACAGGAATTGCCACAAGCTATATTTTGCAGCTTTTAGATTCATATCACGAAATGGGTTGTAAGCGCGTTTTAGAGCGTTTGAAAAACATTCCGATTTCAAGAGCTTTCGGCATATATGAGAAGTATGTCATTACGCATGATGAAAATTTTCTGTTGGAAGTGAAAAGTTAACTTTTAGAATCACTACTATTTAGTATATTATTGTTATTTATTTATTTTTGTATAAATAGTGCATGAAATCGACTAATCACTACGAAATATAAGGTGGCGTGCGGGTACAAAATTTAATTAAGCGGTAATTAATTGTATTTCTGTACAGATGTTTAAAAAATATGGTTAAAAAACTATCGGTGAAAAATACAAGCTAAAAGAAGCAAAAAGTAAGCATGAGTCCACAAACTAACCGTTAATGAAATAATGACATTAATTTGGTTGGTTGGAGTCGCCACTGAAGCCCATGGATATGGACTACATGAGGGCCGATTCCAACAAAAGTTGTGATACTTTCATTTCATTTATCAATAAAGAGACCGTAAAATTCATAACTTTGACTTCACAGCGCGAAATGTGGTTGAGCATACACAAAGGAACTTGTCTGAATAACATAATGTTTGTGCTAATTTACTGTACTGATGAACATCAAGTGGAAACTTTTACAGCAGGTGCTCAAAATGCTGACTATGCCTTGAATGCAACTCTGTAAATACCTGCCAATGAGCTCAGGCAAACCTGACTCATTATTCAATGTTGGAAGGTATCTACAATCCGACGCTGCAATTCTTCAGGTGTGGTAATGTCCGTTGTATAAATTAGTCTTTTGCGTAATACCATACACAAAAATCCAATGGTTTTAAATCCGATGATCTGGCAAGCCATGGTACAGGTCCTCTGTCCAATCACCGTTACATTGCCGTACATGTCGGCGTATTCTACATTACTGTATTTCCTTTCCATGTATACACTTCTTTTCATAAATTCACGAAGGCTCATAGCTTTTATTTGCAAGATACATAGATCGAATGTTTATTACTAAGGCTTAAGTAATGAGGGGAAGATTAGGGGTAGAGTGCGACATGTGTTCTTACTATATTAATTTATTTGTTGTAACATTATTCCACTTATTGGAAATATTTTACAGCTATGTATAGCGAAATATTAGCTCTTACGTAATCATTGTTTTCCTCTGAATACCTCTTTCTAAAATAAATGCGTCAGTCCTACTGGTCTAGCAGTAATCATATTTGTTTCGTATATCCAAGGTCGCGGGTTCAAATCTGGCCAGAGTTGATGAATTTTTTCGGGTGTAAAATGTATGGCTTCTTTCAGAAGAAAAGTAATAATAGTAATAATGTGTATTTATTATTCGACATTTACTAACATTTGTACAACATCGTGGACAAGGGTGTTTTCCCCTTACATGATATTCACTACATAGATACTTATAAGCAAATACTTAATGGTTGTTATCTTAAATATACAGGTGCACACACATAAGTATACACACACACACACACACACACACACACACACTTGCTCGTTCACGCGCGCGCGCGCACACCCACATACACATTCAGACTCAAAATAAAGCGCTTCTAATGCCACACACTTTGCTAATAGAAAAGAACCAAGCTTTGGTTTGGTCAGTTGTCTTCTTGTGCAAACAGATCCCAACATGCTAATGTATCGAATTAAACTTAGTTCCAAGCGCAATTAACTTCCATTGTTCGATACCTGGATAGTCCATTATAATGCGCTGCCAGTTTTCTCTCTATCCACATAAGGCATAGATTCTCTAACCAGTCTCTCTGTCATTTTAGTCTCCTTTCATGCCCCCAGTCTAATCCACGCTACACCCGATATATTTGGAGAACTCGGAAGGGAAGACCTGAATTGAATGGAATGCTCATGACCTGAGATGATAAAGAACGTCTTTAAATAAACCAAATTAATAAAAAATATAAATGTTACCGAGTCGGCAATTCAATATATATATGGTTTTATTTGTTATTCTTTGTATCGTAATTTATTTTCGTTGTAGTAACAGCATTGTAGTTTTGAACCAAAAAAAAAGTTTTTTTTTTAAATATTTTACTTTTAAGCAAAAAACAATTTATGCATATTTACAGCAAAATTGAGAATTTGTTATGAAAAATTGCAATACGCGCAGTTATTTACCTGGAGGGAAAAATATGAAATAGTTTTAAACTAATGAAGCCTAAAGCCTGAGTATAAAGTAAATTTCAATGCGTTATTTATTGAATTTCAATTGCACTAAAAGTAATACTCTTAAATTTCAGCGAACCAGGAAGCACTGTGTATGAAACACATAAAAGTATACATAATATGTAACTATGGTAATATAATAATTTGCTACTCTTAAATCCCTTCATTCCACATAAAAACTGAACACTGAAGGAGAAAGATATCGCCTTACAAAACCTCCGAGAAATCCAGTGCTTTTAACTTGAGAGTGGAGTGTGATTGCGAAGTTGCATGTCGACTTCTACAGCACCTTCTTAGATCAACGCAGGTTTATAAATACCTTAAATTATAGTAGCCAAGTTTGGCTCTGTAGCTGAGCAGAAAATAGCACACACGTGACCGCGATCTAGAAGGCAGATAACGTGTAATGAACGTGTCACGAAGGTAGACACACATTTCCTAGTGTTTATTATGTTCGCAAACCACGTTAGAGGCAATAGTTTTATCTCTGTCCCAAGGCGAGCTATGACCTGAAGTATTTTCAAGAATACCATTTAAAAGTGTTAATTCTTAAAAATAACGCAAAACCTATTAAAAGTGGCCTTAAACATTCTTAGAAACAGAGTTACACACGTTTGATCTATGGGGATAGGGACTAACTCATTTTAAAGTTTATTTTTCGTTTTTCCATTAATTGTGATTAAATGGAAATAGATGCGGTTGAATGGAATTATGTGTGAACATTTCTAACCGAAATTTATTTTTTTCCTTTACCTTCATTAGGAGGATAAAGGAACCATGCAAGTGACACAATTCCTTTCTACCCCGTAAGGTATGAACTATATTTAGCGCTACCTATGGAAAGCGTTGACCGCCATCAAATTTATGTTTGTACCGCGAAGTTATTTGAGCTACGGACCGCCTGTGAGCGCCGTTACTTTCCTTATTGCAGACTCCATACCGGAAAAATCAGTACTTTAATTTTTACTGAAAGCACAACATTAAACTGTGTTGATGATGATGATGATGATAATAATAATAATAATAATAATAATAATCACCAACGTATGTTATAAGATATGTGAAAATGATGCCCCTCAGTGATAATACATTGCCGGCATCTGCATAGGAAATTCCTGCATTTCATCTAGCTTTTCTTCAGTAAGAACACGGCGATTCGGAACGCGTTTCTTGTCAATGAGAAATCCTGTCTCTTGTAACTTTTTAACAAGTTGGGAATAGTTTCTCTACTAGAACATGATTGCCAGGATATTTTCTTGCGAATCGTCTTACCACTCCTAGGTAAGAATCCTTCTTCATAATTTATCGTACACAAAAACCCGTTCTTTAAGGCTGTATAGAACGATTCAAAAGTTGTGAGCCATGGGACTACTCCTTTATTAGTATATGTACCGAAAAAGAAAAGAGGGGGAGATTGCTAGAAATACATTGTTTTAAAGCATATGCTTGAATGTTGCAACATAAGACACCCCATTTAGCTAATTATAGCAATTATGGAAAAAGGGTACCGTTAATAGTCGGTTTGAAAACACAAATACCTTAACAAAAACTTGACACTCAGACACTCACAATGGCAAACAGAAACATTTAATCACTTGAAATGTCATGTCCTGTAATTGCCCCGCTTGCATACAAATTCGTTGTCATCCTGTGAACGACCCACCCAAATACGGTTAACGCAGAAATACACATTTTCAACAATTGCTTCTTCTTTCCTTTTTGGTACCTACACTAATAACGAGTTGCCCTATTGCGCGCGACTTCTGAATCGTCCTGTATATAAGTAGTGGTATAACCAACAAAGGACAAATAACGCAAAATATAGTGCAATGTAGTATCACACAAACCACAAGCACTCGCTGACAAAGCCATCTTCAAACTATCTACAAGCTGCTACCTGAACATGCATTATACTGACTGTAACAATAAGATACGGCAAACTTTCAGAACACATTCCTCACACGTAGAAGAAGATAATATGTTATATGAACATGGACCCAGAAACGTTTTATTAGAACTCATTTTCTACAGCTCTTTATAAACTCTTTCTTGCCTGAAATGTTCAAAATGCCTTCTTGGTGACGTGTGGTTAAGTTTTAATTTTTTAGGTTCACCGTCATGTGTTTTATGCGAAGGTAATGTTGACATCGACTCACTTCGCTTCATTGGCATTTGTGGGGGCATTTGAAAGCGGTTGTATATCGAACCCGTGCACAAGACGCAGAGTCATCGTGCCCGTATTGTTGAAGGCTGCCAAACAAATACGCAAATATCCAGGGACACATCAGCGAATCCGACGGCGGGTTGATGCATGTATCAGTGATAGAGAAGGCATTTTGAACATTTCATGTATGAAAGAGTTTCATGCCGCATGCTGGTACGTTCTCTTCCTGTGTGTTTTCTATGATTAATGTGCCATGAAGAGTTGTAGAAAATGAGTTCTAACATGGAAATAAAGCGGAACCATGTTCATGTAACATTTTTTTCTTCTTCTACGTGTGAGGAATGTGTCGTGAAAGTTTGGCCATACTTACTGTTACACCCTTGACGACTGCCTTCTTCCCGTACGCAGCCGGGATCTGCCGCCCATAACTTATATAACCTCACTTTAGGTAAATGTGAAGAAATGGAGGCCAAAATAAAATTATTTCATATTCTTGACAGCAGCAAGAGAGACCACAAATAAGTCATGGTATACACCAGTGTAGGAGCAGGAGATTTTGTACTTCCCTGAAGCAAGCTGAACAAAACAGAGAAAGTCACAAGGCTGTTTTAGTATCATGTCCAGAGAGTGTACTACTTTTCTCAATTATGAAAGGAAGGGAAGCAGAAGGCCATAGCTGCCCGCGTCTTCACTGTGAAATGCTGTAGATGACTTCTAAAAATTCCGTAGCATGAATAGGAAAATCCGAAAATTTTGCTTAAAATCGTGAAAAACTGTTTAAGACAGGAATAATATGAAAGTTGTAAAGGTGAGATTAATTGCATTAAATTCTGCTTTACTAACGAATAACGTGTAAAGTATTCTCGACTCTGTTCATGCTGATTTATTTCAATATAACTACTCAAATAGTCATATTGGCAAGCTTTACACACAGTACTAGCTGCTCTTCTTGCTTTGTCACTTTAGTATTTTTCCGAGCTGGAATTGTATTTCTTTTATTGTTGCCTTTTGTCTTCCTCCATATGCCAGCGGAACCCCCTTCCCTTGAAAGGGGTTCGAGCTTCTCAGAAGGGCCTGTTCCATACCAGAGGTATACCACGCGTGTAGAAAATTGAGACTAAGTATCTGAGGGTATATTTGTGCAAATTTGTCCTTGGGAACATGAAGAGGCGAATTGGTCCTTCAGGGCGGGGATTTACAAGTTGCGGGGAAAAAAATTGTTACACTACCCTTAGCGAAGCCTCGGAATAGACGAATTGAAGATAGACGGCCCCAGGCAAAGGCAATGGGAATTGATTTGGTACGTGGTTAAAACTGAGCAATAATTACATTAGTTAGTTTCATTAATTCGGCGAAGTGAGGGTTGTATAGCGACGGAGGGGAAAAAATTAAAGGAGACAAAGGCCTAGTATGGAGTTAAACTTTTTAACTAGAGATCTTTTTTTCACTTATTATTACGTTGATAATTAATATTTATAAAAATATTGGAAATTAGACAGCATTTTTGCAAAAAGAAAAATAAACTAATTCATTTATACAATGATACATTGTGTAATTTTAGAAACGGGGTAAATAAATACATTGTAAATAATATAGGCCCATACACCCTAAATGATTTGAGCCAGTTACATATTATGTAAATATGTAGCGTTAGAAGGCTTGCTTGGTTAAATACTCCGTCTCCGTGTGCTGTTGCATCTAAATAGTAAAACTGGTTATTGCACACACTGATTGTTATTATCAAATCTCTGGTACTGGATGGAAGCTCAGCTCAATCTGTACGGAGCCTCAGCAGTAACCAGTTTTACAATTAACATCCGGAAACCGAGAATTTAACCATGGACACGAACCGCGGATGCTTACGTCTTCACAAACGAGCATTTGCTTATCTATTCATATATCTAAGCCTATTAATTGACTGAATTCTTCTTTTAGTCCCCTCAGAGTGGTATTTTTCCTCTCAATTTTCGGGCAGTAAAATGAATAAAATAATATATATGGTAAATAAGAAACAATTCGGTAACGGTATTATTTACAAAATTATATCATGCTGTACTCAAAGGTAGCAAAAGTACAAAAACTTGATGAATAGTAATAACTGATTACATTTTCACAAGAAAAAAATAATAATTGAGTTTGAGGTTTGGGTATTATAATATTACATTACAGGCAGTGAGTACAACATAATCTGTAATAAGATAAAAGTTAGGCAAGTTTGAGTGCGCTGTGCTGTTTGTTTCCTTTACCCTGTCGGGTTTTTGCTTAATTCCTGACGTTTCAAAAAACAATTCCTGCAATTAAAACAAAGTTTAATAACTGCGAAATACAAATCATACTTTCTAGATCGATATTTCTCAGCCTTTTCCAAACCTGGGACTCACATTTAAGGACATTAAGCTTCACCGGATCCGTAAGTTAAATTAGTACACTGTACTCAAAAAACGAAATATGTTATTCTAAAACTGTATTTTTCTATTTAAGAACACGCTGAAATTTTATTAAAATATTTTCTATTTACCAAACCAGTGTGATGGTTGTGTCGGCCGTTGTGTGTGTTGGAGAGCTCGAAGATGAAAAAGGAATGTGATTGTGTGCTTCATTCTCATTTTCATTGTCCCTGATTTAAGCCACATATTCATCGATATAAACTTAAAACTGAAATTTACTCATTATCGATCGAAGGCCATATAAATACTGTGTATCAATAATGGGATAGTTTTGCTTTGTTGCGTAAATAATTTTACACAACATGAGTATTCAAATGAGGCGGTTTAGAATTTAGTTCTGAATTTAAATTAATTGGTGGATTATGAATTCTATAAGAGACAATTAAACAACAATTATTATTTAAGTGCGCATATTTTCGTTCCAGACAAAGACAGAGTGGCGGGCGAGTGGAAGAAACTGATAATGGTTGCGATTAGTTATTGTGCTTATTACTGAATCAAAACGATTGTTAAACATTATATTATAAGCGTAAAGAAATAGAAGTCAAAGTAAATTTTTAAAGAGAAATAGATTTCTGACTTTTTTATTGCATTTCTATGCTACAATATACATTTTTGTGGGCCCGTCGGGAACATTGAAACTTTCCAAACACCCACTATCTTTATATGTTATTTTATCTTATATAACTTTCATCTCTCCATTGCATGCAAATACATCATCATCATTCCATTATTCCTTTCATTCACAGTTTCTTTGGTTTTATCTTTTTTTCTTTTTCTTTTTTCTCGTGCAAAACTAATGTAAAATCTTTAGTAGCATGTTTTCATTCATTATCTTGTAGCTTTATATTTGGTTCAGAAGACAAGTTTACAATAAATAAATTAATGGTAGGGTTGAAAAGTTAATGGCCTTACCAGTTTGAAAACTTTAAGCATCTATCAGCTTCAACCATAGATCAGCATCTTTAGCTGCAGGCATTCGTTTGACTAACATATGCCACACAAGCTGCTGTGATGTTAAAAATCGAATATCGTGATTCAACTAAAGTTCTTCACCAAAGGGCTTTCTCGAAGTACTTTCAAACAACCATTTATGGGGAGGTTTTCCCTTCATATTCCAAGGAAGGTAAAGGATAAATGGTTTCACTTAGGAAGAGAGAGCAACAAAGATGATCAGAAGAAGAATCACGAAAGAAATCTTCCCTCTTGTTGAGGAGAAATTACTTACCGACATGTGACTGGAGCTAAAAGAAACCTCAGCAAGGCAGGAAGCGTTTCCCTAGTTAAGAAGAAGGGTTGTGTAACTTGTCTCCCCAAGTTTTTACACATTTCCCAAATTAATTAGAAATATGGAGTCCTTAATTTTATAAAATAAGTTAAGCAGCACTTTTATAGAGCCCAACCAAAGAGTCATACAAGGGTATAGTTTTTACCGGCACACTTTAATCTTTACATGAAAAAAACGCTTCAAGAATGGAAACAAGAGACAATACAAAGTGTCTATTTAGGAAATAATATTTATCTCATAACATTATTATAAGCAGGCGACCAGGTTATTTGAACAAAAGATGAATTGCAATTGAAAAATGGTAAACTCGGTCAGATCTGCGCTAATTACAACTTTGAAATTTCAGCTGTAAAAGTCAAGATTTTCAAGGAAAAAAATAAGATAAAATGATTATAAACACACTATATTAGATCAGGTAAATAATTGTAATTAGCTAGTCTATAACGTCTCTTTTCTTAAAGATTGAGATATAGATAGCAAAATTCATAAATTAAGTCAAACATGTAAAAATGAAAATGGACTAAAGAAACACAAAAGTCTACAAAGCTTTAATAGTAATTACTTTTGTCTGTGGTTCAGAATCTTGAATATTAAATAAACTTGATCGCAGCAGCCAAAATGATATTTGTTTGTTCAGTAAAATACTATAAAGAGTGGATAGCATCCCAAATGAAACTACAATGCAAGACCCAAACAAACATTTAAAACTAGTAAGAATATATACAAACAAAATAAAATGAAACAAAACTGATTTCCCAAACAAATATTTTCTAATCGATCCATTGGTAGAAAAGATGTTGGCTCATGCAGAAAAAGATGGAATTGGTATCGAAACAAGTTTTAATGCGTAATCCATGTTTGTATATGATAATGGTGGAATTCTTTAGACATTTTTGCTATATCATAACCCTCCTTCCAGAAGTGGGCAACCCATACCTTGCCCTTGGTACTTTTGACCCTGTAACAGAAACAGAAAAAGCGGAAAATTCCTGGAATGTAAATATATATTTTAACTAAATGACCAGAGAAAACAAAATAAATAAATACATAAATAAAATGCCTAATCGTCCCAACGGGAATTAAGCTTGGGACTTTCCGAATACCAATCTCAAGCATTACCGCCGACCCCCTTCTCTCAGTATTTCTTTTTCTTTTTCTTCACAAAACGTGAACTGTTCCATTTTTTAAATGGTGTTTAACGCCCGTTTTAACTTCTGAGACACCACAGGCGGTGAACTGTTCCAAACGGTTAATTTTATCACCAGGTGTCAACTATATTGCAAGTTCGTCGACCCTGTCTATCTACCGCAGCGGTCAGCCAGAGCCCTTTCTTCGGCAGCAGCCGTGACATACACTTTGTAGTACTCTGCGATCAGTTTTGTCTTCCTCCGGAGTGTTTTGCCAATGAGCGAGCACACCGCTCGTTACCTGTTAGCCGGCCAGTTGGGTTTAGTAATTAGTGGGAGGATAAAACAATAAAACAAACAACCATACAACAATACACAAACCAATTTATGATACTCATTACTTACCAAATTATTAAATGAAGTGTTGAAACTCCCAGCCTTCATTCTCCATACCCATTTTTTTCATCTCTTTAGGAAATTATTCATCACTTGCTGTAGTTCATTTTTAGAAATCCGAGCAATTTTCTGATGAATGTTCTCTCTAAGTTCTTTTATGGTATCCATTCGGGTTCGTATTGGACACGACATTTTTTAATTTGCCCTAGAGATAATAATCACAGGCTATTAAATCGGGGGAGTGAGAGAGCCACAAATCCCTACTAATAAATCTGTCTTTTAGAAACGCATTATGAATTGTGCTCTCGTGGAATTATTCCCATTATGGCAGAGTCCTGTTGAAAAAATGCATGATCACGTTCCTTGCCGGTTAGTATTGTGAAAATGGGGTTAGTAAGGTATTCATATAAGTAACAGAGTTAACTTTATGCTAAAAAAATAAATAAATTTGGTCATATAATTGTTTTACCACTGATTTAACACATATGAATCGTACACAAAAACACGCTGTGCCTTTGTAAACACACGAGACATAATGCCCTTTATGTATACTGTCGAATTAAGAAACGAACAACACACCCGGGAACAGCTGCATAACAACTGCGACAGTCAGCAAGATCAACAAGTAAGCAAACAGGCTTGCTACTCCCTCCACTGCGCGGAAACGAGTGGGAGCTCGCTCATAACCCCGCGCCACAGGGGGGAGCATTATTAATCGCACTGTAGAATAAGTGATCCCTGTGGTTGCTTGGAAAACGAAGGCTTAGGTAGTATAAATGCGTACGTAAGTCATAACATTCAATAGGTTGTTGCTGATTCGGCTCATTCCGTTTAATGACGCAAATAGGGAGGGAATCTCCGTCATTATAAGCACTGGCAAACTTTCTGGAAGTTCTAATACCATAGGCGATGAAACACTTTTGGGTCATCTGTAGAAAAGGCGTCCCCTTATAACGCAGTTGGGATAGTCTCATTCACATGCACATAGGAAAACGCGGTGTTCTGAAACTACTTTAGAGGTGGACTACAGTTTCCATTTCCTGACTCAAAAGGCTACCGGTTTAAAGTCCTATGCAACTACTCAATTCATTTTGTGGGACAAAGCAACGCTTCTGAGAGGCGAAAACTGTTTGCTCCTCATCTGGCTTATCTCACAAGAGCATCTACTCTCTGCGCCTGCTAAGGAAAGCTTCAATTATTTTAAAATCCGATTTGCAGATGGAGTGCGAGATGAAAACATCAGAAAGAGGCTTAGCAAACCTCCAATTCGCTTTTGTAGGTTGTGTAGAATGATTCTAATAGTGAATTCGGCGAAGAAAGACTTGATAGAAAATAAGGCGTTCAAAAGATTTTATAGAAGGTGTAGATTTTTTCAGAAAGAAAGGTCTTTAAAAGAAGTAATTTTGTTTTAAAAACGCGTAATATGCAAAGTGCTCTCTTCCTAGTTCCAGAAAATTTATGCCAATGTTGCCTTCCCTCTTTGTCAAGAAGTCATTTGACGGGGGCAGAGGATTCAGCAGTCCTTGGAACTCTTGGGCTACGGAAATCATTACTTTCATTTGTAAACGCAGTCAGAAATGACTTGATGAACAGGAGTTTTAAGCCAGGAAATTACCTGAGTAATGTCACTTTTATTGATTAGTTGGTCTTGGATGTGATTAAATGGATGTTCTTATTGCAATTTTAGTCCTTCGCGTCTTTCAAAGGGGCAGTTTTTGATTTTATGCATTTAAAAACTTGAAGATGAATTCAAACTTGTAATTTTTCTTTGTACTCCATCTGGCCCATGTACTTAGCAGAGTGAGTGTAACCCTAATATTCTACAATGTATCGCTACCGATGGGATATTTGGATTTCAGCATATACTTATAACATTTGTCATTTTGAAACAGTGATTCATTTCATTGCTATGTCTCAATACTGTGGCTTATGGGGGCTTAATAACGGAAATTATGTCAATAATGGGGTTTGGTAATTATTTTAAATATGCTCCAATCATCTCAGTAGAAGTAGAACGTTCTTTTTCCATGATAATAAAGTTTCTCTTTGACAAGCGGCTATGACAGTCGATACCTTGAAAATACTTCTTGTTGTAACTTGTAAGCCAGAAAGTACTTTAATTGTGTGATAAAGAAAGAATCAAGTGTCTAAAATACCTATTTCCTTTAATTATGAGTGATATTACACTTTGATTTCACGTATATTTTAATTATATTACTGGCTATTTTCAGTATTTTAAATGTCTTTTTGTCTGCTTATTTTAACGAAAATAAATATCTGAATTTCCGGGCTCTGATGAGATACTTAGCGTTTTAGTTTCACTTAAGTTGAAAGGTACTCAATTTCGGTAGTTTTATTAAGTGGCATGTCAATGAAAAGCTCCAAGTCATTGTGCGTCCATTTTATTAGTCTGCCGGTACTCTGTATTTCTAATATCAGCAAGTGCATGACTACTCTTCTGCCTGATTGCAAATGGTCACATAGTTTTTATTGATCGTTATACTTAAGGATGCTGCGGAATTTACGATCGCAAAGAGAGAGTATTTATATACGCACTGAAGAGAAAAAAAAAAGTTTCCGTATCTCTTAGTATTAGTAGCGCAATAATTTCGACATGCATTTACAGAAGCTGGTGGGCATTTTTCACAGAAATGAGTAAGAAGATATGTAAAGTTCTGAAAATATTTACGCATATTCTATGTGATTTTTAAAAACTGAACATCGTAAATAACCACGTTCCTTCTTATCCCATAATAAAATTCGATTTTGAAAAGTTAATCCGGTATAGCATTAATTGGGTCATCCGTTTTTATTTCACTGTTAAAAACAGAGATAGAAAGAGAGATAAAATATTTCAGTTTAGAAAGAAAGAGACCGTTATATTTTCAGTATTTTATTTTATGGTTATCTGTATAAAAATTTACACTATCAATATTTCATTCAGTACTAAATGTTAAAACATGAATGACAACAGTTACCAATAACGGATGGTAAACTCATTAACTGCCTATATAATAGTTCTTTATACTCTGTAGTCACTGTGGGTAGATCAATATATTGAAACATGTACTTGATTATGGTTGTTTGGTTTGGCAATAAATAAATAAATAAATAAATAAAACTTATGTATACTTTTCAAAACGTTATAATTGCTATATGTAGCGAGTCTAGGCACCCATCTTGCACTAACCTTATTCATGTGTAAATGTTCATAAACAATTCGAAGGACTGTTGTTTTAGAAAGGCTCAACCTTGCTTTTATATATGTAACTTTGAGCCGTCGGTCTTCCATAATTTCTCCTTCCACAAGAGCGATGTTTTCGAGAGTGAGTACCTCCAAGGTCCGACTTTGCTCTTCGTCTTCAATGCTTTCTTGACCCATTCGAAAAGGTTTGGTCCATTCTTTTACGGAAGAATGTGAGGGGGACACTTCCCCACATACAGCGCCCAATCGCTGTTTATTTCATTTGTAGTAAGTCCTTCTTTTGTGAAGAACTTAATAACAGCTCGATACACTATTTGGGTCATGTCACAATCTTCTACACATAGCCTTCTTTATGCAAATATACTGAACAACTGAACACAGAAGAGAGGAAGTTACAGCTGCAATTATTTACTTAACAGATAAGATATGACACCAGATAAGGGTTTTGTGAAGGCGATAATGCTTATCAACGAGGCCGGAAACTTATGGATCTACCCTCTTATATACCCTGGAGACTCTCAAGTTCTAAGGCTAAATTTTTATCCCTTAGGGGCGACACATAAAAGAGTGTAAAAGAGTTGATGAGAAGAGTGCAATTGTTTGCGCTACTCCTGACCGACTTTCCCGACACATTGCATCACGATTAACATTAAATTAGTCCACCGTATCAAGATTATTGGCGAAATACAACACAACTTAACATTTGGAAAGAGTGAAAAAAGAGACCGAAAAAAGGTATTGTTATTGCAGAGTTTTGAAGCGATCTTTGAAGTATCTTCAATTGTAATGGTTTTCAATAGAAGCTTCAGAAACAGAATCCGAGTTATGTAACTACCTGCTACCAAAGACAAGTTGTCGACACAGCTTTGCCACAACCTTTGGGCTATGTAAGTCATTCAACTGGCAGGCGGCATAGCTTTTTCCATTATAAACTTAACATCTTATGTCTCCTGAGGCATTGAGGCTCGCAGTTCTTCCGTCTTTACTTTTTAACAAGAACAGCGAAAACAAAAAATACAATAATTTCCTGTCAGTTCTTTTGTATCGTTCAAGCAGCAGGTTGTCACAAATGTATGTGAAGCTTTTATACGCTGCAAGGCCTTTCGATATACCTGTCTGCGGTTTTTGACTTTAAAAATCCTTTATGACGTTCAGTTTTTCTTATCATCCTTGTGATATATAAATGCAATAAGATAAAGTTAGCGAATGGAATTATAACTTCAAAAACCGCGCTATATATATATATATATATATATATATATATATATATATATATATATATTGCACCAAACAATACAAATGACAGTTTCAGACCAACTAACATTGTTTATATTTCTAGTCTTGACGTGAAAGTAACGATTCGCCTGCCAATTACCTACGGTGATATGGATTGGCTCTGCGGGTGAATTGATTAACAAAAACATTTTGCACACACATACAAACCTCAGGATACTATTTACCCCTGATTGGGCTTTGGATCCAGCCCCCTTATCAGTTGATTTAAGACCAGAATACTTAAACTGACAAAACTGCTATCTTCTTCCTCTTTAATTTCTCCTTTCTCTTTACATTCTATCTCTTTTTATTTCTCCAGGCCATTTTCCATCCCATTTCAAGAGTAAACGTCAATGTCTGATGTGCCCATCGTCTGTTATGCCTCAGCAGTAAAAATGGGCGTTAAACACTATTAAAATCTCTGAAATGTCAGAGGAGCAGAATTGGACAAACACGTATAATATATACGAGGGCTTGTGAATAAAGACGAGGAATGGTACATTACTTACAAAGTACACTAAACAGGGCCAAAGTTTTTTTTTTCTCCCGAATTAAGTTGCATGCACGTGGCCCAAGGTGTACGCAGTCGTAGAAGACATGCTGGAAACCTTTTTCCACGTCGTCTTCTTCATAACAGCCGTTGATGTGCGCAACTCTTTTTAAGACGACGGAACAGAAAAGGTCACATAAAGCTATGTCCGGACTGTATAGAAGGCGGGGAACAAGGTATATGTTTTTTCTGACGAAATGGTGAGGAAAAACGTTGCAAACGTGAGGGCTAGCCGTGCATGTTGAAGACACAGCCAAGCGCGTTTTCGTCGGATATGTTCAGACAAGACGCTTAAAACAGTCTTATAACACTTTATTATCCATTGTTGGGGGGGGGGGACTTCATGTTCATAAAACATGAAGAACGAAATCAATAATATTTTACTGCCGGCAAACAAACTTGGTCGTCTTTGGTGATTTCCAGACTGAGCTGCCTATTTGCTTTCGGTATCGAAAAGTCCCATAATCTGTAATGATAGAATTAAGGTATGCCTCGCCTAGCTCCGCTACCAGTCGCTGAAGATCCCGACTTACACCATCTTCTGTACAGGCTTCAGCATTCAGACGCATCTAGTGTGTAAGCAATGGTGCAGAATGGTGAACGCAATACCATGGTAAATCTGGAACATTTCTGCCAGTCCACCCATTGTTATTCATCGATCTTCCCCAACAATGATGGCAGCTCTATTAAGCATCGTTTATTTCACTGCAGTAGTTGGAGCTCTGCTTTGTTGTTGAAACGCTTTGAACCACCGAAGAGCGGTTGATTATGGTAGAACACATTGCCATATGCTTGCTGTAACATCGCTTACGCTTCCATGCCAGATTTCAGCAGACGGAAGCAAAATTCCTTTCTCCTCAGCCGACTGGCAAATACTCGCTCTTTGCTGGCATCCTGTACTAGTATTTTTTGAATAGCTTTTAACGCCCGTTTTTACTGCTGAGGCACCACGGGCGGTGGACACTGATGGTAAATGAAATGATAAATTTGGAAAAAAAATTGTCTTTTTTTAAAGAAAGGAAGCCTAAGTTTAGGGTACCTCTCCGGCATTTGCTATTTATGATTGAGAAAAACCTGGAAAAACATGTCAGGGAGTACGGTCCTTGTGGGAACCGAACTCCATACTTCCTGCTCACGAGTCCGCACCTTAACAACTTCGTCACCCATGGTCGCATGCGTGCACGTGCTTCCAATTTTCTCACCAAACATGTGGGATCTTTTCTTCTCATGAATAACTGTTTTATTGCTGTTTCTCCACTTTGTGAAGAGAAAAATAAACCGTTCCCATTTTTTTATTGACAAGCCTTCGTAAGTTTTTAATTCATACTTTCATTACACTAAAATAATATGCCTATTAAAGCGTATTTATATTACTGATTACATTTATATTTATAGCATAATTATTTTTCTCAAATTACTAAATACAATGTGGATATTATAAAACTTCAAATAATATGAAGTTGTAGTAAGGGTTTATTTGCAATTAGGAGTCTAATAAAATATTTTACACATCACCTTTTAACAGGAACTTAAAATCTAGTAAAAGGAAACAAATATATAATATCCAACTTAAAACATAAACCTTTTATGCAATGAATACAGAACATCCTGATGATGTTGTTACATTAAGTGCTGAATATATAAGAAAACTCAGTTTATTATTAATATATTGCAACAAAGGAAGAAAACCTTTACTGCTGCATATTACGAACAATAAGTCAATTTGTCTATCTACAGAGGTAAACAAACTGCATAGAAAACACATTCCATGGCAGCAAATGAATGACGCACTCACACCTGCAGATTATATTATACTGCAGGAACACAACATGCAGTAGGTTTTAAACATTAATATTACCCAAATTTTAATTTTTTTTATTTACGAATCTTGTGGAACATATGCATATTAAATGGCAATTTCGTTCGTCATGTTCACATAATGCATAGCTGAAAAATGTCTGAATATTTTTTTAAGATACAGGCAGAGTCACTACCAATAAAAAAGTGGATATTTCCTCGCCTAGTTAAGTTAGATGTGATTTTCATCTTATCTTGTGTAGAAATTCTCCAAGTTTTGTAATAATTAAAATTATGATACTGGTGGTATGACAATACAAAGAGTTAAAATGGCAGAATTACAGTTCAGCAGAAAGTGAAATGTTATTATTTGTTAGCGGAATTAAAGTTCCCAATTGCAGTGCAAAGAACATTCAGCCAGGAAATGCTCTAGAGCATCATACCATGTGAAATAGCATAATCAGCTTTAGATACAGGTTCTGTTTGAAGATGTTAGGTAAGCACTTCAGCGCAGCCCGCAGTTCTACGGGCCAGTTCAGATCTGGGTGTTCCGAAGTCCACTGTTCAGGATATTCTCCATGAAAGACTGTAACTTTGAGCATACAAAATTCAAGTTGTGCAGAAACTGCAGCCAAATGATAAACCCAGACGGGCCGAGTTCGCCAATTCAATGTTATCTCACATTGATGGATGGATTTCTCAATCATGTCGCATTCTCAGATCATTCTCAGATTGTCACACGTCTGGTGAAGTACACCGGCAAATTCTTATTTCTTATTGGCAGACACTTTTTGGGGTGGGGGACACTTGCCTTCTTACTTAACACTGAACCTGTTTCTAACAGATGATTATGTCATATCACAAAACTCTGTGCGTTATCGTTATCATACCACGCACAGGCGTGCTAGCATCATAATTTTCATTGTTACAAAACTTGAAGTTTCTACAAAGGATAAGATGAAAATCATATTTATAACTTAAGACATTTCTTATGTGATTCCATCGGACACACTGTACAATGTTGTTCTGGGATACCTCCTTAATGCTTTGTTTCATTGCTTACAGAGTGAACAAACTTTTCAGTACTTTGTACAGATGTTTCAAATTTCAGAGCTATCCACTCCATCATCTTCATTTGTCCCCACTCGCATCTACTGCTCTTTCCCGAAGAAGTTTTCTTCAATTTTAATTCCAAATAATTTGGAAAGAAATACTCCAATGCTCTTTTAATGTTTCGCAGCTCCACCAGTAAGTACTTCGCAGTTACTGTTCATACTGTGAGCAGCTTGACGTAACCTGGCACTTTGAATGTCAGTCAGTGCGTAACTACGGAAAATTCTACTGATTTTAGAAAAAAATGTTCTGAAAACTCTCTCTCTCTCTCTTGCGATGCTACGCTATCGTAGAATCTGGAAAGAACTTTTATTTTGTCATTTATTTTTTTGTGTATAAAACTTTTTTACGCGTGACTGTCTGACAGTAATATTCAGTAAAAACAAAAAAACAACGACAGAAAATACATTTTGAAACTTTTAAATATGATACTGGAAGTCAAATGTGTGATATTCGGTTTAAAATCGGAGTTTACCCAGGAGTGATTTACATGCAAAAGAGAGATTTTGTATATTTTCTTTCACCTCGTTTTGAACATGCTAAGATCTTCAGCAGGGGATGCAATTTCTTATTCAATAAGACAGTTTACACTATAATGAACTGTGTTCAAATAACATATTTCATTTTATTTGTCACTTAATATGGCGGTTCTATAGAATTTCTGTACTATATATTTTTTAATATTCATTGACTTTTTATTCCGAATCGGATTTCATTTTATACGTGCAACGTCTGCGTTCATAAGTACATGGGCTGTGTAATAAAGAATGTTACCAATTATTTTACAGGTAAAATTTCCCTTTCTAAAATTGTACAATCTTTTGTTAGCTTAATGCATAATGTACACGTGGTACTAGTTTCATTGCTATAACTTCCGATTTCCGCCTGCGAGAGATGTGCAAGTTGACACATATTCAGTTCTGTTTACAGCAAAATGCAGGTGACACGCGACGGACATTATTCTGCTCTGAAATTCTGTTTTCGTCTCAACAAACCATCGTCTGAGGTATCCATGCAATGTTACAGATATATGGAGAGTTGATCTCCTCTGTAGTAAAATGCGAAGATGGTTTAAAATGTTTAAAGAGGGAAGGCAAAAGGAAGGTGGAACCGTATTCCAGTTTATGCTGTAACGGAAGAAAACTTCATTGTGAGAGAGGGTTGTCGAGCATTAAGAACACTTTCAGAAATTCTGAAAAGTTCACTGGGTGCCACTGACGTTGTTGGGTTCTGAGACTTGATACCCATACAAAAGAACTTTCGAATGCAGTTGAAGATGTGGAGCCTTTTCAAAGGTAATCAATCACTGCTGATGAAATTTGGCTGCATCGTTATGACTGAGAGCAAACAGCAAAGTTGTTGGGAACATGACGGTCATCTCATTTTTCGATATTCAAAGCATTGTTTACCAATATTCTATACCCGCACACACAACTGTAATTGCGCAATGCTACAAAGATCCTCTGAAAATTCTTCAAGGCCATATCACACGCAAAAAGCCTCGTTTTCGTGGAACAACCTGGATGCTGAACCACGATAATGTACGGCCGCACATTGCAAATATTGTTGCTAAATATATCACAAAAATAAATGTGAAATGCGTCCCTCATCCTCCCTATAGCCCAGATTTGGCGCCATGTGAATTTTTCCTTTCCCCAAATGAAAGATGCACTCATCGGAAGTAGTGGTGAAGCCTACGGAGGTGATTCTGAAGAACCTCTCAAAAATGGTTTCCAACACGTCTTTGAAGGCTGGCAGAAATGCTGGAGCAGATGCATTGCATCCAACGGGTGCTACTTTGAGAAATAACAAAATTATGAGGATAAGTGAAGTTAAGTGTCAAAAAATTATGACCATTCTTTATTGAACAGCCCTCGTAGAAGTATTCTATTTTGTTTCTACTTTAACTCCACTCTCCTATTTATACTTCACGCACACCATATTCTGCAGCAATCTTTTTCATAGTTTCGTCTAGTCTAGTCCCTTTGTATAGCAATACACTTTTTTTTTTTTTTTTCATTTTTAGCACTTTTTCTTTAACAAAATTAAACATTGGGACTAAAACTTAAAACGCAAAAATAGAACCGATGGATTACAAACTATTCATTATTGAATTGGAGAAGAATGGATTGTTAGGGAGGATACTTCGGTAATTTAAACTTGCTCAATGGCTGGGCGTTTGTGCCTATGACTCCAGTGGGAATACCTCAGAGAAAAAGGAATGGGGAGAGTAATTCAACTGGTATTTAGGCACAGACAAATGGGGTCTCTAATTTTTGTTATAGATAGAACAACCCGATGTCGGCGATTCCCTCCCTCAAGGAGTTCGAGATCCTCAGCAGGGCTGTTTCCTCCAGGCGCCGGTTATAAACTTTTCCAAATAGAAGCCACCGCCACACTGCACCAGTCCACCTATCCTGTAACACAACTAATGAAATAGAAAAGCGGAGAGTTCTTGGAAAGGAAATATTCATCCCAGCGTATGCGTAAGAAACCAGTGGAAATCACGAAAAAAAACCAAGGTCAGAATAACCGGTCCCAAGCTATGAACCCAGGACCTCCCAAATGCAAGTCCAAAGCGTCACCGCTGAGCCAACCCACTCAATAATTAATTAATATATTTATTGATGGTATAGAACATCGAACCATGCAGAGTAGTGCAATTACCGCTGCAGATAAACGACATCAAATTTATTACGTGTAACTTATCTCCAAGGAACGTGCATGCAGAAAAAATTGTCATACTAATGAAAGAAAACAAATGTAGCACCCTAGGCAATTGTTTGAAACAACGCTTGCTAACGAGTGGCGATAGAGGGAAACAGTAGAATAACACTGCCCGAAGCGTGGGATCTATCAGCTGCACTTGTGTTAGTTGAAAGGTTCGGTAACAGTGATATATTTGTGTAAGCACGTTTTATATACTGTATAGGATGTATAAATAAGAAACAAGATTAGCGAATAGGGTTAGTATTTCATCGAGTAGTATATTTATAGCTGGCATTCTCGGTAACCTAGTATTAAGTGCCAAGGTCAGGCATGAGAATTGCAAGTGTAGCAAATAGCAGCAGCTAGAAGCAAGTGAACACGTATTTCCTGTGTTAACAGCGAAGGAAAACCGAAGTGTTTTGTTATTGTGTATTTATTCCTAGTGCTTTTTATTGCGACCTCCCAAGGAAGAATTTCGAATTAGTTCAAGAACCGTTGAGGACTGGCATTCCTTTTGGACCGAAGTGCATTGTGTGAAGCGGCGAAAGTGTAGAAATTGGTGGTAATGACCTTGTTAAAAGGGGTCAGGCGAAATTCGGTCCTCGTTTTATTTTCTGGAATATTGAGGTAATGTATTAAAATAGTTGATTTCTTGATGTGCTTAAGAGGAATTCTAGATTAGCTAGCTCTCGGTAGTAATGTTCTGAAAACTGTGGTATTAGTTCCATCTCAAAAATAAAACCTTGTTCATTTAATGATATGCTTAAGACTAGCTTCTGATAGGTTAGATTTAGGTTACCTCTTTATAAGTAGTGTACCGAAAACTGTGATGCTAATTCCATTACAAAAACAAATTTGTTGATTTATTGATACGTTTAAGACAAGCTTCTGATAGGTTAGATTTAGGTTATCTGTTTATAAGCAGTGTTCCGAAAACTGTGATGCTAATTCCATTCAAAAACATTTGTTGATTGATTGATACGTTTAAGACAAGCTTCTGATAGGTTACATTTAGGTCATCTCTTTATAAGTAGTGTTCCGAAAACTGTGATGCTAATTCCATTCAAAAACATTTGTTGATTGATTGATACGTTTAAGACAAGCTTCTGATAGGTTACATTTAGGTTACCTCTCTATAAGTATTATTCTGAAAACTGTGATGTTAATTTCATTACAAAAACAAATTTGTCGATTTATTGATACGTTTAAGACAAGCTTCTGATAGGTTACATTTATGTTATCTCTTTATAAGTAGTTTTCCGAAAACTGTGATGCTACTTCCATTCAAAAACATTCGTTGATTGATTGATTGATTGATTGCTTGATTGATTGATTGATACGTTTAAGACAAGCTTCTGATAGGTTACCTCTCTATAAGTAGTATTCTAAACTGTGATGTTAATTCCATTAGAAAAACAAATTTGTTGATTTATTGATACGTTTAAGATAAGCTTCTGATAGGTTATATTTTGGTTACCTCTCTATGAGTAGTGTACCGAAAACTGTGATGTTAATTCCATTACGAAAACAAAGTTGTTGATTTATTGATAGGTTTAAGACAAGCTTCTGATAGGCTAGATTTTGGTTCCCGTTTTATAAGTAGTGTACCAAAAACTGTTATGTTAAGTTTAAAACAATAAAACTGTCATTTCTTGATACTTTTAAGGCAAATTTTTATAGGTTAGTTTTAGGTTACCTCTCTCTATGACCAGTGTTCCGAAAACTGTGATGTTGATTCCATTTCAAAAATATAAATTTGTTTCTTTCGTGATATGTTTAACAGAGTTTATTATAGATTTGGCTAAGATTATCTCTTTCTCACTGTAAGTATTGTCCCGAAAATTATGATGTAAATTGCATCTCAAAACCATAAATTTGTTGATTTCGTGATACGCGTAAGGGACATTGGGAGTTAATTTTGAAAGTTCCACATTTTTGTATGAATTTTTCTGAAAATTTTATTGTGATTGCCTTGCTATTAAATTAATCTAATGATAAGTACTTTGTAAGCAATAAATTATTTCATAAATTTTATTACATAAATATGTCTCATAATCAAATTGTTCCCCCCTTCTCATGAGTTGAGAAAATTTGTTAGTATTTTTGCAATTGGAACTTTGAAGCATATACAAAAATAAATTTTAAATAAAGTTAATGAGATCTGCGTTACTTTTTAATCTATGAAAAATGTTAGTCTTTAAAATTAACTATTTTTATAGAATTCTTTTTAAATTATTATTGCTGTTTACATGTATGTTCTCTCATAGGATACTATAATGAATACTTCTGCACATTATGGAAAAAAATTAACTGGTTAAAAAAAACTGAGACGCGTTGGACATTTTGAAAGTATCAAAATGAAATTTTGAGAAAATTGCTGTTTTATAAAATAGTATGCTGGGAAACAGTAAAGTGTACGCTTTACATATCAGAACCCTCCTAGTTTATACATAGTTATGTGTGTCTGTACTTCCGTTTGTGTCCTTCTGTGCAGTACTTTTGTCATCTGCAGGTCATTTCCTCCCTGTGGCTGACCTGCTCTCGTAGAGTCGAGTCATATTCCTGGTCTTACTGTGAGGGAGTTGTTGGTGACGTTGGATTTGGATTTGGGATGGCCCCAGGCTGGTTGCCAAAATTTGAGGGAGTTTGTGTAGTTGGTGACGTGGGATAGGTGTATGACTTTAGTTAGATGGTTAGGTTAGCGATCTTTGGCTACAAAAGGCTTGGAGTAAATGTCTTAGTCGTTAACTCGCAGCGATGGAGCAGCTCCGATGTAGGAGAAGATGGCCGCAGACCTCGACGCTGATGTTCCAGATCACCAACTCTTCCTCGCAGAGACTTTCGGGGTTTTCGCTGAAATTTTGGGAGCTATGGCTTGCCGGGACTGAGGAAGAAAATATTCTGAGCGGAACGACGACATATAACGCCACTTTGCTAATTGAAGATGTTTATTGGTCAGACGTGTTTCCTTCTGGCGTTCTCTTGTCTTGGCTCGGACAGCCGGGCGGAGCGAGATTATTTTATACTCGTGAAATAATGGGAAATTGTGAGTAGACGTTCTCTTGGGTTCCCTTAGCACCATACGATGATCAGGCGAGTATCTCTAGCCTAAATTAATGGTTACTTCTCTGCGATGCTTAACGTATAAGTGGATTCTCAATCGTTGCGACGATCAGTGCAAATATATCTGACCTATCTAAATTATGACTTCTCTTCTTTGTTTAACGTATAAGCCTAGCTTTAAATTTATACCGTGGACTTTAGGCCGTTCTTTCTCGAACTGTCTGATGTCGTCATAGCAACTGCACTGAATTGAAGGACTGAAAACTGAGAACTGCGTAATTCTGTGGAGGGGTTTGCTCCTTAAATATCTAATGCAATCTACCGCATCGCCAAAAAACGCACGCAATATTCGCGACCTTTTTGTGTCAGCCTTTCTCATAGGCTGGCGTGACGTACTTTAGTTAACACGCTATTTGTTTTTTTACTGAAACTACAAGCTTTGCCATAGGTTCTCAGTTTGACTTCGAACAATCTACAATCATTAAGTTCATTGCCATCTAACGGTACTCTATGCGTGTTCTTTGTAGCAGCTGCCAAACATTCCTCATCCCTTATCACAGATTTCAGTATGTTAAAACTAGAAACACCATTTAATGTCCTAATGCATAGCCGCTTCCTAGAAATAAAAATTTCTTTGGGATAGTTTTTCCAAATGAGTGAGCGAACATTTTCATTTGAATTTTGTGTCTCTTCACGAGCACAAGTGCCAGTTCCTCAATGCAAGTTAGTCTCTGATAGATGAGAAGAATTCTTCTTACCATACTATAATCAAACTGAGAAGACATCTTGCAATGGCTCTGTGGAGTCTCACCGAGAGCTATGCTCCTATTATAGAAACATCAAAAATCTGTCCTGTGGGTACTTTTGATGTTCCGGCTTCTAGTCTGTTAATATATAATGGTAAAGTGTAATCATATATGCCCTTTTCATGAAAGATATATCTGAGAGATGATTCTGGATGGCCAGTCTGTAGTAGCTGGTTAGTCTTTTTATATTTTCTAACTGCAGCTTACCACGACCATGACCATTCAATCTAGTGCTAGTAGTTCTTTCTTTAGCTTGAGGGAAGCTGTAGTCAACCTCTTTGCTACACCTTTTCTTCCTATTTCTACACCAGTGCCATACACCGCCACTTCATTTGCTGGTGAGTCCTTGCGTCTCCATAAGACAGTATCTCATTCCACACTTCTGTACTGAGGGAGTGTGGCAAAAGGACACACGGATCTCTATAAATGACTTTTGAGTAGGAAAGGAGGGGTACACCCACTCTCTATAGATGCCCAATGGTTAAGAAACCATTTGCATGAAAATAAACGATTTTCGATTTTTTGACCGATTTGGCCAAAATATCACTGCTAGGTGTCTCTTAAGACGAATTTCTGAGAGGTTAGGTTTATGTTACCTCTCTCTCTCTCTCTCAATATTGCCTCTCTCATTTTCTTTTCCGATTCAAATAATGCAATTTAATCATCGCACTTTGGACGCGAGTTGTTTATTTCACGTGTCTCTTTCAGAAAAATTGGTTAATTAATTTATTTAAAAGTAGGAACTTGTAATCATTCCAGCAGTTTTATTTTCTAGTGACATCATCCCTTGTCGAGACCAAGAACTTAATAAACAACCCTCCTAATTATATCTGTTTTAATTACAATGCAATTACATAGCATTTATTTCCACAAAATGTCATTTACAGCATCGCATCATTGTTTCACAGTAATGTTGCATTTTACCTCAGGAATATAATTATTCGTAAACAAGCGCTGTACCCTCCAGGACAAAGATAATCGCTCAAATGTTACGCATCGTGTGAATTTTAACAGACTCGATCTTATATTGGATTTTGTAATGCATTCTTTTACTTAACAAATGGAGAGAAACGGAACTCTTGTAATTTATTTTGTTAAAACAAATGTATAGAATTAGATAATGGCAACAGAATTATCCTCTGAATTAATAGTAAAATATATAACGTAAAATAGATTTTTATGGTTTATTTTTTGTTACTTCAAATAAGAACAATGAAATTAACGTTTTTGAAAAAATAAACATTACACATTCTATTCTAAATTGCAGTGCATAATCTTGGGATATGCTGCAAATATCTTTAAACCTACAGAAATTGACTCCAGAAAAAAGCACGTGCAAAGAATTCACTAATAGAAAGAGGATGGGAAAATAAACACTTGCCTCGGACGCTTCGTTGCGGTGCCGCAGGCGTTAGCTTCAAAGTTACAAATGTGTTTATGGATAATTAAGAGCAATGAAAATACAATAGTTCCAAACTACAATATCAAATATAGAGCATTAGTTCAAGGGATCAAAGTACAGCAATATTTCATAAAAGTTACCTATTGTAGTTCTTAAAACTCTTATTACTTCCACGAAGGCTCATGGTTGGATTGAGATGCAGACAGCCTATGATGCGCCTGCGCCGATGACACTGGTTTACAATTCACTAGCTGTGAAGTCGGTCCTGGTGGTGTAGTGGTTACCATACTTGCCTCCTAAACCCAAGATCGCGGGTTCGAACCCGGCCAGGACCGATGGATTTTTTCGGGCGTAAAAATTCTAAGTATGGCTTCCTTCGGAAGGGAAGTAAAGCAGTGGGTCCCGTGTCGTACATTTACGGCACGAAAAAGAACCTCAAGCGTGAAAGAGAGGCCTCTGAGCAAAATTTGTCGGCCGTTTCACGCCTGAGTTGAATGGGACGCTGATGACCTGAGATGTTAAAGAGCGTCCATAAATAAATCAATCAAAAAAAATCCTAAACCTAAGATTGCGGTTTCAATCCCTGCCAGGATCGATGGATTTTTTTCGGGCGTAAAAATCCTAAGTATGACTTCCTTCGGAAAGGGAAATAAAGTGTGAGTCCCGGGTCTAGATTTATGGCACAAAAAAGAACCTCAAGCCTGAAAGAAGAGGTCTCTTAGCAAAATTTACCGGCCGTTTCACGTCCTGAATTGAGTGGGACGCTGATGGCCTGAAATGTTAGAGGATCCATAAATAAACCAAATCAATTAACTGCTGTGAACAGACCTCACAAGGTAATGTTGGTCTATATTTATACCTGTCATCCCACAAAGAAGTGCTAGAATCATTCGTTCCTATAAGCAGTTAGGTACAGGTTAGATTTTGGGTGGTGTGCTTGGTTCACGAGAAAAAAGAAATAATAGTTGCGATGACTTATGACTTATTCCTCGTATATTTGCGCGGAAACTTTGCAGTTATTTGTATCAAAGTAACAAAGCTCTCATGCAGATACTTCCTGTAGCGATAATTAGTTGTTCGTTAGTAGTCGGCTTTTATGGAATGGCAGGCTAGTACACTTTTGTGTGAATGAAGTATTTGCTCTTTGTTTTGTATTCATTGAATGTAAAGAAAACGAACACTATATTTCCTTTGCTATCATTGGAAGAAATTTTTTTGTAATCTACACAGATGATGCATGAAATGAAATGATAAATTGGGAAAGAATGTTTTTTAAGAAAGGAAGCGTTCCAAGCCTAAGTTTTAGGGTACCTCCCCGGCATATGCCATTTATGAGGACTGAGGAAAACCGCAGTCAGGAAGGACGGTCCTGATGAGAATCGAACCCCAGAGCTCCCGTTCATGAATCCGCGCCTTAACGATCTCGGCCACTCGTGACGATAAAATTTAAATTGAAACAGGGTAGACTCACTCCAAGTATTAATTTCAGTCGAAACGTGACTACAAAACATGGAAAGCATTCTGTAGAGAACAGGCTTCAAACCAGCAGATTCTAGACTGTAATCATCGATAATTTTGCTGTCATGATAAACTAAAAGAGTGGCCTTTTGTTTTGTTTTGTTTATATAGGCGCACTTCTCCTTTTCCCTCTTTCCTGTTGTGTATATTCATACACGAGCGTATGAGTTCTAATGCGATACATGTTTAGCATTAGCTTTATGCTGCCCGAACTGAAAGGATATTTCAATTCTCATAATGGTTGGCAGAATTATCGTAAGTAAAACATGTGACAAGGAAGGAAAAACTGTAGATTGTGTTTTGCTACTGTTCTTATGTTTATTTATTGCTGGTGTAAATTGATTTTCGTGAAATTCCTTTAATTAGAAATAGTTACTAAAATTTGGATCGTAAGTATAAAGTGAAGAAATAAAGGACCAAAGGGTGCAACAAGACAATGTTTTGACAGTTATTTAATTGAACAGTTGGGGGTTTATTTTCTTTTCTCCTCTATCACAAGCAGCTGAGATTTTTGTGCGTAAATATCCTGTTCGGCACCATAACAGAAAAATAGCAGACTTCCATTTTAATGCAACCCCTATACTAAAATACAGGTGACGCGTGAATGTAAATTATTACGTATGGAAACGTATAGAACTATTTTCTCACAGGGAATTATTTTAAATCACTCACCCTAAAACTGTCCACCTCGTTTAGACGTTTAGAATAACCGCGATATTTGTCAGGTTGCTAGGTACCATATTCTGTTTCCCAGGAGATCGGTACACTCCCTGTGTGTTTTCTCCATGATCGATTTCAAACATTTGGTCTCGCACATGCATGTGAAGGGGATTTCTGCTATCCAAAGCGCACCTGGAGCTTTCCAGCTTCCCTAAGGGCACGTCCTACCCAAATCTGCTATGTTCCTGGAGGCAAAACAGAGCCTGTATCTACCCCGCGTTTGATTCAGCTGTTTCACCCTGCTGCACTCCTATCGACGTGCGTGTAAAGGTAGCTACAATCGCGTAAACTTTCTTCTCGGACTTTGTTTTTTTGTATTAACTTGTACTACTTTATTTCTTATGTTTCATCTCTAAACATTCAGCTATGCTCCGATAAATTTTGATTTAAAGGTTTGTATATTTTAGGAATTCTGTTGTGCAATCATTCCAAACCATTTTTCTGGTCTTTTATTTTACATATGGCTTTCCATGTATTAACATTATAATAATGGTGGCTGGAGAGTAATGAAATTTAAGTGGTAAAGAGATTGAATTATTTAGGGATTAGAATAAATATAATGGAAGATGGACAGGACTGGGATGTAATGTATTAGGAAAAAAAAATAATTATTAATATTATAGGAACCTGTTTAAAGAAGATTTAAAATATGAGTTTTAACATGACTCTAGAATTTATTCAGCAATGGTTGAATCAAAAAGTATGTATAGGGTTGAAATATAGAGTAGGGAGAAAGGGTGGGAGTATATCGACCGTATTTACAGGGAATTTTGTAAAATGGTGTTGGGATTATCAAGGGCAGCTCCAAATGGGGTGACATTGGTGGAATTAGGTAGAGTTGGCAGCAAAGGCATGGTAAATAAACTATTTTGAAATATTGGTATAAGATAGCATCAAGGGAAGAAGTAGATATAGTAGAAGACTGTTTACAGACACAAGAAAAAGTAAAAGGAAAAATATGCTGTTTAACTCAACTAAAGAGAATAGTCCTAGAGGTTGGAATAGGTGAAGTAGAGGAACAACAGTTAATGAATAGACGAGGGCTATGGAATAGAGTGAAGCAAAGGATAAATGATATTGAAAAGCAAGAAATATGAAGTAGTTCACAAGACAAGAGTAACTTGAAACATTATAGAACACATAAGAAAGAATGCGGGGGGGAAATATATTTAGGTGTTGGTAACAAAAGCGGAAGGGAGGGATTTGCTTGGGGTAGAGTAGGTATATTAGGTTTAAGTGGATTAGAAGTGAAATAGGAAGAGTGTCAAGTATATGGAGAAATAGAAAAGGTTTTTATTCTGTAGTTAAATGTTAAAAAACTAAAGAATAGAGAGAACAAGAATGGATTAAGAAATGGGGCAATTTACAGGTAGCAATTGTGATGTTAAAATTTTTTGGAACTGGTAACAAGGAGTTTTTGATAAAATTTTGTGATTATATAAGAAAGGTAAAAGATAAATCGTGGCAAAGAGTGATTAAAATTAAGGAAGAATATAGCTGGGAAGGAACAAAGGAAAGTTAGATGTAATACATGTACGACCAGGGTGTTAAGTTTTGGTTGATTTGTTTTATTTACGGACGCTCTTTAACATCTCAGGTCATCAGCGCCCAATTCAATTCAGGGCGTGAATCGGCCGATAAATTTTACTCAGAGACCTCTTCTTTCACACTTGAGGTTCTTTTTTTGTGCCGTAAATGTACGACACGGGACCCACGGCTTTACTTCCCTTCCGAAGGAAGCCATACTTAGGATTTTTACGCCCTAAAAATCCATCAATCCTGGCCGGGATTGAACCTGCGATCTTGGGTTTAGGAGGCAAGTATGGTTACCGCTAGATTGACAGGATTGTAACAGATCCCAAAGATGTGTACTCTAGGAACAATGGTAAAAAATGGGAAAATAATTGTTTGACTTTTTATAATGACACAATGTAATAAATATTCTATTTAATTCTAAACATTATAATAAATCACTGCACTCAGTTTTTAATTTGAATTGGTTGTAATAAAATGTAGCTGAATTTTTCTTCGATAAAATAATTATAATTATTTATTTATTTACTTATGAACCATACTTTTTATATTTTTTTCAGATGAAATGTAATGTGATGTTCAGCATTTTTTTGTAAAAAGGCAGATTATTGCGTAATGCTATTTTATTATACACAGAACTCCTATCTGCTTATCATTGTGAAACTATAAAAAGATAAAGTGCATTAGCATGAAATATATTTATTTACATTAGTAAATGCAACATGTTTTATAACACAGACAACAAAAGTTTAATTTCATCTAAACTATTATCTCTATCCTATAAAAACAAACATTTTGGGATTACAAGGTTTGTTAATTAAACTTAATATATGTAAATAGTGAAATGAACAGTTTAAAGAGACACACTATTCAAGAGCTTCTGATAAATTATTCTATATATTTAAATGGTTATAGTTCCTTTATTTGCAAACGAATTCTCTTGAATTAGTGGTATTACTTACATGCTCTTCATTCTTGGAGTATTGGGTAACATATCTTATCTACATTGTCTGCTTCCAATCTTTTAAAATTACATAATTTAACGAACTGGGGCAGTGATTGGCAACACTAATCTGGCAACAATCTTGACTTAAAATGAGATCAAAATATCGAAATATGTTCACTGGAAACATAAACAATATTCCAGTAATTAAATGTATTATATGTGTAACCAATAAAGATTACATACTCTCATGATGGACGCCGATTAAGGTGACGGTCCTGGAACAGTTGGCGAATACATATCTGCTCAGAAAACCGTTAAAAAGAAAGCTACTTTATGTTGTGCACGCACAGGCCCTAATTTTGCTTATATAATCTCTCTCGACCTTCATTTCCAATTTTTAACTAACTCAACGCTATAATACATTTTCCCACATATTTGTTAATCCCCATATGCCACAGTATATTTGCATCTCCTTAAACAAACTGGTAAATTTGCTACCTCCTATAAAAAGCGATGTGAGAAATTATTGAACACACCGAAAATTGCTTCCAATTCGTTCTTTCAGAGGAAAACATCTCAGGGCGGCAAATTTGACCATTCGTGTGTGTCGCGTCCTAACTCTGGGAAACGATCATGCAACCAATCTGAAACATTATCCTGCGTGAGCTGATCTTGTGCAGTGCTATTACATTGAAATGCCATTAGCCTTACATGATCTTGAGCAGTTCCAAACATTTACGAAGCTCATTGTAGTGTGGAGAAGGAATAAACCATCAACGGTGGACGATGAGATAGCGTTTATCACACTGTTGTCTTCGGATATTTCTGTGCCTTTCCAACACACACTCACTATTGATTGTGTACAAAGCCACCAGCTTAATACAACCTCAGCCAGTCATAAAATGTTGTCCAACAGCTCTGGTCATAATATAATTTCAAAAACTCTACAAATTCCTTTCCGATCTCGCAGCCCTAGGAAGCTACTGCCGGATATTACGGGATACTCCTCTACTTCCTGTTCAGCAACATTATTGTCTATCCTCGTTCGGCACTTAATATAAGCGCCATATTTCAACCGCAAAGAAAAATTAGATGTCATGGAAATTAAGAAATGGGATATTTAAAAATTAGTTTGGACAAAATCGACTTGAAAGTAAATGGTTTATAACAATTTAAAAATAGAGTGATTTATCAAACACTCTGTATATTTCATAATTTAATACAGCTTGAATAAATAGGTACTAAAGATATAAAAAAGGCTGGCATATAATAGGCACTTGTAACAACCGAAGAAAAGATTAAAAAGTAGAGAAAAACCACAATTAAAATCAATTAAACTTATATTTCATTGAACATTAATTGTACAAATATCTGTATTCTTAGAGAACATTTTAATCTGTTTCTTAGAGCCTGCATCGGGAATATACTCATAGTGCTTACTCTTTTCTTTAAATTTGTTAATGTATCGATGTGTTGATCAAGATTATATGTATTCACTTGTTGTCTGAAAGGACATCACTATAAAAATACTATATTGATTAAAATGCTTAAAAACTGCGTAATTCAACTTATTCGTAAATACCTACCTTCAAAAGAAATATTTCGGTTTTGAAAACGCTAATACTCGCCGGAAGCAGTATCTAGGCTGTACGGTGGATGATGCAATCCCTGGAAGCCACACGTGTTCACAGCAGTCTTGAGAAAAGCAGTTGTGTGTACTGGTGCGAACTCCTCAACTCGTCATTCCACACCCCCCCCCCCCCTGATGACACTGCACAATTAAAGCGGTAGTTTGGA